>SSNP01000036.1:1599593-1729471 GCA_006937955.1 Pachypanchax playfairii
TTTTTTTTTTTTTTTTTTTTTTTTTTGTGGTCTCCACCCATTCCCACACTGCTATGAAAAAAAGATGAGCTGTGTCCTTTCACCCTCATTAAAAACTCAACCGATTCCCAAAAGTTAGCTCAGCAACATCTGACTGACTTAACACTTATGGAGGGTTTTTTGTAAGAGTCCATTAAATTAGCAGGAAATTAATAAATGTTAATCACTTATTTCCATTTTAGATACTCGCTTATTCACAGTTTTTCACTTAAACCCTTCACTTGCAAGTTAACTCAATCCTCATTCATTTTCTTGCAGCACTTGTTTTAATATCTTCCACAATATTACAGGGATAAAACTTTGCATGGTTGTTATTGCTATAACGTGGTATATGACAACTCAACTCATTTACTTTAGCATTGTGCAGAGATCAAGTTTGCACATTATTTAGTGGTGCATCAGCCACAGCATGAGCCAGATGCCCTTCTCAGATCCATTAGCTATGTCAGCTGATCTGCCATCATACGTATGTGCCGGCACACTGATAAGGATTGAACCCAGTCAGCGTAAACACAGCCTGTTGGCCTGTTGGAGGAACTTCAGTAATATGTTTGGCTATAACAGGACAGAGCTCCAACAAAGCATGACATCTGATAAAATGCTCAAGATATTGTTACTGCTAAATGTAAAAACAAACTCCATGATTTGCAGAAGCAGCACAGCAAAGTTTTATCTTTTCAGAAAATGTGTTAACAGTTGTTTTGGTAATACAAGTTCAAGTTTTAAGCCATTTATGAGTTTGCTGCATCTTTCAATTACCTTCATACTGTGAACATCCAATAATAACTATAGATAGAGCCAGTAGATCTCATAAAAACTGTGTGCCTGGCCTCATTCTGCTCTGCTGTGTCACAGGATGACATGTTTGCACAGCCGTACATTTTAATTATCTAGAGTTTGATTTTATTATTGTGAGCAGCACTAAATGGCACCAAGGACTGCCATTTACCTGTGGGTCACTGTTTGTAGAAGCCTTGGTATGTAACACTGAGAGATATGAACAGTCTGAATGTGCTTTTTATATTATAATTAGATTTATTGTGCAGTATATGATATGCTTAATATATGAAAATAATGTTTTATTCTGATACAAAAGAGTTTAATTAAGTACATCACATATTCAGTGACATTGTAGCTATAGTCACTTAAATATAAGATCAGAGTTCATTATTTAAACAGTTTTTCAAAATGTGCTTAAGGCTCATTGACCTGACTTGGCAGAATATACAGTATTTTAATATAATAGACTTGGTGAGAACAGTGTACCACTTGGTGCTGGCAGGTGACAAGGATTCAGGAAACATCTTACATTTTCTTATTGTCTGCCATTATATCTTTTAAGAATTGTTTGATTGATTAAATTGAATAAATATAATACCATTTAAAAAATCAGGATGTGGTTGAATACAAAGTTAGTGGACCAATCAAAAATATGTTCTGGAAGAGCTGAATATTACTTGTTTTTAAATACAATGGAAGAGTTTTAAGAGTGTTGTGCACACCTTCCTAAATGGACTTGATGGAGTTACTGTACGTCCGACAGGACTGATGAGCTAACGGCTAGTCCAAATCAACAAACAGCTGCAGACCAGTGAAGAGTGTAATGCTACTTTCTTAAAATGACTTAAATCCCAAAGATACAGCAGCAGTTTATGCAAATGCTATTTGAAAATAGTTTACTGTTGACTGAACAGAAATATTAAGTTCCTGCTGGACTCTAGACCCTTGGATGCATGGAAGTGCTGTTCATACTTCTAATTAACTGCAGAATTCTGTATAAACATGTAATGTAAAAGTGACAGTGGCTAAAGGTTTTACTAAGTATAGCAGGGGTGGGCAACTCCAGGCCTCGAGGGCCACTATCCTGCACATTTTAGATGTTCCCCTGCTTCACCACACCTGATTCAAATCTGCAACCTCTCAGCAAGTCCTATAGAAGCCTGTTAACGACCTGTTCATCTGCAGCAGGTGTGGTGAAACAGGGGAACATCTAAAATGTGCAGGATAGTGGCCCTCGAGGCCTGGAGTTGCCCACCCCTGAAGTAGAGTCTACGTGAACCACAATGAAATCTTGAGTGAATCAGCTACATACCAGGAATCCACAATTGTCTTTACTAGTTTAGGCTAACTGTTAGCTCAACCTTTGTGTTGAACACAAACACTGTTTCTCTGATCTGAGAGTAGTTCAGGATTCTAACTATGGGTTAGAGTAATTATTTATGACATTTACACAGAAACAGTTTTAATTGTCTGTAATATTCCTTGAAAGTTTCTAATATTTACTTGAAACATTAAAAAACTGCTAATGTCTAGCTTAGAAATAAACCCTTCCAATTCATAAGAAGTATATAGACAATGCTTTCTATGCTAATAAAAGATTTTCCAATTCTTATAAATAATAAATCTTTAAATGCACAACTTGATGTTTTATATACTTATTAGAACTAAAGCTATTATCTTCTTAGTTTCAGACGAATAAAATATCTCAATTTCCTCCATTTCATTTAGCTAAGGGGGGAAATGTTGGAGAAACACTCAGCAACAAATCCAAAGGGAAAATGTTTCCAGCTGAATACCTCTAGGTCTATTTATGTGGGATGAAAAGCTTGTATAACAGTAGTTTGATTCTCTTTTTCCCATAGAGAGACAACTTTTGAATATGGGCAGTCTCAGATTCGACTGAATATTCCTATGTCATGCCGATTGAGAGTATTCGGTGTCTGTACCTGAAAGCATCAAAGAAGGCCTGCTGTTAACTCCTCTTCATGTGCTCTGAAGGGAAACGTGCTGTGCTTTACACCATCAACGTAGTGTTGCCTCAGCCTCCAAAGTCTGATATGTTTTTCCAGTGGGTATCCGGTTACTCACCCACGCATATACACCGTTTCTTTTCAAGCACTGGTTTCAAAGCATTAATTTTTAAAGCTGAATCAGACCACAGGCAACAATTGTTGATGCATTCTGCAACAGAATTTGATGTCTTTCATTGTAAAATTAAGCAGAGAACATTCAGCAGATGCTGTTTACAATATACAGATATATTTTAATCAATTAGCTGAGTCAGAAATCCATGTACATGAGACAGAATCCAAGTTTTAATGTTTCTCTCGAACCTAATGTTCAGCACACTCCAACATGAGTGATGTGCATCTTGTTCTTTGACAGCCTGTTGTTATGCATGGTGACACAACATGTAAATAGAATGAGGTGCAGTTGTTCGACAGATGCAACCTTTTCCCATGGATCGTTAGTTATCTTGACCTTTTGTCAATAAGGGCATAAAGATTCCCAGTTCAGGTGAAGCTGAACTTTTGCCGTCCCACTCCATCACCTCTGCAGCACTGATGCTTGCTTTTCCCTCCACTGACCTTTTTAGGCAGATACCGTCTGCATGGGAAATAAGATAATGTATTCCAGCAGATGTCTGACATCCTTACAACCCGAGCTTGCTCACTTGATTAGAGAGATTTTCTTTTTCACACTGTGTTGCATGGAGAGGCTTTTATTTCCAAGGTCTCTGGTGCGTGACAACATGATATTCTGTAAGTCAGCAGAATATGCTCACAAAATGAATATATTAAACGACACTGACTAGCTTTTCAGATACAGCTGTTACATTTTGCTTTTCACACCAACAATTTCTTGTCTTTCAGGGAAAAAAAAATCTTGGTGCTTTTCTCAATTTCCTCAACATCTTAGATACAATCATTCTATATCTGTATGTTTTTTTTTTCAAATAGACATTAAAGCTGCAATTATTGCATATTGCAATGGTTGCAGCTTGTGTGTATGTTTGCATTGTAATATTGACTCTAAGTGTAAAACAGTGACATGCTGCTGCATTGATATTATTACACTACCCAACTGAGTGATGGTTTTCAGAATAAACTTCATGATCTCAGCTTGCTGTGAGGATTGATCTGGTGTCAATGATCAGGAGACTTAATACTATTTTCTCAAATGGTTACCCACCTAGAGTTTTGTCCAACTTTGTGTTTATTGGATCATTCACTGACATTGATCCCTCAACATGATTGACAAAAAGATAAGAGTCGAGGATTAAATGAAAAATACAATCCCTAGGCAGCACTTCTTTTTCTTCCACTCCAGTTGAACTGAAGGGAGAATATCCACTTTGACGACTCAATATTATTGCAGCGCTCTTCATCCTCACTCACCAAGCAGCAACAGTCTGCAGGCTACTGATTCTGTGGGTGTTCAGATTCTTTTTAGGCTTTTTAATTGAACAGAATAGGAAGTGGATTTTAAATAAAGAATTATTAACATACACAAATTAAAAGAATTAATGTGACAAACTTTATAAGTGGCTGTGTTTCCACAGGCAGTGGTACCTGGTAGTAAGATGCTACTAGCACAGTCACAAGTGATGGTGATATGAGCCAAGTAGTTTCCCAAACATCACAGGGCTTTTTTAGCATCACACACCTGCCAAAAAAGAGAGATTACAGAAGCTTCTGCCAATACTTTTTTTAGTTTGAGTAAAATTCAACACTTTGTCCTTGAAATGCTTGTTGATTATAGATGGATATTTGCAAAAAAATAAATAAAATCTCTAATTGTTCAGTCTCCATTTTATGTTTTGGTCCTAAAACAGGTCATAACAATATCTTCTCTTGACTCACAGCTTTGAATTACTTTGTGTTTGCTTGAATGTGGACATTAATGTTTCCCTCTTGTTCTTTCTTGGAGTTAAATGGTTTACTTATGCAAACAAGCATGTATATCCCAGCCTTATATAATAGCTTTTTGAACTATTGTACTTCATAAAACTTCAGGTGTTAGCAGCTGTAGAACTTAGTATATAGTATTCTCTGATGATCTGATGGGGTCTTAGTTTGTATTCATGTTTTTTTACTGTCTGACGCTTGTGTTTTACAAATCTTGTGCATTATGTTAATAATTATAAATAATGATTTGGATTCAATCTTTAAAAGTAAATGAAATCAACAATATATTATAATTGTAAAATTGTGGATTTACTTTTTCACATGTTTATGTTTAAATTAATAATAATTTTTTTCCTCTTTTTTTCATATGCTTGCCTGGATGGATGGATGGATCAGGTAAGTGGAGTTTATTTGCTTTATTCTTCACACCTGAGCAACCAATGTTCGTGGTGATGTAGGAAACATGAATATCACCTTTTTGTGGCTGGAGTTTCCATATTCTTCCACTAGTATGTGTTATTTGGTTTTCTATCAGAGAAACTCATATTGTTACACCTCTGCCATGTGTTCAATGGGTGGTCTTCACCGGTCCAGATTGGTAGGGGATTATAAAAATGTTATTTTCCTTTGATGTATGGTCTAGTTTCCAAATTTGGGTGCTGAGTAAAATACCAACAATTTGATGCTACAGTGATGTTTTGAAGAATGAGGTTGTCAGGGTGGAATTTTTACTGTTAAAACTCTTGGAAATACTTGTCACAGCAAATTTATGTCTATTAAACCAGTTTTAGTGGTTCCCCACCTTTGTGCATCCACAGTACACACAACAAGCTTCAAATGATCATTATAAAAAGTCAAAGTTCAAATACAGACCGCAGCTAAATGTCAATAGCAATGAGGAGTTTTGTTTGTTAAAGTGTGTTGTAGTGATTTAAAAAAAAAAAAAAAATCATTTATTTTGTTTTATGCAGCAACCTAGAAATACACTTAGATGAGTCTAAAACTGAATCAATGCTTGTGCGTGGCTGTGATACATGTTCTATTCATCAATGAAATGCATTATTTTATAAAAAAGGAGAATATTTCAACAGCCACAGAAATTAAACAGAGTAGTGAGAGCCAAACATCTTCCATTTATTATCTTCAGCACAGCTATGAGCAAAAAATCTCACCAAATTTGTTGCAGACATAAGACTGTAAGATGTTTAACAAAATAAATCCCACAAGCTACTCCCACAATAAAAACAGATACACACATGCTTAAAAACCTTCAAGGTTACAAAGAAGAAAGAAGCAGAGAGTTGTACATCTGGCCAGATGTTTTTTATAGAGAACACCTAAAGGGGAGGATTCATGTTCAATGCTGGAGTCAATATTTTGGTTCTAAAGCT
Organism: Pachypanchax playfairii; assembly: GCA_006937955.1. NCBI lineage: Eukaryota > Metazoa > Chordata > Actinopteri > Cyprinodontiformes > Aplocheilidae > Pachypanchax > Pachypanchax playfairii. The sequence continues at coordinate 1,605,712 of SSNP01000036.1, forward strand.
GTAATTGTCATTTAAAAATGGCAGATAGAATATGTTGAACATGTAACAGGAAGCAGGAATACTCTAATGCATTACTGAAAATGTGTATTATTTGTTTTTCAACCCTTCTGCTTAAGACTTCTGATGAACAGATGACTGTCCACTGTTATAGGAAAAATATTAAGTTTACACATGAAACAAGTGGACACACAATCTGGTCATAAAGTCACTAATTTGAGGGGTCCAGAGAGACATTTAATGTTTTCTGTATATTAATCTTGGGATATTGTCTTAATTAAAAACTTTAACTCCTAACTCATAGAATAAATTGAAAGACAACAGTACTTACATTATATATGAGGATTTATTTACAAATATATACAAAATAAACAGATCGTGAACAGGGTAATGAAAGAATGATTCCAAATTAATAATTGAAAGGTGATAGAATGACTTGGTTTAAATACACAAAGCTGATGAAGCTTAATTCAGTTAACCATGAAAATAGTACTGTCACAATTCTAGATCATTTACTGGCTCAGAAAAATATATGGCATGAAATACACAAACCGTAACCACAGTGGGAGAATGTGAGCCCATTGGTTGGTGCAGCTGGTGAGACTGATATGAGGCCCAAAGGTTCCTTTGATTCCTTGTGGCTTCTTACACAGACAAAAACCTCAAAGAGCCGGTTCAGGGGTCTGTTTTTGCCTCGGTTTGTTCTGGATCACCACTGATCAGTTGTGGGTGGCCAAAAATATTCATTTAAATCACCAGGGCTTCTGAAACTGCTACCTAAAATTCTTCTGCCTTTAGAAACTGAACCAGGTTTAAAATGAGAAGAAATGCATTCAAGAAAGTAAAATAAACTGTTCTATTTAAAAGCATAAAAAACACAAATAAGTTCTGTCACATCAATAACTTGTATGGATGATTTTAAATCATCAAAAATGTAAAAATAATAATAATCAGCTTTTGTGTTTGATGTGTCTAAACTGAAGGTTGAAGTCTGAACTGTTTTTAAAAATAGGACTGATTTTTAATAATATCTCAGAATGTTTTCGACTAAAGCAGCAGTTAAGTTTATTGTTGTACTCGTTACTTATTTGCACAAGAAACAACCAGCATCCGTCTGCTGATTGATGACCTCTTGTGTTTGTTTTGATATATTATTTGATCATGACTAAAAAAAGCTCGCCTGATTTGTTTTTAGACATAAAAGAGAAAATAAGGAAATCACATGCAGTTTTGTTTTCTGCATTTGAAACTTCTTCGTGACGTCATGCAAAGTAAATCTGTCCTTTAACTTGCAAAAAAAAAAAGGGAAAAAAAAGCTTTTAGATCTGATTGATGGATGTAGCACTGATGCAGAGTGCAGCAGTAACTTAGATGAAAATAACAATGACAGGGAGTTAAAATATTCAGATCCAGACTTTGATGAGCCTGTTGACCTTCTAGTCAAGGCTTCAGGTCTGGGAGGGGGTTGTAAGACATGTTTGAAGAGCAGACACACTCATGTTGCTGTAAAGTGACGTGCATCCAAATGTTTTACCCAGTCATAAAGAGATTAACATGCATATGCTTAATGCACCCGGTCTTAAATCACATCTGGAGGGAAATGGAGGCCTTTTGAGGGATGGAGCGCCAGCTGTTGCCTAGGCTTTTTTTCTCTTGTCAGTAAAACAATTTTGTGGAAGCTAGATAATTTCTAAATCCATCATTTGACACTGAGAACCATAAATAGTAATGTGATATAAATAACACGATAAACCCAATGTATTAACGGCAGCTGGTCATACGAGTTGCTGTCAGAGAATAAGTTCATGTACTCTATCCATATAGTAGAAAGACAATCTAGATTATTATTTATGGGTCAAAAGTTTCACAAATATTTTGATATTTTGTTTAGATTGTCTTCTTTTTTTCATCTAATGGTAAATAGAAATCATCCACAGGGCATCACTGACACTGACAGTAACTTCTGCTGTCTCAAGCCAGAGAGCAGAGCACGGGGTCATCTGACAATCTGATTTCCAGATCCCTCAGAAATGTATAGCAGCTGTCTCTTTACCCTTGTTGAATAGATGTGCCTGGAAGTGCCAAGCCTCAGGTTTCGTTGGCAGGATGATGGCTGAAGTTAAAAGGTCAGATAGACTGACAGAGTCAAGATTAAGCTGCTCTAATGGCACTCAGGTTTAAATGTACAGATGAGAGCACAAAGTCTTGAAGTCATTTTACAAATCGCCAGATGTAACTAGATGGGGCCGCTCAGTATGAAGCTCTTCATTGTAAGGGGACAACTATCAGAAGTTCCTTAATGATTTTTCAGAACCAGCAGGATGTTGATGGTAGCAGCGTTTCAAGGTAAATTTAATTTACTCTGCAGAAGATCCAATCATGTGAGCGTTTGACGTTATCAGTGATGGATAATAAGCAGTTAGGACTTGGAATCCATCCAAAAGAGGCTTAAAAACCTGCAGGTTCGACCAAACAACGTTTTGAATTATGATTTCAGGATAATACCAAGTTTTAATTGAATTTTCCTTTAAGCACCAGGAAACATTCTAACCTTTGGACTTTTTGAATTTCACTTCAGAATTTAGGAATTTGGCAAAGTATCCAAGAGTGAAAACTAACCTTTGAAATATGAAAATATAAGACGATGAGGCTGGAAATGATTGACAATCAGCCTAATCATAAATGAAACATTCTATCTCCTCCTCCATTTTTAGATTAAAACTAATTAAAATCTGGTCTGTTAAACTTGTTTCCCATATGGAAACAAATCAGTAAACTGCACAAAACTCAAATCATTTGTAAAATTGTTTTATCAAATCATGATTTTACTGTAAAAAATCAATATTTGATATTTTTTACAATATTGTCTTTGCCTTTACCAAACATATGGGAACTTATTTGAACACATTATGAGCAAACTAACCAGGGATGGAAGCTGCTGAACAGCATTTAACCTACAGTTACATATTGGGCTACAACACAAAGAACACCTGCCAAGCCAATAATCAAAATGTTAAAAATCTCATTTCAAACGCTCCAGAAGCAGCTAATATCTGTTTAATTCAAAACTCTGACTCATTTGCATGTCTGAATCTCTGTGCCACAAAATCAAATAAAGGAAAATATTTTATATAGAAATTTGAACTTAATACATCTCAGCTGTTAAAGCTTCTGCTGCATTTTCCTGACAGTTATTTTAATTTGTTTGTTCACAGCAGAAAAGAAGAAGTTAAAATAATAAGTGGAAACTAAAAGTAAAAACATTAAATATGTATCTGTTTTTAGAAGGGACATGTTTCAAAATGACTTGATCTTTTTATAATCCTGTATGTTCAATATATTTACTTATATAATTCATGAATCTAAATGTTTAATATTATGCTGTGAACATTTTTGCTGAATAGAATATTGTGGGAATTTGATTTATAATTTTTCTTGTGAGATAAAAGCTAATGGCGTTATGTAGGATTTTTTTAAATTCCATAAAAGTGATAGTTTGACTCGGTTCTGTAATGTAGGAAAAACATCTTTTTTTTATTTCTCAAAGCCCCTCCCTGTCATGTAGTGGCACATTTAATTATCACTGAGCAACACCCATCGTTAGCCGATAGCATTAGCTATCCACATAGTACACCTGCCAATCAACGTGTAGTACTTTGTGTAGGTCTGATCTTCTTTTATGTTGATGGTCTGTTCTGTTTTTTGTTTTTTTAAATATATTTTTTGTGGCTCTGGTTTACATTTGTTGTTTTTAAATGGCATGTGAAGTCTTCTTCTACACAGGCACATTATGGTAAAATAGGCAAAACACTGTGAGGATTATAAGACTTCAGTTTCTGAAGCAAACATCTGGATTTTTCAGGACTATTAGGAAAACTTGAGGGGAATAAATTCTCCCTCCATTATCTTCCACTGTTTTAAGATAAAAGCAATTATATTTTTGTCTGTATACGTTTGTCTGTCCGTCTGTAGTTGTAGCAACATGAATAGACTTAAAAGAAACTCTTCACATCTACAATGTAATAACTATTGGAGTCAACACAGTTAAAGATGGCTGCCACAGCCACAAAAAACCCCTAACTCATCATTTTTACATATGCTGAGTTAAAATTGTGTGTACAAGTAGCTGAGAGTCGTCTCCAACATACTTTGAGGTGGACTGTTCATGCAAAATATTTACTTAAAACTCTGGAATTAATACTTGAGACAACCCTGTCTGTCGATATGCAAAATATCACATCATGAACCAGTAGATGGATTTTAACGCTACGGGGACGCCGTCATCGTCGACGATGCCAGGGACCTTGTTGTGTTTAATCGAACATAGCTTCCGAACCATAAAAGATAGAAACTTACTTTTTTTCCCCTCTAAATCAGGAGAATCCAAGCTTTCAGACGGTAGTTCCGGCATCGCTCTAGCCCATTCACAAGGGATACAGTGTCGTGTCAAAGTCGGTGTTCCAATCAGAGCCTTTGTCTTTTGCGCATGACGCGCGGTTGTCAATTTTTTTTTTTCTTATTCATTGATATTTATTGTGGGTTTTTCTTGAATGAAGTGTGATATTTTAATTTTCGCCTAATTTTCTTTGTATTTTTTATTCTAATACTCTTTATTTCAAGCAAAGGAGCCTCATTTACACAGCAGTTTATGATATTTCAATTCAAAATAAAAAAAACAAGGTATAGGACATTATGGGGCATTGAAAGGTGGTGTTTTAGTAGCATTTAAACAAAAAAAAGTCAGGCGAGGTTTATTTCTCCAAAAAACCCTTGATCCCCAGAGGGTTAATAAAACTCTCAAAAGTCATCTTTGGATGTATATCAACACATTATTAACTTTTGGAGTCAGCCCAGTTCAAGATGGCTGTTGCCTTTTTTGAAGATAAACTGGTGATTGCCATGTCATGGATGACTGAGAATCTACAGACTTGTTACCTTGTACTCTGGGAGGAACACCATAAAAATGATGCAGGAGTTTGAGCGAATGTCAAGGGATGTTGGCTGACAAAAAAAAAAAAAAAACATATTTTCTTTAATCTGAGATGCAGAAAAACACCCTCAGGATGGATGTTTGTATCAATGATCCTTGCAACTTCAACGACTCAGTAACAGCTTGATCAGAACTGACGGAAACGTTTTAGATAAAATGTGGAATATCAAAGGGAAGCTGTTAGGATTGACATGTCAAGGAGGACTGAGACACTGAACCGACCTGTCTCTTTAAAAACATGACTTTCCTTGTGATGGATTTTTTCTATTCACAATATTTGGGCCAATTTTTAAAACTAAGAATAATAATTTTACTGTCATGAAGTTCAAATCCAGATCAGATTTTGGTAAATCCAACCCCCCAAAAACATACATGATTTGTTCACTGCTCGTCTCTTTGGAGTGAAAACAGGAATGAGGTGGGAATTCACACAAAACATCTCATGCTGAGATGCGGTTGTCAGCGTCCACCATCTGTAGATTTTCCAGTCGTCTTTATTCATCAAAGACTTAACCCTCTTCTCAGTTCCGCGCAGGCGAACCCACCCGCAGAGCGGATAGTAGCTTGGCTCCTTTGATTGCCTCCCTCTCTGAGGATTCAGGACGTAAATCTGAGCTCATTAGCATCATGAGACATTCAGGTACAGACAAAATTGTGATGCAGTTGAAGTGCAATTAAAAAGCACTAATTTCTCATACAAGTTTTATTCCCAATTTAGGTTTAGTAATTATTACTCAGAGAAATTCGTTGGTATAAACTTGGTGTGAAATTGACTGCCTAATTTTTGTAATAATTCCTGTTCTCACACTGGGCTTCTCCTTTAGGACAACTCTTCTTCTCTGTCAGCATTTTATTATTTTCTTTTGCTGTTATTTGTTTGTTTTTTAATTCTTTCTCTGTTCCTGTGGTGCTTCTTTCCAGATAAACTCAGTAATTTGCATTTCTTTTTGTTCCTTTTTTCCAGGAAATCTGCCTGATACATTTTATTTTTCTTACATTTAGTAACATTTTTATATACGTGTGTTATTGCAACAGCATACCATGAATTAGGGAACTATGTTTGGTGATGGAAGTACAACTCTATTTTTTAATTTATTGGAAGTAAATGTCATTAATTGTATTTTTGCTGCTGAGGAATGCAAAATGCCGCCCCATGCTGACACAAAATCCCTTTTCTGCAGTGAGGAGGTGATAAGACTGGAGCATATTATTAATGTTTATTTGGGTGGGAATTTGCTGAGGATGCAGTCTTCTTTCATTCCGTTCCCTGGTTTATCCATGTTGCAGCAAAACTATACAGATGCAGTTGTGTTTGTTGGGTATTTCTGTTATTTCACCCCCAGTAGAACAGAAACAGAAGCTGCGTTTCCTGTTTGATTTCTAAACTGTATCTGCTCATCAGAAGGGACAAAAAATGTGACGGGATCACTTCAGTTTCCAAAGTCTCTTTAAACAGTCAACATCCCATATGTGAAAACACCAAGCTGGTTCCTCGAAGTTGTTTTTGTCAGTTTGTGTTACAGCTCAGAGAGAGATTGTCATTTGATTGACAACATCAGTGAAGGTGCTGTTTGATGACGTGTTTGAGTTTTATCTTCTTATAAATTCTTGTTTTAACCTCTTTGACTCTTCTCATTGGTAGTAAACCAACATACTGAATATAAACCATCCATATAGAAATGCTAATATGTTTTAAAAGCAGTAATGAGTGTGATTGTTTCGGTTGAATTTGTCGGCTTTTCTTTTGTTTCCTAACATTGTTTTGATCCATATTGAAATGGTTTTGTTTTCAGCGCCCTGCGTGTCTCATCTCATTACTGTCAAACTAAAACATAACCTGTAATTTTCTCTGTTATTATAATTAACATTTTAAATTTGACTTTCCACTTATGGGTTAGGGATGTGCAGGTCGAAGGAAGAACAACAGTAAGTTAGTGTAAATATTTATTTGTTTTCATAATGTTTACTCATAATTCTAATTGTGAATTTGTCACATAGTTTATTTATGTTGTCTGGAAAATGATTTTTAGTTTGTTGAATATATGAAAACAAACAAACAAATTTAGTATTTTTATTACACTTGAAATCGGTTTTGATAGACATGGCAGGAATTAAAATTTGTTTTTACACAAGTAGGAAACAGAAGCTTTACTATAAATATTTTAAAAAGATTTATTTGTGTTTGTTATATTTTTGTCTGTTCTGTTGTTTGGCTGTATTTAATACTTACTGCAGCTCTATAAGAATCTCGTGTTCGTGGCCCGTTCAGAAATTAATGGCGAGGTCGATGGTCTGCGTCAAGATTTTTCATGAACGCGTCACAGAAACCCTCTGCGTAGGAACGTTGGTCGGATGCCTTCCAAACAACCTGCACAAAGCTCACCATGGTCGAGGATTATTTACCTTTAATTGATGTTTTTTACTTCCAAAATTGTAGAGAACTGTGTGTTTTCACAAGGATATAAAATAAACTGTGAAAAAAAGCCGTTTCCAGAAAACGACACTTCTCATTCTTCATGTTGCGTGAGGTGACATGGTGAAAAAGCTCAGCAAAGGTGTTATAATCCCTTCCATCTTGCCGTCCAGCTCATGGAACTCAATCTGGTTCTGCTTCATCTTGATAATTAGAAGATTTCAACACACAATTTTGGAGATACTGGACCTCTACCACGTATATTCCCCCTACAAAATGTGCTGACAGTCAGAGGTTCTTAATAACAACGGCTTAAAATTGCAATGAGCTGCACATGGGGATGTGGTTTGCGCATCTCACAACAAAAATATTCATGACATCATTGATAGGCCAGAGGAAGATTTCAACACATCCAAACTCTGCAGACAACATATGATTGTGACTAATCATTGTGATCATTGTGCAAGTGGAGATTATTAATGAAACTCCACCTAATGATGGTTTCTGGTCAGCTTTCTCTGGAGTGGTTTGCTCTTTAGCTTTGTGCGTTCTTTTGAGCTTTGTTTGAAAAATGAATCTCTTCTTTTCTCTGTATTTAAATAGTTTTATGATCTACAATTCAAATAATTCTCCTTAAACATAAAAACAGCAGAAGGGCCATGTTTAGTTGAATTTTTTCTTATTTTTTAGAAGAAAAGATTTTCAAATAAGTCTGAGTTCACAAAGGTAATTTGGTACCAGAGAAATAAAGGAATAACATGAATCAAACTCACGAGGATAAACAGAATTAATTTGTAGCTTTCACATGAATCATTTTATAAGATGGAGCTTTGTCATTTTTTAAAGATTTTATTGCTTTGTGTTATGGAAATAATGAAAATGTAATGTTCGTTCTGAACATTGAACAGTTTTTAACTTGCTCATTATGTTTTCTATATACATGTTGTTTTCATTCTTGAATCACCTCAGAAGCCTCCAAACTGGATGTTATAATGAACACAGAGCTGCTCTATAATAGCACATGTGTACACTGTTGACTTGTTGTTGTTGACTTCTGGTAATAGCTCTGAAATGTTGTTTGCCCCATTAATCAATCAGAAAAGCCGTGCAGTGGCCATTGAATCAATGGAAATGAGCAACATTTTTTTGGCTAAATAAGCAAAATGTTCAGAGAAATTTCTGTAACTTCATCATCTTTGAGGTGGCAGGTTAGATTTCATCAGACGTCCAGGATGCAGAAACATTTAGAACCTGAGTTGCAGTTAGTTCGGCTTTCACCGTTTAGTCTTTAGAATTAAGTCTTTATTCCCCTCGGACCAACAAACCGAGCTGGTCATGGACTTGTTCTGTAGTTTAGAATGTGTATTTTTATTTCTTGAACACTTACGCTGACAGATTTATACATCAGCACATTTATAGAACTTGTTTAAAATCATATCTGGTGATATATGACTGAGTCAAACATCTTATTAACCTCTGCATTTATTTATTCAGATCAAATTTAAAAGATGAAGTTTGTTGTTGTCTTTGTTGTTGGTGAGGATGCAGTTTATTTATTCAGTCAGCTTCCCTGTTGTACAGAGTCAGGTTACGTTTTGTGGCAAGTATTGACTGATTATAGACAAAATATAGAAACTGATATTCCAAATTAGACAAAATTTTAACTAAAATTGGGTTAATTTCCCACAAATGAAAGTACAGGTCTTGTAAATGTTTGTCAATAATATATACACAACATTACAATTTGTTTACAGTTTTAACCTATGTGTGCTGTAAATACAGTGCTTATTTTCTCTGTTTTGTTGTTGCCAATAGTTACAGACAAGTGACATACAGTACAGGGTTATTTTTCTGTTCTAATAAGTATCTTGTTTTCATCCTCAGTCAATATTTTCCACCACAAGTACTGATCTTACTAACTTGGTAAAGACAAGTTTAGATCTTCCTTTTAGTCCAAGTGCAGGATGGAGGTGCTTTACACACGAGTACCAGAGGCTCATGCTTGTTTACATTCATGAAATCAGTTTCCATTGATGTTCTGATGGCGCATTAAAAGGCATATAAAGTTGAAAAGCTTTAACTTTAGGCAGGATGGAAATAATAAGTTAGATTACTTGCAGGGACATATAAGTTACTCGTAGAGCATGATTTAGAGGTCAAACGACCTTCATGAAAAAGTGAGAGTAAAAGATGTTTAACTTTTTACTTTTCAGGTGAATTTACTGCTTGTAGTTTGGTGAGAAGTTGGACATTTGATTAACATTTGAAATATATGTTGAGAAGCAGAGGAGTTTCGATTTTTTGATGATTTTCTAAAAGATGAATGAATTCTTAGTTCAGTCCAGTTTGTTGTGGGTCTTCAATCCTTCCCACTTTAGCTGAAACTGATGTTCACCCTCTCTATGCTTTAAAAATATATAGAATTTAGTGTCTCAAGCCTGAAATTATTTGTAGTTACAGCATGTGGCTTGTTGGGGACTGAGAGCGTGGACTGTTTCATTCCATGTCCTGGTTCTAAAACTGGTGTTTAAGATCAGCTGGACAACCCGAGACTTCAGCCTCCAGCTGGGTCACAAACTCTCTCAGAACAGTTTCTTTAGCTTATCCAGGTGAATTTCTTTCATGTAGTCTGTAAGTTCTGTTTCTGATGTGGATGGACATCCAGTCGTCGACAAATTATGTCCTGTTGAATCCACGAGAGAAGGAATTCAGTCACTCTTAAAGAGCCGGAGTTCTCTGACCTCTAACTTGGGCCCATCAGGAAAAGGTTCTACCATTCCTCACTTTCATTTTCTCCTTTGTCTTAGTTTATATCAGAGCTTAGCCAGCCAGATTTGAAGTAAAAGTCAAACAATCCAAGAAAAAACATCCTAATGTCTTTTTTAAACTGCTTTCCTGACCCCATCAGAAAAGGTTATGAGGTTACAGAAAGATGGAGAGGAAAACTTGTAGGGAATTAAGACAAGATGTAAGTCTTTCTCAAAGAGAATCTGACCTCATACAGAGTCTGGGTTCATAAAATGTCCCACATAATAGTATGCTAATATAAAACATTACATTACTGTTAAACATAAAAAATGAATTGAAAGTCACAAAATGGAAAGATTTTGTCACCGACTTCCCAGATTCTGTCTTTATTTCTTTTGTAAATCATTAATTTACATAAATCTCCGTCCAAACAGCTGGATGAGAATATTAGAGGGCTGGTTTAAACATTACGGATGTAAGAACTTGTTTAGATAAAAGGATATTTTGTTGTTTCATCCTGAAGGAGATAATAAATGAAAAAACACTGAAGTTTTTTTTTATTCCTGCATGTAGTGAATTGAAGCAGCTGCTACTCAAACACTGTCAGGTTATTTTACTGTTAGAAACTTCTGAAGCAGTAAGTCATGAGGTCAAAGCAGATGTACAAAGTTCTAATGTTTAACTCTTTAAGATAGATTTTATTCTAAAACATGATCTTTTTCTCACAGAAACCAAGTGGTGTGTTTTTCACACTATATCTGAACAGCAAGTGAGAGTAAAACTGAAAAGCCATCGTCCCACATGGGACTCAGAAGGCAGATCAAGTGCAGTCAACAACTAAATGGATAAAAAACTCTGGACTCAGATGAACCCAGATGTCCTGCAGCTTTCCCTCCAACTTTTCTTCTTTACTTCTAATACTTAAAAAAAAATATGCAACTGGAGACATTTTTGACCACTTCCTGCATGGAATGATAGTTTTATCATAACAAAAACAGATTCCATTAAGTTTAATTTAAAAGATTAACATGTTAATTTCTTTCAATAGCAATGTTATGATATTTCTGTGTAAATATCTAATTACCGATTCGGGTATTGGGGCCAATACCATTCTAATGTACTCGTATTGGTGTTGGTTAGTTAACCGATACCATGAACCAATACTTAAAATGTGTTAACTCTGTAATAATTTCACAGAAAATGTTTGTTTTTACTTGGAATTTTAGTTTTGTGGTCTTTTTTTTTTTTGGTACTTAGTATCGGCAAGTACTCAAGTTGGCATTTTATATTTTGACAGTGTGTGCGGACCTGCGGACCACTTATGTGCACCTGTGAACATCAGCCAGATCTCTTCTCTCCACCGAGGAAAAGCGACGCCGATACAAATTCGCGTTTGCCTTCTCCTTCGGTCACTTTCCTTCTTAGCCAATAGTCCCTCTGCCGAACGTCCAGGAATTTTTTTTTTTTTCGTGGTAGGATCCACTTCCCGATAAGTGTCTCTCGGCTGTTTATTTGGATTCTCCGCCATGTCGACCTTCCCGTTCTGCCGGCTGCTACGAGACACTGCGTTCTATTTCTTATTATTTTTCTTGTTGTGACATAAAATACGTAATTTCATGTGCGCCAGCGCGGGAATGTCGCGGAGGACACGCAAAATAAAAATTATATATTTTGAAAAATACCGTGAGATGTTTGAGGAGCCGATCGGCTTAATCTGCATTGTGTCATCTCCTCTGATAGTGGCTTGGCTGAAACGGACATTCACGGACATGTAAAAGTTACGCACTACAGCTTTAACTTCTTGAGCCCCAAGCTTTTGCTGTAGTCTCCGTTTTTATATTGCATAATTATTTGGAGCCAATAAACATTTTTTTTAACAATTAGTAGAACTTAAAAGTTTTAGAAATAAAATCTTTAAGACCTAAAAATGAAAAATAATGTCCTTGCATAGGGTTAACATGCAAACCAATGTCCTCATGTGAGAACATCGAGTTTCTGAAAGTTAAAGACAAAACCACCATCTTAACTAAGCATGAGGTGGGTTCCTATTTAAAATAACAAGAAAATTTACAAGGACCTAAACAACATATTTAACATATAAATCCACATAAAATGTGTGGTTACTGTAGCCTCACGTAACCTTCCAGATGAGCTAAAAATTGTAATTGTATGTAACTCTAATATTGCATTTCTAAAGTAAAAGTAGTTATGACCATAACTGCATGTTAATTCAGCTTTAAGTTAGAATGAAGCTCAGTTCTATTCAAAGTGATTGTTAACATGGTCACCACAGTCTGAAAAGAAGTTACAAAGCATTGTTCTGCTAACCAGAAAGCTGCAGACAGATGGAAATGTCATGGAGTAATTGGGCCATCCATTATCTGCTCAACATTCAAAACTGAATAAAGCAGATCCTTCACAACCAAAACAATGTTTTTACCCATCAGCAGAGGATCCAGTCCTGATTTCTGTAAAGAGGAGCTGTTTGTCTTCACTCCAAGCCTCTTCTTCTTTGTCTGAGAGTGCCAAATCAGCTTTGTATATTCATCCATGGAGAGAGAGAGTTTCTGTCAGGATCTCTGCTGCTGGTGGGTGTGGTGGTTGGTTGTCTGCACTAATTGTGTTGCAGGGCGTGGCAGCAGCTCATCAGAGGATTCAGGTGTGGATCATTACCCAGCTCAGGAGAGCTGGGTACTTAAGCAGAGGAGGAACCACAGACGGACGCCAGTTTGTTCCACTAACTTCCGTGGTAACAGAGTGGCCAGAGACATTAAGTGAAAGATTGAATTGTTAGTTGTAACTAACCTGCCTTCTCCTCCCTTACTCTCAGCCCCGTGTCCTGGAGCGTTCCTCCAGTTACCGGCGCCTCAACGTGGACAGCTCACTACCGTTCTACCGGACTGACTCTCCACGGTTCTCACGCTCGAGTTGCGGTGTACGCAACTGGATCTTTCCCTGGCTTCCTGTCTGTCTCTGGTCCCCTCTGGATCCACACCTCACCGGTCACCGCGTTGCTGTCACCCCTGTCACAGTATCGACTGTGCAGACAGCCCCTGGAGCCGGACGCACTAAACCAACGTTCGGACAGCCTGGATCATCACCCCCTGCGGCAGCACCTACGGATCCCTCCTCACGACAGCACGGCTTCTCGTCACCGTGAGTTTATTGAGCACGATCCCCGCACACCGCAGCTGGTATCTCCACCTGTCACTAACGTCTCTCTCCCTCTCACAACCAGGACCGTTCCTGTCCCGCACCAGTTCCCGTCCTGGCACATTTCCATATGTACAGTTGTTGTTGTTATCACGCTTGGAGCACTGTACATAAATAAACACTGTAAACCGATCTCAGTCTTGTGTATGTTTGGAGTTGGGTCGACTTTGGAGCTCAGAACAAACCCCGCCTGGTAGTATACCATGACAGTTTCAGCCAAATGCTTTATGTTAATGGTTCACAGTAAAATCTGGTATATGTGTGTATTCAAGCAGTAAAAGTTCATATTAACATGTTTTGAGGATATTTTTAATAAGCAATGTGATAAAAAGGTGGGGAAATATATTTTTGGACCAAGGGCAGCACCCTTGAAAAGCTTTATTGTTAAACATTAAGTGCTGAATATGTGGCAGAACATTTTTTGAAATAAAGATTAATCAAAAATTTTGGTTCCCTTGTCAAAACTGACCTATAAAATGCATAAATTTTACATTTTTGCAGGTAGAATATGATGCAACATCTGACAAACCTTCTGAAAGTTTAGCATCTAAAACACCCACATCATCCAGAATCCACCCAGATTTCATTTATCCTTTTTAAACTTGCAGAAATACCATTCATACAAATGACATTCTGAAAACATTTGCTTATTTGAGCAATAATTTGAAGTTATTAGTTCTTTTCATTGCTACATTGCATTAATAATTATGTGCTTTTTCACTTTAACCATCTGGGATCATTCTTATAATTATAGACTGACTGAAAAAGAAGGATATTTTTACGATATCACCTGTTGTCACATTCACTTTTAACTAAAACTGCCTGCAAAGATTAATAATTTACATTAATTCCCCATAAAAATGAGATGATTAGATATGGATTTTGCCCAAATCCAAGCATAAAAAGGATTAAAAATTCATGTTTTTTATGATGCTGCATCCATGTTTTAGTATGATAAACATGTTTGAAGGTGAATTCTTCTATGTAGAAAAAGTGATGCATATTTCATGTGAAATCTGAACATGACAGAGGAAATAAATTGTCTCTCTCAAGTTTCCAAGGCAAACAGGAAGCTGGTGTGTTGGAGCCGCCAGAGTTTTAATGATTGTGTGGAGGAGCTGTGAAAGTGCTGCCTAGCAGACTAACTGGATGTTCGGTTCGTTCAAAGTGGAGGCTGACTGTGACTGAGAATATGAGAATGAAATGCAGATATTTTATCCAGAGGTTGGGGAGACAAAACAGAGCCAAAAAGAGGCTGACTGCTGGGCCTAATACTCATCAAACACACAAACAAGACTCCAAATGAATACTAATGTTGTTCTGTGTCTGCTGATTCTGCTGTAGCAACATGGTCAACCAATGGGAACACACGTGGACAGAGTTTATTAGACTTTGATGTTTTCCTGCCTCAGTGGAATCCAGTATTCATGATAATTGCTAAATGAGCAAATAGTTAATAGACTACATTAGAGCCGAACATTAGAAACTATTGCTTTGCTTGCAAAACAATATCAGGGAATTGTACAAGATTCAGCATTTTATTATTGATTCTCCTTTTATTGGTAGAATTCTGTGTGATTCCATCCATGTTTTAGAGCCCTGCACTTAAAGAAACCTCAGTTCAATGTACATTTTTTTCTTGATACCTTTCTGTTGAACATACAATAGAAAAAGTATGAATTCAAATAAATGCTATACTTTATATATGTGATATATTTGTTATTATCTGTTATTAAAAAGTGTCAAAACAACCCCTACTTTTTATCTACTTGATTAGTATAAGATAAAAGGATGTGTTCAATGTAAAAATACAGATTTAAAAGTTACAACTTCAAGAATTCACAAACATAAAGTCCAAATTTACAAAGTCCAATACCACATTTTTGTAGTTTCTTCTTTATGAAAACATAAAGCAATTTATGACTATAAATCTTTTTAGAATATGAAACAAAACTGTGACGGAGTCACAGGATTATTAATGGAGCACAGATGGATAGCTATGATGAAACCCTTAAGCTTCCAGAGCTTCTAGTAAAGAACCCGAGCTTGAAGTTGAAGAACAACCGTCCATGTGGAAGAAACATGAGCTGAGTTTTTTAATGCATCTTTGTATTTGTTTCATATTTTAAAGAAGTAATTATAGTTTAACAAGTCTAAAAATGAGTAACTTTATGATAATTTACCCTTGTTTAATTTTTAGTGAGTGGAATTTTGTTATTTACCAGGAAACATTTCCAAATCGTTGTGATTATGGCAGAACTGTGAAGCTGCTAAATATTCTGTGAATAAAAAAACTAGAAAAGCACTCGGAGACCTTCGCCAAGCAGCACTTGGACTTATTGTAGAACATACGTCTGTATACAGACAGTAATCCAGATCAACCCCAAAATCTAATCAATTCTTCCTTGGGTCATTTCTGACCTTCCCTCAAAATTTCATCAAAATCCATCCACAAGTTTTTGAGTTTTCCTGCTAACAGACGGACAGAAAAACAAACCCAGATGAAATCATTACCTCCTTGGCAAAAGTAATGCATCAAATGAATTGCATCAATCATTGTGATCAGATATGATAAATGTTTTCTCTGCAGACAGACTTCCCAGTCTCCATCATATAAATATTTATTTTGTTAAGATCATATGGCGTACTTTGAGTAGGCTATTTGATGTTTTCCCTGCAGTTAACAGGACCTCAGTCTTAATAATCAAGCAGGACTGATTGGTGTTGTTTGCTAAATCTGTAGTTTTTTTTTTTTTAAATTTAGGAATAAAAATTGCATGAAAATCTCAGAATCCAGTGTCATCTGAAGGGATGTCAGTCTTCTCTCTTCTGGAATCTCGTGATAATTCATAAATACTTCACACAAACTCAAAACAAAATCAGAAACTCTATATAAATAGTTTGTAGCTGATTCTAGTGAAATATAGATCAGCCACTTCAAGCAGGATCCATGGATCTGTTCTAGAATATAGATCTATTCTTTCCTTCAGGTAAACTGGGCCAGTCTATTTCTAGTGGAAGAATGAATATCATGGGATCGTGCTCTTAAGTAACAGGAAATGGACTTTGAGACTGAATATATTTTTGGGGCATCTTCAGTAGCTTTACAATCTGAATCCCTCTGAAGTAAAAAGAAATCTGAGGAATAGGCCAAAGTTTGACTAGCAGAACAAACATGTACCTGAGTTTTATTTTTCTTCTTTTAGTGAAAAGTTTAATTCAGGGTAGTTCAAAGTGGAAGCGCTGCTCCTTCACATTTAGAGAAGTCGGTGAGGGAGTTTGGACACGTCCGTGGAGAGGTTTATCAGATGCATCCAGCTGGACTGAGACTTTGGGGCTGACCTGCAACTTGCTGGAGGGGTTGAATTTCCCATCTGGCCTGAGAGCAGCAGAACATCTCCCAAGAGAAGCTGGAGGAAGTCAGGGGAGAGGTTTTGGTATCTGTTACCGTAGCTACCACTACCTTTAAAGAGATGAATGGATTGTGAAACAAAACAAATCTATATTTAAGAGTATTTTTTACATTTACAATATGTGTTTACATTAAATCCGTTTCTGATGAAGGAATCAGAGATGAAAATGTCACAAACAAAATAGAACATCTAGGTAGAAATAAGTCATTTGATTGCAAAAATATATAATCAATGAAAAATAACAGAAATCACAGTCCCATGTACATTTTACCAGTATGTTACTATGCACATTAGTGTGTAAAGCTGCATGCATGCATGCCTTAGAGAGTGAAAACTTACTTTCATATTTGTTTTGTGCGTTGCTTCCCCTCGAGCGTGATAGCAGCATACAGAATGAGCGACCATTGTACCGCCTCCTCCCTGGATTTCTTTAAAGAGCACACGGCTCCCCAGCTGCATGTTAATGCAATCATTATTTTAGTCTTTCTTTTGCTGATACTACTTTGACCTTCAGTGTGTTCCTGAGCTCGTTTCTCTCCAGAGGGGTGGAATTGGCTCCATAACAGCCAAGCTTCTGCTTCCACAGCGCTTCCGTCTGAGCTGAGTTTGAGCTGTCGACCCGACTGCCTGTTTCAAATGAATTTAAGTGGAAATATGAGAGAACTTCTCTGTTTTGGCAACGAGGTGCACAGCAAGCTGAATTATACATGCTAACAAGACCGACCACTGAGAGTCTGAGGGATGCTGCTGTGTTGTGACTTGAATTCACAGAGAGCTGCAATCCGCTTCAGTGTTCAACATGAATGTTGGAGCACATTTCAACCGCGTTCACTCATTTCAGATGACACTGTAGAGACTGAGCATGTTCATATATGCAAATTGTTTCGTCTCTCCTATTAAGATTTACTTCCTCAAGTCAAATAAAGCAACTGGTCTGAGCGATGACCCTTTTGTCCCTGAGAAGGTAAAATTATAAAAGAATGTTTAGAATAAAGTCATCAGCCTACAGGACAAAGAAAGTGGAAACTCTCAAGAGGAATTACCTTTTTTCTCAATACTCAAATATGTTAGAACAAGTACACTAGAAAGTCCATTCTACCAAGTATGGGAGTACAAGGATGGCATTTAGAACAGAACTGCGCTGTGTTGTCATGGCAACAAACGTTGCTTTATAAAACTGACATGAAATGCGCAAAAGTACGTCCTATCTTAGTACACAAGTGAAATAAATAAAAAAACAATGTTAGTCATAAATAGTTTTTTTTTTTTTTTTTTTTGGAAAGGTAAAACTGTTTTTGACACAGTGCATTATGGGATATCTTGCTGGCCCAAGTACGCTGAAGGACGCATCTGTGCATCCGTCATAAAATGGGCAGAGCAAGAACTCTTTGTTGAACGTACTTGCCTTGATGTTTACTTAGAATTGGAACAGTACTTGGTCCACCATCGATGTTCTTCAGTATGTGAGTACACAAGTACACACAAGTATTTGAGAAATGGCCACAGTGATGTTTTGGACCTCTGCCTGCATTTGTTCAGCATCCTAGTCGTCCCTTTAAATTGAGAATGTTGAAATAATTTAGTTTAGTCACCAAGCTGCTGCATTTACCCGCCTACCTTCACCATTACCTGCTTAGTTTAGTTAGTCGTTTTTTTGTTGTAATTCACTGGTAAGATCATTTTCTCTTTATTACTCAAACAGCTGAATTGGGATTCAATCTGTGGGTCTTAGTCTGAAGTGCAGCATCCTCACCAGTAATTTGAGCCCTCAGCAGGTTCCATTTGAAGCCAGGTCCAAATCCAGTCAGTGCACCAAACACAGTCTGAAAAATACCATGTGGCCTTTGAAACTTTACTGTGTTCCCTACAGGAAGCTCTGTAGGAGATTGAGAATGCTTAAGTAGCTTAAAATGAAGCATCGTATCCTGGAGGTGTCAACATTCTCACAGACTGAAGGAAACTACAAGTCAGTCATCAAATTTAAAAGAAAGTGCCACACTTCCTTTTAAGCTACAGAAAGGTTCAGTTGATTTTCAGAAGCTCCAGGAATGAATTACTAACCTGTTTGTGCCACAAATAGTGCAGAGAAGTGGACAATGTCTAAAAAGTGATGAGCAAATCCAAACTTTTTCCATGTAATACAACTTACGTCAAAGAAACAGATCATTAAATGATCACTATTAGTGCACGCAGGGTTTTCTCCATGTGGTCTGTTTCTCTCTCTGATATAAAACATTTTTGTATTAGGTTAATTAGTGGCTGTAAATTGTCTCTGGACGGGAGTATGTGGGGTTATTCATCATTCTGTAGACCTGTGATGGACCCGTCCAGGCTGTGACATGTCTCATCTAATGACGGCTTGAGATGGGGCCCAGCTCCCTCCGAACCCTAAACAGGAAGTAGCAAATAAAGAAAACAAAATCCTAGATGAATCATCTTGACTCTTATGAATAAAACTTAACAGGATTGAGATTTCATTGTTCCAGATAAAACTGCAACATATCCAAGATTAACCCTACACAACCTGAGAAATGTGAGAGGAATGTTTATATAATATTTAAATAAAATGCCTTTAGCCATGCCCAGAGGGATGCTCCAGTCTAATAGTACTATGTTTTTCACTATGCAGCTAGAAGAAAATATTTTTCTTTTGTTTATTTCCCTTTGTTGACCTGAAAACTGATCAGTTGCTTGAAATATAATCTATGACACAAACTCGGAGCCTCTTTTTTTCTCCACATGGACAGTTACATGTTTTTACTCCCAGCTCAGGGTTCTTACCTCAGGTCTGGGAGTTTGAGGATTCTCAGCAACATCTCAGCTGCTCCTAGAACTATTCTCTTCTGGACAGAGATATCTGAGATTAGATTTGTTGGAACCATTCTCCACTCGTCACAGCCCTGATAGTTCCCATGAACTCTGGCACCTCTGATGTCTTAGCTTTCCACAGCTCCTCGTTGTCCTTAATCAACCCTAATAATATTAATATTAAAATGAACATTTTTAAAATAAAAGTTCACTTTTTTAAACATATTTTTACTGAAACACATCAGAGACATTTTCCAACTTCCAATGTCAGCTTTTTTGTTTGTGCTGAAAATCCTGTTTTCATCATAAATATTAAAAAGGCGACTCTAAACTTCACTCATTTCTCCACATCCTTTGAGCCCTCAGATTGTTTTTCACTTTGCGCTGCGTACAGTGTCACGAAATGAGTGCTGCGACCTTCAGCTGCACATAAGAACTGCCTGAAACTTCCATCAAATTTCCTGCTTTTTATAATCCTTGTCAATCTAAAGCCGTAATCCATCAGTTAGAGCTGTCCTTTTTCTGCACAGCGAAAAATACTTGCATGATCTTTTCTCCTAAATATCCATTTGCGCTGTCATTTGAAAATCTGGCAGTCTGTTCAAGGACTGCCAGATTTGGTTTTATATGAAGTGAATCCATTAGATCTGACTGTTATTGAGGGGACATACTTAAGAAGTATCAGCAAAACATTTGACCCATGCAAAAAGACATTCAGCCTTTTCTTGAATTGTATGTCAGCCGGTATATTAAAGTGCTAAAGAGCACTTTTTCTTGTACTGCTGCTTTAACATTTAGGATAATAGTACGTCTCTTAAAGGCGCATTGAGCAGCTGATGAGCTTTATCAAATTCCATCAGCTACCAGTAGACACAGTAAAAGGAGTATGTCCTTCTTTTCCTCATGCATTCATGTTCTAAGCTCATTTACATACAACATAACCAGGAGAAGATGATTTTACAGCAGTTTGTATGAGAAAAGATTCATGATTTGTTAATTTTCTTGTTTTTAACATGCTGGTTTTATACAGCAGATATATCTGGTTTGGGTGCTGAAGAGGCTTCAGTATTAGATTCTCTTTAACTGATGTACAATAATTTTTTAAATGTATCATTGTGTTTTTATTTTAGTCTTTCAGAGGTCATTGGATGGTTGAGTTAGTGTATATACACGTGTGTGTGTGGTGTTTGTATGTATTCAGTGTTTAAACAGGATCACTTACTTGTAGCTTATCTTACTATTTATTAACCAGCAGATTTTTAGGTTGAGCTTCAGTTTATGATCCTCATGAAACCGTCTTTGAGGGTAAATTATTTGCACTTGTTTGGTGTGTTTTTGTTTAAAGGCTGAAGATTGTTTATTATTATTAGTTTATTTTGATGAATAATGTTTCCATTTGACTGCAGGCTGAGATTCCATCAAACAGCACAAACCTTTGTCAGTGTGTATGAATCTAACCTCCACATTGTCTACCTCAGACTTTGACTGACTTCCAGCATCCCTGCCTGTGTGTGTGTGTGTGTGTGTGTGTTGTTGCTTTGGCTCAGCCAGCAGCAGCTTCAGGCGTTTCGGCTGCTGGAGCCAAATGCTTAAACTGTGTCCACTGCTGTTGATCCTCTTTATCTCTGTTTAACTGACCATAGAGACCATTTCTAACCTCCTTAAAAAATGCTCTGGTATTTGAAAGCCAGTCATTTATATTAAACATAAACACACACTGCCTTGTTTGAAAATCTAATTTGGGATCTTCCATTAACATAATCAATTTCCAAGCGCCTTACTCCACCTGGAACTCTCATGTCTGCTTTTTTTATTATCTAAATTCAACCTTCAGCCCTAAAATTATGTTTTGACCTTCAAAAAGCCGTCACTCCTTTCTTCTTAGCTGTCAGATGCCACAAATATTGGAGGTTCCCACATTTGCTAACTCATAAATTATTAAATAAGTACACATACTTTCTAGCTGAACGATCTTTTGGTGGCCAAGGGAATAAAGGTACTTCTTCTGTACTTTCTAAAATGTCAGATCTCTTTTTAAACATTCATTTTTGACCTTTAAAACCAGCAGCTAAAAACGCTTAACAACTGCTCCACTTAAACCTGTTTTAGTTGTTTTTCAATGTTTTTTAATCCAAAAGAAAAGAAGCAAAGACGCTTTTTGCTAAACATCACACGTAATGCATTTGGTAAAAGTATACAGCACCGTGTGTGTATGTAGTTGTTTGCATTACAGATCAGCTATGTTTTTTTTTTTTCATCAGCCTCCTGTGAAGCTGTTTTTCCATTTAATACATAAGAAATGGTGTAAAGCACTTTGTTGCACATTTCCTGTTGAGAACTTTAAAAGAAAAAGTTGAAAATAAAAAAAAAATTAAAAATACTGCATTGCTTTTCGCTTAGCAACATGTTGAAGAATCAAAAGACACATGCTGAGATGTGTTTCTTTGGTGTTCAGTACCCAGAGGTCCACATGGAATGCCATCTTTCTGTCTTAATCTACATCAGATGGAGGGTACCTTTGAAGGCCCCATCTCACAAACCCTTCAGGGTTTCATCAAACAAGAAATGGCAAGAACTTACTGCTTAAATATTTACATTCCGTAATCAACAGGTATTTATCTTCAATATATTATTAACCTTTTGATGCTGTCGTCCTTTAATTTATCCAAACTTGCACTAAAATTAATTGGATAAAAAAAGAGAGAAATCATGGGGCTGTTTGAGTAAAACAAAGTTACCTTAATTATTATTATTATTAATAATAATAATAGCAGTAATACATTCTAAACCTCTGTCTTAAAAGAATAAAAAAGTCGACAGAAGAAAATTAATGTTCTGTTTTTTTCTTGGTCATTAAAGTGTTCTAAGTTTTGCCAATAAACTCATGAAATTATTGTTTTAATCACTATTCAATCACATCATCCATTTCCGTGAAACATTTCAAACTAAATTTCATGATTTAATGGATGAATTCGCACTTGTCATCCCAAATTTCAATTAGGAGAACCATATCACATCTGGCAGCATCTACTGGTGCAGCTTCCGATTGTAACATCCACGTCCAGGTCTGTGTGGGAGTTGATCCAAACTGTGAAAACTAAAAGTTTCTCTCTAAAGCCAGAATTTGATTAAAAAAATAGTTTTAAAATTTAAAGGAGAGCCAACCTTGATACAGTCCAAAAGGAATTATTTGTTTCAGTTCACATCAATATACATTTAATAAATTAAATGATACAAAGTAATATTTAACTTACAAGCAACCACTGAACATCCCTGTCATTAAGCTGAATGCAGAAGCAGTGATAAGTACCCTCTTAAGATAAAGATTTAAAGTATGAGTTGATCAGTGGTATTTAATTAACTAATTACAAATAAGTGACTGTGAAGCGTTCAGGTGTGTATAATTTATTGTTATTTCTGCTGCTGCTGAAGGTGCTTTTATCCTTTTAATCTTCCACAAAAAGAATTGAAACAATTAAAAGACCAAATTGCAAATGTTTCATTAGCTGACGGGCTTCATTTTAACATGTATATATTTTTTATGGCTGCATGTAGAATATTTCAAGACTTCAGTTTTGAATGATAAATAATTAGTTAACATATAGTTTTTAAAAATAAATCTGAAGGCATTATATCTAAGAAAATGTCAATCATACTGAATAATTAGTTCCCACAGACTTTGATTCTAACTTTAACTGATTTCCCTCTCCAAGGCTTCGGTGTCAGGTTAAACAAAATTTCCAAAATAAAGAAATAACAAATGATTAAAAATCTAAAAAGGGATGAGGTCAGGAGGTCTAATTCATGATGAAAGTTTGATGTATGCAACATCTGTGAGAGCATATTAAAGTAAAAAGACCATGGAAACAAAACCTTATGATAGGTTGCCATGGGAACCAAACCAACAATTGTACACTTACGTTGTCTAGTTCCAGTTTGTATCACAAATCATTCTCTTTGTTCTGAGAAACAATTCCAGAAGATCGAGTTGCAACAGAATAAAATCACAATAAATAAAAATAAAATCTTTTCTTTGAGCTGTTGTGTAGAAGGAAAAAAATGAGAACTTCCACTAGTGATAATAAGAGCCAAAATATTTATAAAACTCCACAAGCACCACTGTATTACAAGGAAGAATTCAAAAGCAGCCAAAGCCAGAAATTATATCATTTTAGATGTTAAATTGTGACAAATATTCTTGATATTTCACATTAATAAAACTCCAAAAAGAGCTTATGCACAAATAATCACCTTGACTGATTAGTATGACTTTATGAAATGCTAATCCTACTGGGGTTTGACCTGTCAGCAGTATCACCACCTTCTTCATCCCAACGAGGAAATTACACTTGTCAGCAGCCCGAGTGAAGTCAGCTGGATATGGAGACGAGGGATCAAAGCCACTCACGGCACTCACACATGGCCACTGGGCTCCATATTACTGCTTCCTCCAACTTAAATACTTTCTATCTTCTCCTTTTTTTTAAAAGGTCGGTTTTACCTAGTTCTGCATCAGTGTTTATGGCAGCAGATAAAATGAAAAGGCATCAAGATGTGAAACACAAGGATCATATTAATGATGTCCACTGATATTTTAAAGGTGAGAAAGTAATAGATGACAAATTTGATGTGTCGGGGTTCTGTTTGGTAAAAGCACATCTAAAAAAAAGCTTAAAGAGCTTAGTCTTGTTAAAGAATATCCTTGCATGTTGAGTCAGATAAGCCATATCTCAAACTGTTTCTAATCCCCATAAATGAGAAAAATGACATTCTGCCTACAATAACAGGCACTAAACAGATAAAAGTAGGAGATTTTGTGGTTTTTTGTGTGTGTTGGATTCTGGTGCTTTAAAGGTGCAACCTGACAAAAATCATCTATCACTGTTTGGTTATCTTGCAGTTCTGTCAACAGGCTGTTTTAAAACCTGATGAACCAGCATTCAGATCCAGGTACTATCTGGAAAAGCCTCTCAGTGAACAAAAAGACACTATTATTAAGATGCTCTGGTAGTGAAACTGAGACACAGCAGTGGATCGGTGACAGATGTTTCACCTCTCTGTCATATCGATGTTTTGTTCCATCCTGTAGTTTTGAAATCACGTCTACATTTAAAGCTGCTATCCTTAATAAATTAGCTTAACATGTTTTTTTCATGCCCATTAAAAACGTTTTAACACAGCATGGATACAAATATGTTGTGAAGATAAAAAAAAAAGCAAAAAAAATAATTAAGTGGTTTTCCCGTATTTGTCTAAAAACATCAACCAATCAAATGATTCGGTCTGTAAGGAATGATTGGACAGTTTCTCCAGCCATGCGGACCTCTGCATTTATTTGGCTTCTGTGCTCCTAAAAAACTGAGACATATTACTGCAGCACACCACTGCTGGGAGTGTTTGCCGCTCTACCATGTCACAGCAGGAGAAACAGCCGCCGGCTGGTTCCACGTCATGTTCAGGACAAAGTAACAAAGTAACTCAGTTGTTTGTTGTTATATTGTTTTCACTTACCGGTGATTCCGCCATGTTACGGTACTTGAATGAACTGTGGACCAGTGTCTTGCACTCGGTCGTCTTCTGGGGCTACGCGTGTTTCCAAATCTTGGGGGGCGTGGCTTAGGAATTCTACCCGATGGGAGGGGCTGAGAGTTCTGGGACTTTGTTTACATTTGTTGACATTCTAAGCCAGGCAATTTAAAATCGGGTATATCACCTTTAAAGAGAGAGTTGATTCAGATTACTTATATATTTATTTGAATAAATAACACTGTATGAGTGTAGAAACTGGTCCATGTTCAGAATAATATTTCAGTTTATATAATACAAATATTGGTTTATTCAACTGTTACACCAAAGCTCTATTTTTAATCCAAGTATCTCAGTTGCTTGTGGTTTGATCTGACCTTTTTGTGCCTGACGAGTTATTTACTCAGTTATAAAGAATTTGCTTTAGGTCCTATGTGGCTCCAGCTCCTGACATAAACTACAAAATAAATAAATATCAACTTTCATGATGTCAGATTTAAATGAAAACACAAACCCAAAACACAAGTTGTGGTGCATTTCTGTTAAATTATTTCTGTTAAAATAATCTGATATGTTGAAGCTCAACTGCAAACCACTAAGAAGTTCTAATTATAGTGGACAAACTTGGTTTCATCAATAATCTATTTAGAATGTTTTCTTGAGACCACATTAACCAAAATGACAAGTTGGCGGTGGCCTAGAGGAACAGTGGCTGACTGCCAACCGGAGGGTTGCTGATTTCATCTCAGCCCCTCAGGACTCCCAGGAAAAAGAGAAAGTTTATCTCAATTGGACCTTCCTGGTTGGAAAAAAAAATCCAAAATATATGAATAATGAATTGATATTAACATCTAAAGAGGGATGAGGCCAGGAGGTCAAATTAATTATAAAAGTTTGATGTGTTGGAAAGTTCTCATGTCCTCAAGTTCAGATTGTAACAATCAGGATATGAAAATAAATGCACTTGGAGCTGAAGAGTATTGAATGTATTGGGAGAAAGTGAACACAAAAATAAAATCACAATAGAACTTTCATCGTGCGGTCTGAAGATGAGCAGATAGTCATAATCAGAGTCAAGAAACAAAACCAGAATAGAAGAAAGAACAAAGTATCTGAATCATGATAAATGTTCTGTTTTAACTCAGGCTGTGACTGCAGACTGCTAAACCAAGAAGGCAGCATTTCAGTGCACATATGGATAGTGACCCAAAACACACCATGAAAGATCCTCTTAAGGCAACGAAATTGAATCTTCTTAAATGGCTGAGTCAGTCACCTCATCTCAACCTAACGGAGCTCGATGTTCACTCACTGAGGAGAAAAGTGAAGACAGAGTCCAGCAAACTGCCACTTAGTACTGGCAACTGCAGTGGGCGGGGCAAAGCCTCTCCAGGGACAAACCTCAGCAGGAGGTTCTAGACTTCAGTCAGGGACTGCAAAGCTGTGCATCCATCTGCTAAATGAAACATCTGTTGATGTAAGTTTGTCCAATTATAGTAACTTTAAAATAATCATTGTAATGTTTTAGTTAAAATCACTGATTAGGAAAGTTCTCGTTTTCATTGTGGAGATTATAGTTGGTGTATATAGTATTTTCCAGAACAACAATATTTAAATACTCCTCAGGTCGTTTCAGCTGTTGATTTCTGTAGCTCTTATGTTCATGCTACATGTTTGTTTTTCATTTTTTTCCAGAAACAATAATGACATCTAGTAATAGTAATTACAGATCTAATAGGTATAATTAGTAATTTGACGCTTTGAAGTCACTGTGATTGTAGGCAGGTGAGTGGGTGGGGCTTTCAACTTAAAGACGCTAGTTCCAAAAATAAAAAAAGCCCATTGTCTGGAAATATGATGATTTTATGAAGCTCAAGTGGGGACCGCCATATTTACAGTACTGTATGTATATTCTATAGTAATGATCTGTGAAGGTCATCAGATGTTTAAAGAACTGAATCTACCTCAACATAGAAAATAAAGTTTACACATTTACTGCACAATGGCATCAAAATAAGAGATGATAGTTTACTAAATTAAATTAAGAAATGTCGCCCATTGATGCTTTACTGTATCTCAGTGAGTGACAGATGACTCTACCTCCTCTAACTTCAGAATTTTAGAAGTAACAACAATAATGAAACAAAAACAACAGAAACCATTAGGACAGGACTAAAAGAAAGACTTGTGTGTCTAGAATCAAACAGACTGGCCCTATTTCATGCATGAATGGGCTCTTGAACATTTGTCGTAATCAGATGTCCAAAATTGCTCTTTGTCCTTGACAGGAGAGCAGGAATTCACCAGGTAATGTTTTGTACACTCAGCAGATGGTAGCAGAAGAGAAAAAAACGTGAGTGGGTTTCCAAAATGAGCAAGAACTTTTTTTTTTTGGAAGGATTTAAAGTGATTTCCTGCAAATTTGTTTCAAATTAACTCATTTGCAGTTTATCTTCAGTGGCTTAAATAAAAAAAGTGACAAATTTCTTTAGTGGTAACAATTGGTTTTTGTTCATTATTAAGATCTTAGCACAAAGTCTGGAAAAAAAATATGTAGAAATGAATAAAAATATTCCTGAATTTGGAATCAAAGTATTTAGGAGGTAAAACAGTTCTTACATAATACAGAGCAGCAAAGGTGACACAAAATATCTAAAACCAATGCATTAAAATAATGCATGTACTTTCTGCAGGGCCGAGTTGTTAAAATGTTCCATCAGTTGATATTATGTAGACTGTCTGGAACATTTTAATCTCTTCAACTTTTTAGATGGGATTTAATGAG
The DNA here is from genome assembly GCA_006937955.1 of Pachypanchax playfairii. NCBI lineage: Eukaryota > Metazoa > Chordata > Actinopteri > Cyprinodontiformes > Aplocheilidae > Pachypanchax > Pachypanchax playfairii. The sequence continues at coordinate 1,633,605 of SSNP01000036.1, forward strand.
GAAACGCAAGCTGCGGTCAAAACACACGGATAAAAGACATATCATCATAATGCATCACATAAGATAATAGACTTTTAAAGCTTTAATATGGTCCAATAGACAACAACATGAAAAGTAGGAGATAACATAACAAACTTAGCTAAAAGCTGATTGTGACTCCACAGATCCATAACAGAGCTGGAACAATATGTTGCAGGATTTTTAATATGATTTAATATGATTTCAAATGAAACAAGACAATCCAGTTGGATTTATTTTTTTCTGGTTGAAAGACTCAAAGCTTCACGGTGAACAAATTAATTTAAGAGTCACTGTATGTGTGTAGCTGTAGCTTTTTTTCTGGCCCATTTATTTTATTAAATGAGTCATCAGTGAGGGTTTGACAGCTGACAGTGTGTACAGACCTGAACTGTTGATACTCTTGGTTAAAGAATTTTAAATTAACAAGTAATAATAAAGATAAAGTAAAACTTTACAAGAAATAAAATAATGAAACTGTTTCTTTTAAAGAACGTTGCAAACAATTGTGTCCACGTCTGTGTTTGTTTCAGAGTAAAACCTGGAACCTCTTGTAGAGGGATAAATGAGATTTCTTACATGGGTCTAAAACCCAAAGCCTTGTACTACTTTCTCATAATACTAAACATCTGGTAAGCTTACAACCCAGGCTGAATGATTTGAAACATTGCTGCTGTACTTATTCCATGCTGAGCCTTCTCACGGATTATAATCCAGACAAAAATCCAAAAAGGTAGAGAGAGGAATTAATTTATGCAAAATATTTTTAATTGATTTGGTGGAGAATGAACCTGAGTTTGTTGAATAGCTGCATTGCAATAATTATGATCCTACAGGCTAATACATAGAGAGGTTTTTCAATAAGTGTCAACAATTATCTGCTGAAACAAAAAACAGATGTATTTAAATGTTCTGCAGTATCACTTACTGCGTTTACATGCAGCCGATTTCCTGTTCAAAGCAATAACCCGATCACGCACGGCCATGTAAACACTAGCAAAAACCCGAATATAAGACCTGGGGTAGCCCTTTTCTAACCCAAATATGTGGTCATGTAAACACGTATCAATATATCTCCATCAAAAGGAACATTAATTTGTGTTTATTCACAAGGAATCTTGGTCTTTTGAGTAGAGGGACTTCTTGTATCCGCCGTCTGGCACATACAAAAACCTGCATCCAGAAGTAAACAGGAAGTAGAGGTAAACATGGTGAGATGCAGCACAACACCACACTTTTAAAGTGAGGAGGAAACCAATTTCTTTATTAGTGTGGTGAAAATCATGAATAGTCTTTTGTTGATGAGAGAAAGTACAGAGACACATGACGTCCAGAGTCTAACTGTGCTCCATGTGTGCAGGAGTAACTCACACATTTAAACGGGCTTTTCCAAATGTTTCAGAAACATGAGTAGTGACTTCAACCCGAACATAACCCGAATACTGACAGCCTAGAAACACAATCACTGTTTAGGATGTCTAAGCTGATGTACATAGAACACTGATTTTTAAAGTAATGTATGTTCTATTATTATCTGTCTGTTCCTCTTTATGTGTTAATTTTGGGAAAATGCTTGAGGTTCAGTTTGTTCAGTAGTAAAACACATGCAGACACAATGAATTCATCCCAACAATAGTATTTAATAGCTGAAAAAAGCATAATTGTGTTTATACATAAATAGTATGTATTTGACTTAACTTAAAAACAGTAGTGGTAAGACTTACTCTGCCCTGTTTCAGTATATTCTAAAGATAACTAGAGATTAACACGACCTTGGAGGTTTAGAGAGATTAATTTTTACCTTCTAAGAACATCGAGAGCTTTGTAGGTTGTAAATAGCAACATCAAAGATTCAGACAGCCTGAAGGTAACAGAAAACCTTGAACACATTTTCACCTCAATAGCTGCTGAGATGTAGAATTATTCAAGTACTGCAGGCTGAGTAAAATGTAGAACTTTTACTACAACCTGATGTTTAGTTGATGTTAATAATGTGACATATTTGTAACACCAGTGGAATGTAATGGTGAATAGAAGCGCAGTTATAATTGTTGCTCTAATTTAACAGTTTATGAAAGTTTTGAATATTTTTTGTTGTTTTAATTTGGATCTTTTAGCTTGTGATCTTATGTTGAGTTCTGTTCCCTCGGTCATACATCTGCAGACTTTGTTTGTTCTACATCTGAATACATGGTTTGGGTTACCATGGCACTGAAGGATAAAAGGAAACTGATCGTTTTGTGTTTTATTTGTATTAAATTAGTTCATTTTCTGTTCCACTGTTTTATGATAAACTGCAATAAAATACAGGATTATCTTAAAGGCGTGTCACAGTAGTGCAAACATTTAAGAGCAGCATCTCATCAGGTTGTAGAAGTTAGTGACAAACTGCAAATAATATTCACAAGGGAGTTTCTAATGTCTTAAAATGTTCATGAATGTTCTGAATTTCTTCATGAGCTGCACGGCCTCACTTCTGTCATTTTTAAATTTCCTACTATCAAAAAAAAAACTGCATTGTCAGAGTTGCAGGTTGATGAATAGTAAGACTAAGCGACAAAATTGTGAATAAAATTATAAATTAACAATCACACTACTATAAACATGTTTAATGACTTAATGGTGACTAGAATATTTGTACATTTGCCTGAATATCTTGTGAATTTATTCTCAGTTAGTACCAGTTTATAACTTAAAATCACATAATTTCCATATTTTTGCGGACCTGTAGAATACTGCTGTGTGTTACATCAGTCTAAAAGACATCTGACTATATTACTTCCTCACTTGGTGCAGAATTAATACAAAACATTAAAAATGGCTGAAGTTTATCTGAGAGCAGTTATAGAGTAGCAGTTGGCTTTTTTTTCAAGTTCTACATTTTACTTGTCTTCACTTTAATTTAATATGCTCTCATATTTGGTTTCTAGTGTTTATTTTAAGTTTCCACCAGAACAATGAATAAAACCCCTCCCTCACTTTGAACTCTGGGATTTGTAATCCTTCCCTCTGGACCTTCACCTGCCCTTCCTGCCTGGTTCATCTGTGAAGGGGCAGTTTGCTATTGAAGGCAAGGCATTCAGTGTTACTGTGAGCTTTAGTGTATAAATAATGTTTGCTTTGTTGTAGGTCACACATTGAGCTCCCGTAGAGAATTGCAAGAGGGGGAGGGTGTGATCTGGAACATTCAAACAGTCCTTGATTGACAGGGGTTGCTCTCTTTGTCCTTGTCATCATCAGAAAAAAGCTTTTGAAATGACTGTCCTTCCTAGAGGCAGAAAATGTTCGGAGAATGAAAAAAAAACAAAACAAAAAAACGGGTGTATTTGGAAGTGGAGCCACAGATGCATCAGGTTCTCACTGTAAACCTCCAGGTAGAGGAAGTTGTTCATTTATCTGTAGCATCTGAGAATTAAACACATGTTTACTGGTCGCTAATGATCTTATAACTCTGGACAAACAGTACAGTTATATTTATATAGATTTCTGCAGATTATAAGTCAAGTTTTCAATATTTTTTAATTGGTGAGTAAGATCTCAATCAGGTGTGGTGACGAAACAGTATAATTATTTTTTATATCCTCATTATTATGAAAATATTTCTCGCTATTATCAGTATTTAAAAAAATTTATTGAACATGTGCAAAAAATCCTCTTACGGTCTAATATAATTGAAACCATGTACTTTGTTGAAAATCTTTAATGAAGAGTTTACAATCTGAATATTAAATGAACAGATATGCAACAAGCTTATCACAACCTGCAGGGCAAAAACCAAACTCTGAGCCTGTTGTAGTACTAAAGAGCTACGAGGAGGCCGTGCTTTATTACAACAAACTTCAAATATTATTAGAGTTATTTATTTATTCATTTATTAAGTTAAGCATTAGGTTTATTGGCCCAGGGCTTTTATTGTGAAGTTTTTTTTTAAAGACATTGTGCTACAAACATTAGCAACCTGCAGGATTGAAGCACAAACAACATCTTTTCGAAGATTATGCAGTTGATTTTTAATTTGTAATATTAAATCTGTTAATCATATGTTTGTGTTAAAGCTGTGACAGCGTCATCACTCATGTGAGTACAATCTCCTTTTTAATCTCAGGGAGTTTTAGTTTCAGGTAAAATAATAAAAATAAAGCTAATATACACATTTAAATGTGACTGCTCACTTTTCTAATTTTTTCCTGCATTCGTTAAATTTTTCCTGTTCGTTCTTTCTCCTGCTTTTCAAATATTTTTGCTCCTTTTTATCTTTGATTTTAAATTCAAAGAAATGTTCTTGGTTTTTATTAGAAGTTTAGGATGATGTAACAAGGCCAACAGACCAGAGATTTTTAGACAGACTTAAGAACACACACAGAACTTCTCCATGTGTCAATATTGAGTTTGACACATGCAGTGAAGAAAATATGTGCAATCTGAATGCAACATAAAATGTTTTGGTTGACTTTCTAAATATAGATTTTAGAAATAAATTATTATAAAACGTGTCTAATGACAGCAAATACTTCACTTAACCAGTTAATAGATGAATAAATGATTCACTTGAAAAAAAGTTGACGTAATTAGCAGATTTCTTTCGTTTTTGTCTGATAAATATTCATTAATAACCCATATTTTACATGACACTCAGGAAGCCATCTTGCCTAAATTAAAGTAAAACAAAAAAATAGCCAATCAATACTTGATAATGGTTTAATTTGCTGGCTTCATTATTCCAGGCAGCCTGGCACTAAGCCACATGGTGTGTGGAGAAGGTATTAATACGTCCGAGTGCTGCGATAAGGATGACGATGGTCTCTACCAGCCTCAGAAACGCTGCTGAGAGCTGATGAAGAAAGATTGCTGATGCTCTTAAACCTTGAGGAAGATAACTTGATATCTGTCCTCCCCATGGCTGATGTGTAATGATCCTGCATGACTGAAACACACACACATACACACAAAGCATTTTCTATGAACTGATAGTCTTACTCTCAATCTACTGGCTTTAATCACACTCACAGCAAGCTTTATTGCCACTAGGGGAGATCTCATCACCTTAGCTTTAAGGAGAGAGAAAAAAAGAGATTTTTTTTTTTTCTTTTCTGCAGCTAATGGCAGATGTCATGGACTCCTTTTACTTTTAGCCAGAATGACAAGAGCGCTTATTCAGTGTCAAACCCTTTAGGCCAAATTAATCAATACACATTATCCACAAATAACATTAATGCTTCTCTCAGTTAGCCAGTAGTGTAATCATTCACTGTAGCAGCTTGTCATCATGGGAGCTTTTGGAGGATTAATTCTGAGCTGTCATGAAGACAGGAAGGTGACAGTCTTTCCCATTCAATGGCAAAGATGGAACATTTTTGAATGATGAGATTTTAATTTGTTCTGCAGATAGTTGTGCTGAGAAAAATTGGTGTCAGGTAAGTTTATATGCACTTCCCTCTGTGTGACATCCCAGGCTCCAGTTTTACAGCTTATATTTGGCATAATACAAATCTCCCACTTCTTTCATCTGCAAATATTAACAAAAATATTGGAAACTTCTAAATTCCGTTTGATTTGTTGCTCTGCTGCAGGTGTTTAGTTGATTTAATTTTGCTGCCTTGTTTTCTGTTCTGGGTCTGTTTCATGAACCAACCATGGAGTAAAAGCACCTCAGGGTACTCTGCGAGGGTCACGTTGTCTTCTAGTATGTTAGACAGAAACATAAGAGCTGGATCTGATAATACAATCAATAGTTTCCTGGAATGTTGATTTCAGTTTTTGGCTGCAGCGTTACACAGGGATGGATATTTCAATCAAAACTTGTTTTCAAATTCAAGGGTAGTTATTCGACACGCGCTAAGGAAATCTGACATACTTCAAAAGAAAAAGACAAGTGAGTGCCAGCAATTCAAACTTTTATAGGACATATATTTCACCCTTTAGCTCTTAAACTGAAGGCTCATCAAAACAAACACCTCCCAAATAAAAGTTGCTAATCTGAAGCAATTAACTTAATGGAGTTTTGGGCCCCACATAAAGTTAGGATGAAGAATTTTTGTGAATATAGTTACTAGTTCCTGCCACAGAAAGCGCTTGAGAGAAGAGGTTTTCAGATTTGCGCATGTTTGTCTTTGCTAATTTGGCTTGTTGGAATATTTGTGTTCATTTACTTCAATTTACTTCCATCCGTCCAGCTGATCAGTGTGAAGGGATGAGCAGTTGTTCTGGATGAACAGGTGTAGCTCATAGTTTTTGCCTCGTAATCCATTCAGAAAAAAGAACGATAGAAAAAACTCTGGATCACATTGTTTATTTTGGAAACTGTTGTGCTAAAAAAATGCAGCATTCCTGGAAAAGTATCTTATCTAAGAAAAAAGCCCAACTTGAGTTCTTAAAAAGAATAAAAAAAGGATTCTGTTTATATTGATTTGAATGTCTGATTGTTTTCTTTATTGCTTTTATCTAAAAAAACTAAAATAAAAATGTCATCTGAGAAACATCATATCAAAGCATTGTAGTTAAAGATTTTTTTTTTCTCAGGTAAAAAATTGCCTCCGGTTATTTTTAGTTGCCATTAGCTTATTTATTAATACGTTTTTTTTTGTTTGTTAATAAGAAAACTAGAAATTTTGGCTATGGATACAATTTGATGATGATTTGGATCACTGTCTGGATCAAGGAATATTTTAAGAATAATCTTTGTTATTGTGAGATCATATAATTACTTCTTAGTGGAGGTCTGTGCTCTCTAGTTTTCAATAAAAAAGCAGGGAGTGGAACAAAAGCTGAGAAAATTGTTTGTGCATTCAAACTAGTGAGCGTTCATAGTTTATGGTCTCACACTGAGTTATTGATAGTATATAAATCCTCTTTTCATCACAACATAATTGCTTGTAAAGTATTTTTATTACATTGATGTTAACGCTCTGAACCAGGAAGTCAACAGTCTGTCTGCTGATGAAAATCAGAACAAATTTTTAAAATGAAATAAAATTACCAAATTATGAATAAAACATTTAATATTTGCTGCCAGTTTGCTCCTGCCAGATGTCTGGTTGAAGTGGTCTCACTGTGAGACACATCTGGACTATATCGCTGTCCTGAGCTGAAACTCCCAAAGCAATTAGAGCTCAAGAAGTTTCATGCAGTTTACACAGTGAGCTGCTGGCCACATGAACAATGACATAACTTCTTTCACAGTGATGCTAATCTGATTGTCTGGTCCAGATTAGATAAACACCATGTTAGACAGTTTGTCTTTTGGTTCTTAAATTCCAGCCCACATAAAGTCAGTCCATAACACCAAAATATCTGCAGAGATAATAACTAGATGTAACATCTCCATCATTTTTCCTATTGTTTAAAAGTAGCTAACAGACCTGCCTATGTACTCAAATGCATTTTAAAGAATCAAAAAAGTAATTACAGTGAAATGTTTTTATCTAAAAGAAAACATGCAGAAGAAAGATAAGAATTATCAACTCTGGGGTAAAAATGCACCAAGCTGCAGAGATGAAATACATTATTTTTTTTCTGGTAGGGTATTTGTTTATAAACATATCATGCAATTATTAAATCAAATTGTCTACATATTTGGCAGCGTTGTTGTGTGTAAGGAAGTTTTTAGGAAGAAAAATATAATTAATAACGGAACTGACGTGTATTTTCGGACATGATATACTAACAGTTTAATCCCTTATTCTGTCTTATACACCTCCTTTAGTTCATGTGCTTCATGCTCCACAAAATAAATGTTTCTTGGAGTTATAAAATCCTTTTTAGCATCAAAGTAATGCAAACAGCAACTGACACCGCCATTTTGGTTGTCATGGAGATACAACACTATTGCACATATCGTTGATGTAATCCATACTTGTTCACTACACACTTGGAACCCTTATGTGCACTTCTGCTAAGTGCATTTCATGGTTGACCGTAGAGTGCAGTAAGGGTATTGGGACAGGGCCTATATTAACATTTTGCGTTACCATAGCAACATATATCACCAAAACCCACAACCTGATGAGCCCAGTGGACAGATGGTCACAGATGTCACACAACAAAATGATCAATACGTGTGTCCATCAAGTTTAGTTGGAATTTTGAAAATGTAATCTGCAAAAATTCGACCCCATAAAAAAAAACAAAAAGAACCAGAAAATCATGTTAAACATTTCCTTCATGACACACTTTCACTTAATGACTACAATCAAAGTTGAAATTGGTCACTAGACATTAGACTACAACTTACCTATACATGTTTACTCACCAAGTCATAAGTTTCTGTCTGAGTAATACGTTTAGTTTTGTACTACACAACACACACATTGTCAAACAAGGTATATTTATATAAAATCTAAAAAAAAAATTTAAAAAAGTTATATAATGGCTGAATTGTGCTTCATGTACAGATTTTCTGTTTTTCCTTTTGGTTGCAAATATAATCCTAAAGATTTAGCCTTAAAATATGTTCAACTTCAAATTTTGATTCCGTATAAAACTCAGATGTGTAAATTCCATATGGGAAAACGGCAGTAGTGATGTTTCGGCAGAAACCACGGTGACACAAATAAACCACCTTAATAAAACACACCTTATATGGAAACCAACTCTCTGATAAAATCCAGGAAATGATCAAAAAAATCAAATGTATTTCTTGTCAACATGAAAATCTTTCATCTATGATCTTGAAGGCTGTCAGCCACATTTTCTAAATTTGGATTCTTGTGAGCAAATGAAAAAATAAGTCACAATGTTTCATTGCAGCAGACATTTTTAATAAAGCAAGCGTCACAAAATGATTATTCACATTGTTAGAGAGTCACTGGGTGCCTTTAACTTCTCCCAGTATTTTCCTTTTTCTGCCACAGCTCCCTTGATGTGGCTCCAGCTTAAAGAAAATTAATATGTCCGCTTTCTTTTCTCAATTCATCATGGCTTCTTTGTGTTAATTGATTTGTGTGCTAAGTGATTTTTCCCCTCCTTCATTCAATGCTGGCCTTGGAGTAATTCACTGGGTTAAAGCATCTCAGCTCTTTTTACAATATAACATGAAGTATGCCTGGGGGGGTGAATTGGAACACAAATATGTCTCCGTCATCTGGTTTATAGGTTCTCTTAATATCATTTTCTTAATGTACTTTGGCCTTTCCAATATACAGCTCTTTTTTTTCTGAACCTACAGCGAAGACTTGCTGTGAACTATTACTGCAGCAGTCTAAATGCAATTTGCATATTTATTCTGTGGAGCAGACACAACTGTTGCTGAGCATTGTCATATCATTTAACTGTCAATTTCACTTGTGCAGGTGATTTAGCAAGGAATGTGTCGGGGAGTCAACAAATGTTTTCTTGAGAAGTTTGCTTTTAAATGCAGCAGTGAGCTCTTGTAAAGAAAAGGAACCGATGTCATCATCTGCTTCAATCAGAGCAAATTCCTCAGTGTAATACGAGACAGCAGGAGCTTATGTAACTCCCTGCAGATTACTCGAGACATCTGATTACTGCACCGCCCATGATGATTTACAACATCTCGGACAATGCGTTCATCAGTCTTTATTTACACACACTGTGTCTGAATAACATTGCTCAGGTCTTGTTATAATCCCTTGCAGTTAAAAACAGAAGCTGACACTCAGCATCTCATCTGTTACACTTCACACAAACATTACAGAGTCGCCAAGAAGGAAAACATTTTACGATCTCATGAAATGGAGTGTGACCCGTACATTCACCCGGCTGTTACAGACCGCCCTGCTGCCTCCAGATGAGAGCGGTTGTCTGTTTCCACCTTCTCTCATCAAATCATTCCCTATTTTTCTAAACTGGAAACAACACAGGTTTTTATACAAAGTTGATCACAACATAATGTAATTGACCATGCATTCATTCACATGTCATTGGGTTTGTTATTCTTCATGTGATAAAGACTCATGCAGGTACTTCCCTGTCACATTTCTCATGAAAATACATATTTCATATGAGCCTAAATGAAGGTCTCTTCCATCTTTAAAACATCACATTTCCTGTCTAAAACAAAGCTTTCTTCACATAACACCTTAATATAAATAGAATGCATTTTGTTTCTATTCCAGGTCAAACACAGCAGCAGCAAAACGTAACAGGCTTAGATAACCAGAACAATATGCATCCTGTTCACCTGATTGTTGCCCAAAACTGAAAATCAACCACTTCTGTTGTTAATCACTTAATCAGCATAATAGCAAATCAAGCTAATGAGTGCAATTTGTTGTAATTAGGGCTCAGATTGATGTCTACCTTCTTTTTAACGCTGGCCATTGTTCATTTAATTTAAGAATAAATATATTGTGCATCTTTAAATTTAAAACCATATTGTTTGTTTTCATATTGTATTATCAGTACCTCAGTTATTTTTTATGTTCTGGGTGGCAAGAAGCTGTTGCCTATTTTAATTGGTTATTCAGCAAGAGGTGGGGCTACACCTGCACAGGTCGCCAGTCCATCATAGGGCTGCACACAGACAGACAACCATACACACACCTGAGCACAATTTAGAGCTGCCAATTAACCTCATGCACATTTCTGGTGTGTGGGAGGAAGCGGGAGTCCCTGGAAAATACCCACACATGCTAACTCCATACAAAATGGTCCTGGCCCGGTTTCAAACCAAAACCTTCTTGCTGCAAGGCAACAGTGCTACCAACTGCACCACTATGCAGCCCTATTTTAAATGCACATTATCATAATTTCTAAAAAATATTGAGCACAAACTGACTCGCCTATTCTTATGTTATTATCAGTAAGTTCATACAAAGAGTAAACACATCACATCTCACCAGGAGGCTTGTTCAAATGTTCTACAGCTGCTGATCTTATTCAACCTTCGTCTTATTTAAGGAGTTGACATTTACATATGTCAAACACTAGCTTTTAAAATATCCATCATCTCAACTGCATGCTGGTTAACTTAGCATTCATATTGTTGTTGCAAATGGTTATTCTTGGATTTTCTTTGTAAACGATGTTGCCTTAAAGTTGGCAACATTAGATACAAACTGGGACTTTGTTTGACCCAGAATTAATTATATAGGACAAATAAATATAATTTCAGAAAAAATATTCTTTGGGCTAAAATCTTTATGAAAATACTCCTATTTAGATTATTTTCTAGAAAAGTTGTTCCAATTATAACTTGCAGCATAATTGATGGGTTTTAATGAAAGGAACAAGTCAATATTGGTAGAGACGAAGTGTAGGTCATATTTCTTTGAAGAGGTATTTTATATTTATTACATTTTTGTCACTAATGATTACATAATAATTTACTAATTGCCTTAGAGGTGTTTACTTTTCAACCTAATGTCAGAATATAGTATTATGGTAGAAAATAAACACGTTTGCTCCCAACCCATTAGTTGCTCTTTAAATGCAGCACCTTGTAAGTTTTTAAAGGTAATTAATTCACTTGTTTTACTTAGGGAAATATAGTGGGTGGTATAGCAAGTCAGTTTACAAACATATTGATTTAGACTAAATGGACCAACCAGTTGCAGATTTTCTATTATCTATTAGATCATTAACACATCTTAAAATGTTAAAACATGTAATTATTTGAAATCAAAACCCAAATGGGAATTCATGTTTTTTTTACATGCAGCTGTCAGCTGTCTCCGAGGAAGAAATCCATTAAAGAAATGCAAGTTTATTCTCTCACAGCCAACTCACCAGGAAATCCATTTAGCCACAGGACATGAAAGTTTTTCAAGCATTATCTTTAAAAACTAAAAACTTGGTTAGGGGTTTTATGTATTTCTCTTTTTGCCCAATATATACACTTAAAACTTTTATATTTGAATGTTTAGGGTGGCTTTGTCCTCAGGGAAGACTGGCTGACTGCCAACTGGAGGGTTGCTGGTTTGAACCCAGCTTCCTCCACCCCATGTTTCCCCTCAGGACTCCTTTGAAAAAGAGAGTTTATCTCAGTGGGACTTTTCTGATAAAACAAAAGTCAATGTAAAAAATAACAACAAAAACCACTGAAGAACATTCACAACCATTCTCCTAGGGTGGCCATTACAGTAAAATGTCTTCACCTTTTGACTGAGGTTGTCTTGTTCTCTTTCTTCGACTGTGCATTTTTTTTCTTGCGCGTGTCACGTCTTTCAGTTTCAGTCTAAATACAAGCTGCTTGGGCAAATGAAGGCCTCAAATTGCCCTGCATGTAGGTACAAATATGAGCATGTCCTATTGTGATGCCCTATTAGTTACAAATGTGCAGACGGTGCTGTTGTAAACACGCTACAGTCAACCCTCATTGACTTTCATCTGAATCGAAACAACATGTTGCCTCACTGTTTTGCCTTGCAGACCTCAGTTCATTTAAATTGCATTCCTGATGTACTCTACTCTAGGGTCCCATACTGTCTTCTACCCCGAATGTTTTTATTTTTAAAGGTAGGATGATTGTTTTGCTATGTTTTAGCTGAACAAATCCACAGTGTGAAGATGGTAGAAATTCCCCTATTAGGTCGTAATGTGTAAAAAATCTTTTATCATATCATTTTACAGAGTGGTCATTGCTGGGCAATGATGCAGATGTTTACAGGCTTCACTTTTTATTGGGATGTTCTTTTCGGTGAATGAGCAGTGGTTGAAAACGGTAAATATGTTAGAGGCCTGAATCACTTTCAGCCTATGGCGCTTTCAGACAGCAGGCAGTGCCTTTTTGCATATTAATTGGTTTTAGCCCTGCAAGGCTGAGTATACAGACAATGCTGCTGACTTACTCAGTTATGTTGTGTTTTTGTTTCTTTAAAAGGGTCTCTAGAACCCTAATATGTCAAACAAGAACTATATTGTGTAAAGTACTCATTACAGAGTGCTTCCAAACCTTTTCTCACAGAATTTAGAGGGATTAGTGAAAAGGACAGACTGAAAATTATTAATTTTTAAAAGTTATGTGCCCTGTTTGCATATAAATTTTGTTTACAACAGAAGAACCATGAATCCAGCAATAGGGTTAGGATTTCTAGGAAGGTTAAGGAAAACTGAATCAATCTTCAAATTCAAACTCCTTAACTCTTGGATTCTTCCTGAGGAGGTGCCCCCCCACCCCCACGACTTGAATATTATGTAAATTGGCCAAGGACCCATTAACGGAACACAATAGTGTCTTTGACAAGGGGGTTGTTTTACAACAGTTCAATGAAGCACATTTTATAACTAACTTGTTACATGATGCAAAATAAATATAAAATACTTACTTCACACATCAGTGGCCATCTGTTGACAACACTGATTTTATGGAAAAAATATGCTTTTGTACAATTTTGGTGAATTTAGCTGTCAAATATTCAATAAGAGTCAACATTGTGATAATGATGCCACATGGTCACTGCAGTGCAGTCTGTTGATGCCATTGATTGCTGGTCTGAAAACATTCCTGTATCAGTAATCAAAGAGAAAATTTCCCGTGATCTTTCATCTGTTATGATCACCTGAGCAGAATGTCTGAAATCTGACTGATTTGTGCCAATATCAGACATCTGGACATGTTTCACTCATAACTGCAATGCAATTTTCAAACAAAGATGATTTTCCTAGAAGTTTTTATGAAAAAAAGAAGATTTTGAACAATTATTTTCAGGTTTGATCTGTCCCATTGACTCCGCCCTCCTGAAGCACCACCTCAGTCCGCTGTGACACACTGCAGTCTGACTGACAGCACAATGTACTTCCATCAAAATCCATCATTTATCACCAGCAAGAAACCAGCAGTGAACATTTTCCAGCAGTAAACAGACTAACAGGTGATCTGCCTGATGTTAATATCTGTTGCATATTTTGCAATATTTTGTTGCACCAAAAGGAAAAGAAAATTTGAAGCTTAAACTGGGTCAAGAAATGCAAAAGGAAAAGGTCTAACAAAAATTCTGAGTTCAGCCTGCACTCTGGAATGTGATTGGTTTATCTGCATAGCAAATGCGTGACAACAATAGAGGTCCACGGAAATCTTCATTGATCTTTGGTGAATCCTGGGAGGGATTTTCTGAAAAATTTTTGAGTGTTTAGGGATCCTACTGTTAAAAGGTCTCATATATTTCAGTTTTTTACACCTTCATTATCTCTATTTTCAGACTTGAACACTTGCTCAAGAGCACGCCAGTTTAACACAGTTGTCACGTGGTGCTTTTATGAATTTTGTTGCTATTATTTATAGTCTTCTAAATAGTTTGATAAATTATTAATAAAAACATGCCATTGTGAGCTTGTTACCAAGCAACAGTTGCTGTATTAGGCAGGAGGCAGACTAATGCTGTGAAGGTGGATGTGAGGAAAAATAATGAATTGAAAAAAACAACAAATTACGCTGTTTACGAGTGTGTGTTCAGAATGTTCATTCATTCACTATATGGTTCACTAGAAGGTGCAATACAAGTATTGCACAGAAGTTGTGAACTAAATAGACGCACACAGATCATACTGTAGATCAGGCTAATGCTAACATCTGCAGCTGACTATACAGTTTCCAAACTGGAAATACATTTCATCGTTTTTAAACCTGTTGGATAGTTTGTGGCTTTTGTAGCTTGTGTTGTTCCTGTCTGAGCTGCAGGACTTGAAGTTATTAGGACATTGTGAAGCTTCAAAGATTGGCTACAATATTCAGTGTTATCAGTCATCAGTGCAGTAAGGTTCACCTTTCATTAGTTATACATATTCTAAAACTCTAAAAACAGGTGTTTTGTAAATATTTAATATCTTTTTGTAGGTGATACTAATTCCTACCTCTGGAACCTTAAAGATTTTGAACCTAATTGCTTCTACAGTGCATATATTTATGTAAATGATGTATTACACTGATGAAATGAATAAGGCACAGAGTTAATGAAACCTATGAAGATCTATTTTTTAAATTCCAAACCAGCAAAATGTCCATCTCCTCAGATTCAGTGATTTATTATCCTGTCTGAGTTTATTCATTTAACATCTTGACTAAATACTAAGGATATAATTCTAAATCCATTTGTGTTTGAAATGCCAAAACACCAGGTTGTCCTATATCCTCTCAAAAGTCCAATATATAGTGAATATGATGTAGTGAGTGAACAAGTGAACATTTGGGATTAGTGCTCAGTGCATATGGGATTACCAACAGGCAATAGAAGAAATGTTCATGTCAAACACATCTCTCCACGCTTCTTAGCTTTAGGATTCATGTGTTCTTGATAGTATTTTGCTAGGATAAAAAAAGTTACACACATTTCAGTTATTGAAGATATTTCTCATTTTGTTGTTGGTTTTGATCTAAATTTAATAAGTTTTTAAAAACCATAAATTCCATGCTCACCTCAGCTCTTATTTGGTTTCTAAATGATCAAACAGAAAACACACAAGGTCCTCGTGGTTTTAAAGACACAGCTTTAACTTCCTTTACTGTCTCCGAGTGCCCACGAGTTTTGTAATTCAAATTTATAATGATTCTGAAAAAGGGGAGGAAAAAAACTCCCATATGGAAAGAAACCAACAAATTAATTATGCTTTTTTAAAATTAAGTCCAGAGAACATGTAATGCACTGAAGCAGACTGTGTTTCTGTTTCCTTAAAGGATCAACAATCCCAATGTAGATAACCGTTTGAGGCATAGCAAAATGGCAATATTCTGTCAGGGAGAGATATGAAACCTCCACTGATACAAACAGATCATGTTAAACTGCCTGAATGGATCATTTTATCTCAACAGTAAGATTTTTTTTAAAACTTATCCTGGAAGTGTTTCAGCTGCTTTTGTTTCAGATTTTCAAAGCAGCAGAACCTCAGTACATTCTAATTACTGCAGCTGATTACTGCACAAACAGGTCGTGTTTGCAGTTGGCTCATTTCACTTATGGACCAGTGAAGGCAGAAGCAATTACACAGACTGCTGTGTGGCTGTTAGGCTCCTCAGTGTCTAAATTTGGGTAAAAATATGGATAATAGGGCAAATGGAAAACCAATGAGTCCTCCACTAATATCTGTGTTTAATGGTGAGGTGGGATGCTTTGTTTTTTTTTTTAATCACATTTCCACTTTTACATTTAATACAAAAAACATAAAATGGTTTAGAGTAAAAAAAAATATAAAGGCTAAAAGATAAAAATAAATTCTGAAATGTTGGCATTTTAGATTAATAAAAATATATATCCTCAATAAAGATTCAGCACTCATCCCTCACATAGACAGTTAAAACTCCCAATGAAAGATCTTGTTTTCATTTTTAAAGATGCCGATTTTTCTTTTTAGTTCTTTTTTCTCCTTCTTTCCATTTATTAGCAATGTCATTTACTGCAACATGCACAACAATATGCAAATAATGTGTTCATATCATTAGCTAACTTAATAAATTCTGTCTAAAGCAACCCCATAAATTACATCCCCACTCCCATCCCATGCATAAACATATTCAAACTGTGTTTCATAATGTCAGCTGCTTCGTTAAGGGCTCAGTTATTTACAGCAGAAAAACTCAAATCCACCCATAAGAATCAGACCTGTTTCCATCACTATTCCTCTTCTTTTGCAACTTTGTTTTTTGATCCAGAGCAAAGACCTACTTATGGCAGAGTCCCTAGATGCTGAACAAATACTGTAAAACTAAGCTAACAGAATCTGCTAAGGCTACTTTGGTCCATTGTTGGTATAAAACTATTTATTTTAATAGTTTTCTGTGTAAATATTTAACAAAATATTAGACTCACATAAAAAAGAAACTAGCAGCTAATAAGATCATGCTGATTATTTTGAAGCATGTTCTTTAAATGACTGTTTTTACTCAGGGGGTTTACTCAAAGTTGACCAATCTGTTAAGTATGTGCTGTAATATATAGTGATCAGTCATTTTCAAATTAAAATGCTGTTCTAACACATCCAAGAGGTGGTGGTAATGCACCAAGTAGTCCTAACTACCATGGTGCTTTTCCAAGCAAGGCTGCATTTTTTAGCAGAACACCTACCTCCAAATAAACTTGATGTGTTCCTGCATTTCTGTTATGGGAGTTTTAGTTTGAAAATATCACAAAGGGAAAACTATGGGTGATACTGGTTTACCAGACAGGTTAAAATGAATATAAATATCCATCTGAGAGTGTTTCAAGAAAAAATAAATTACCCTAAAATGTCAATAGTATTTTGCTTGAAACATTCATCCTTAGTATTGGGTAAAGTCTTCATCTCTCAGCATGCAGCTGGTTAAAAACATTAAAATGTAATTTATCTAAACAAGCCAGTGTTTCATGAAATGTGATGTGACAGTCATCAGCAGAATCCTGTTCGAAGTCACTTCCACTCTGCTTTAGTCTCATCAAATACATTAAGTACCCCCACTGCACATCCCCCTTTTGCTCTTTTCTTTTATCTAATTTTGGAAACACTCACCTGTGTATTAAGCCTTCACCCTTGTGGTGATATGGAATCTAATTTTTATAAATGCTGTCACTCATCTTTATCAAATCTGCTCATGTTGCCTGCCTGTTCAGCCAGCTCGTATTCATCCTTGTGTCATTTAGTAAACGTGCCCCATGTGAGTGCTTCACTCTTGTTTCTCAGTAAACATTTTGAGCCTGCCAGCTCTGTTCACAAATCATTTCCTTAAAATATCAAGGAGTCCATGTGCCGGCTCGAGCAGCACAAGTCATTTCATGTCCAATAGCATTTCTAACCATCTTCTCTTCATTTTGTCACAAGCTGCCGGTTTAAATTTTTTATTTATTTTTTTTCTGAGAATTCTGGAACATATAGTTCGGACGGAGGGGGTAAATTATGAGTCGTCTATAGGCTGTCTGTGAATAAATTCAGTTAAATTCATGTCTCTGCCTTTTTAAGTCCACTTGGTTAAGCTTGAGGGAGAAAAAAGGAACAAAACTAGGACAGAAAGAGCTACGGTTGTATGTTGTGTGGGGAGATTTTGCCTTAGGGGAGGGGAAAAGAGCCAGCAGGCCAAATAAGACCAGGCAGAGGTCTTGTTCCTGCACTCAGAGGTGCTGCTTTATAAGCAACACGATAAGATGGGCAGAAAATTCTCCACCAACCAACAAGCAAGCTTCCAAAAAATACATTTTAAATGCAGGCAGAGCCACCCACGATGTTCTCTGGGTTCTCTGGCCGTGACTTTAGTCTTTAACATATACAGGGTTACGATTATGTTTGTGAACACTTGCAGTGAAATGCAAAACAGCATCTTTTGAAACTTTGAAGACCGAAGTACAGATTTATATTCTGTTATATTCCTGGGCCAGACACTTCATCCGCCTGGCGTGTCTGGTGGTGGTCAGAGAGTCCAGTGGTGCCTCACCTCTGTCAGTGTGTCCCAGGACAGCTGTGACTACAACATGTGTGGAGTTTGTCTCCACCAAACGTGTGAGTGTGTGTGTGTGAATGACAAATTGTGATGTGAAGTGCTCAGTGAGTCCTCCGACTTAAAAGGCGCGTACAAGTACGAGGCATTTACTATTTAGAAAGAAACATTTAGAGGTCTTCGGTTAAATAAAGATAGAATAACAAACTGAAATATATCAGCCTTGAAACATGATGTCTTCAACAACAACCTGAATGTTTTTGATAAAACTTCAAGAGTTTTGATAGATTTAGTGTTGTTTTTTATACTGCCACCTAGTGGTTGAGTGCTGCAGTATATCTGTACTTCAAACTTCAAGTAGGATTTAATTTAATTTCTAACATCACCAGCAGTAATCATCATCCTCTTCACAACACAGTAACTCACCAACAGAGTGTCCTCAGTCAGAAGCTTCTTCCTGTAGGTAGAACCCTCTACTGGAGATCCTTCCTGTCTACAGCTAGAACCCTCTACAGGAGATCCTTCCTGTCTACAGCTAGAACCCTCTACAGGAGATCCTTCCTGTCCACAGCTAGAACCCTCTACAGGAGATCCTTCCTGTCTACAGCTAGAACCCTCTACAGGAGATCCTTCCCGTCCACAGCTAGAACCCTCTACAGGAGATCCCTCCCGTCCACAGCTAGAACCCTCTACAGGAGGTCCTTCCTGTCCACAGCTAGAACCCTCTCACTGGATCCTTCCCGTCCACAGCTAGAACCCTCTACAGGAGATCCTTCCTGTCCACAGCTAGAACCCTCTACAGGAGAGCCTTCCTGTCCACAGCTAGAACCCTCTACAAGAGATCCTTCCCGTCCACAGCTAGAACCCTCTACAGGAGATCCTTCCTGTCTACAGCTAGAACCCTCTACAGGAGATCCTTCTGTCTACAGCTAGAACCCTCTACAGGAGATCCTTCCTGTCCACAGCTAGAACCCTCTACAGGAGATCCTTCCTGTCCACAGCTAGAACCCTCTACAAGAGATCCTTCCCGTCCACAGCTAGAACCCTCTACAGGAGATCCTTCCTGTCTACAGCTAGAACCCTCTACAGGAGATCCTTCTGTCTACAGCTAGAACCCTCTACAGGAGATCCTTCCTGTCCGGGCTAGAACCCTCTACAGGAGATCCTTCCTGTCCACAGCTAGAACCCTCTACAGGAGATCCTTCCTGTCCACAGCTAGAACCCTCTACAGGAGATCCTTCCTGTCCACAGCTAGAACCCTCTACAGGAGATCCTTCTGTCTACAGCTAGAACCCTCTACAGGAGATCCTTCCTGTCCACAGCTAGAACCCTCTACAGGAGATCCTTCCTGTCCACAGCTAGAACCCTCTACAGGAGATCCTTCCTGTCCACAGCTAGAACCCTCTACAGGAGATCCTTCCTGTCCACAGCTAGAACCCTCTACAAGAGATCCTTCCCGTCCACAGCTAGAACCCTCTACAGGAGATCCTTCCTGTCCACAGCTAGAACCCTCTACAGGAGATCCTTCCTGTCTACAGCTAGAACCCTCTACAGGAGATCCTTCCTGTCCACAGCTAGAACCCTCTACAAGAGATCCTTCCTGTCTACAGCTAGAACCCTCTACAGGAGATCCTTCCTGTCTACAGCTAGAACCCTCTACAGGAGATCCTTCCTGTCTACAGCTAGAACCCTCTACAGGAGATCCTTCTGTCTACAGCTAGAACCCTCTACAGGAGATCCTTCCTGTCCACAGCTAGAACCCTCTACAGGAGATCCTTCCCGTCCACAGCTAGAACCCTCTACAGGAGATCCTTCCTGTCTACAGCTAGAACCCTCTACAGGAGATCCTTCTGTCCACAGCTAGAACCCTCTACAGGAGATCCTTCCTGTCTACAGCTAGAACCCTCTACAGGAGATCCTTCCTGTCTACAGCTAGAACCCTCTACAGGAGATCCTTCCTGTCCACAGCTAGAACCCTCTACAGGAGATCCTTCTGTCTACAGCTAGAACCCTCTACAGGAGATCCTTCCTGTCCACAGCTAGAACCCTCTACAGGAGATCCTTCCTGTCTACAGCTAGAACCCTCTACAGGAGATCCTTCCTGTCTACAGCTAGAACCCTCTACAGGAGATCCTTCTGTCCACAGCTAGAACCCTCTACAGGAGATCCTTCCTGTCCACAGCTAGAACCCTCTACAGGAGATCCTTCCTGTCCACAGCTAGAACCCTCTACAGGAGATCCTTCCTGTCTACAGCTAGAACCCTCTACAGGAGATCCTTCCCGTCCACAGCTAGAACCCTCTACAGGAGATCCTTCCTGTCCACAGCTAGAACCCTCTACAGGAGATCCTTCCCGTCCACAGCTAGAACCCTCTACAGGAGATCCTTCCTGTCTACAGCTAGAACCCTCTACAGGAGATCCTTCCTGTCTACAGCTAGAACCCTCTACAGGAGATCCTTCCTGTCCACAGCTAGAACCCTCTACAAGAGATCCTTCCTGTCCACAGCTAGAACCCTCTACAGGAGATCCTTCCTGTCTACAGCTAGAACCCTCTACAAGAGATCCTTCCCGTCCACAGCTAGAACCCTCTACAGGAGATCCTTCCTGTCTACAGCTAGAACCCTCTACAGGAGATCCTTCTGTCTACAGCTAGAGATCCTTCCTGTCACAGCTAGAACCCTCTACAGGAGATCCTTCCTGTCCACAGCTAGAACCCTCTACAGGAGATCCTTCCCGTCCACAGCTAGAACCCTCTACAGGAGATCCTTCCTGTCTACAGCTAGAACCCTCTACAGGAGATCCTTCCTGTCTACAGCTAGAACCCTCTACAGGAGATCCTTCCTGTCTACAGCTAGAACCCTCAAGTCTTTGAAGAAACTCTGAGTTTTTCCTGAGGGATTAAAACGTTTGTTAGAATTTGAACTGAATAATGGTGATTATATGATAGTATATGTCTATATAGAAAGAGGCAAAATGTCAATAACTTTTTTAATACATGCATGAAAAAAATTCAACATTTCCAGAACTTAACTCTTTAATTAACCAGACACTACCCAAATGTTTACTGTTATTGCTAAATCATGCATTTAAGTTTAAAAAAACATTTATCTGATATTAAAAGTTCAAACTTTCACTAAAGCAATTTACAACAGTACAACAATCTCTACGCTGTAAATAACAAACTTATGGTGAAAAATCTTTTGAAATTACAGAAAAAAACTAATTTGTATAGGACAAAAAGCTGACATTGTTGTGAATAACCTGCAGAAAAATATATTCATACAGTAGAGTGATGATTATGCAGAGTCTGTGCCTAGTGGCTTTTATGTAAGCCTGAAAACTGAGATATAAAACAGTGTGACAAATGATTGAGAGTCACCTCCCATATGTTTCCTCCAACAGCTTTTTTTGACATAAACCTATAAGTTTGTTTGTTTCTGTCATAAGAAGCGAGCGTGTGCACCAACATGTTTTGTGCATAGAAAGCTCAATATTCTGCTTTCACATGGTTCTCCACTCACTGGATTTCACACAAGTTGTTCCTGCTGTGAGGATGATAAAACATCTGTGATGGTGACATCTGAAGCAACAGCACACATCTTACATCACAAGTTTCCACTTTGTGTAAAATACATTGACTTCAATAACATCTAGAACGGGTATCTCCACCTGCAAGATTCTGTTTTTTTAATTAAAACTTACAATTCTTAGGGCTGCAAGTTTACAATTATTATTATTTTTTTAATTATCATTTTTATTTTGTAGCATAAATGCATAAAATTACATCTACTTATTTCATAATTGAGTTGTAGATTTTCAAGAGTTGTTCCCATTTTTGGAAATATTTGGAATAAAACATCATTTTTTGGCTGAAAGGTTAAAAAAAATCAATTATTTATAGATGTAAAACACATTCTCGAGTCTTTCTCTTTACGAGTTGGTGGTTTTATTTCACCTTCAGCCTCCAAAGTTCTACCTGGAGCTTATGATGGATTTCTGCTTGGTTGTGATATTTTGGTTGTTCTGTTCAGGAAGGATGGGATCTCTTGTTAGTATCCACCTCAGACCTCGTCTGCATGTAAGAAGCAGGTGGCCAATTATCTGTGAACATCAATTTTGTCTCTCACAGTTTGATCTTAGACTTTTACTTCAGATCATTAATGTATATTTGTATTCTTCCCTACATGTTAACCATCTGTACTGATACTCCTGTTTTCCTCTGTGGACAAAATAACTTTCGGACAACATTGAAAAGTCATTGTGCAGTTAATTTAGTCACCATTCAACTTGATAATATAACTATAATAATAGGTAATAATTAGAACTATAAAAATTCTAACTGCTTTTATAATGAATTCATCTTCAAAACAGCTTATTAAGAAAAATAAGGAAACACATTATATTTATTTAGATCATCTGTTTTAGCATTTATTCCACTTCTATCAAAACTTTTGATGTTTTTAAACTTCAGGGACAACATACAACCTCTAGTAAACAGAAACGGTTTAAAAGATCAAGTTTTATATTTAGGAAATATTCTTAGTTTGTCTTTATTAACTGACTCTCTCTGACTCATATTAGCTGTAAGTATTCATGATTTTCATTTGATTCACACAAATCAAGGAAAATAAAAGATATATTTATTTTTTAAGGCAGAAAGCAGAGCAGAATTAAACTGATATTTATATAAAAATTTAGCTGAACATTTATAAATTAGATGTTGTAACTTGGCTCTTCTTCAGGAACTACATCATCATCAACATGTGGCTATTTAATAACTTTCATATAAAACTGTACTTGGCTGAGTTTAGGCAGCTGTTTCCTTGCAGCAGGAAGGTCTCGGGTTGACACCCACCTGGGACCTGTTCTCCCTGTGCATGTGTGGGGTTTCTGCAGGTGATCTAGTCTCCTCCCACAAACATGCCTGTTAGGTTAGTTGGCATATCTTAGTTTGTCCTAGGTGTGACTGTGTGAGTGTGAATGGTGGTTTTTTCATATGATGGTCATATGAACTGCTCATGTGTAACTCTGCTTCTCATCAATGATCACTAGAGATCTGCAGCTCTGAACAGGAACAAGTGTGTATAATAAATGGATTGATGGTTTGGAGAGGGTTTCTGGTTGCCTTGGTGACACATCAGCAGGATTTCATGGTTATAAACCTGGTTGTGTTTAGACACTAAACAGACAGATTATGTTTTAGTTTAAACATTTCTTAAAATCTCTCTCTTACGATTACATTTCTTAAAATATGTTTGTCATGTAATACGTTCTTTAACCACTAGAGGTCCCATAAACTTTATATGAATCCAGGATTGTAAAATTAAAAGTTAAATTGTACCTGGTACACATCAAACAACCATCAAAATAAAATCTCAGTTGTAAACATTTCTTTTAAGAAGAGAATATTTGTTAAATACTTACACCTGCTTGTGGTTTTAATGTTGACTGATATCTATATGTTATAATAATGCTGACTTAAAACATATTATTGACTTCCTAATTGGTTGCACCAGTAAAAATGTATATAGATACTTTCATGTCTCATTAAGCTTTGTGTGTTTCTGTGTCAGGAAACAAGACATGATGATAATTCATTCTCAGTTTGACCCTGCTAACTGTAATGGAGTTGTCAAGGACAACCTCCCAGCTGGAGGAGACATTTGTATTTTATGAAATGTCTCACGCTGCACACCCGATTCAGCTTTTTATTGTATTGATTAGAAATGTAAACTGTGTCTCATATTTGCTGTTTTACAAAGCCTCATATTCAAAGCATGAGCATGTGCCATATCATGCTATATCAAGGCTTCATGCTGATTTCTTTTCAGCACACATGATAGTATAGTGTAATAAATAAAGAAATATTGAAGCGTTGGATTGCTGCACAGTTGAAGCAGAAAGCAAACAGGAAATCACACAGTCAGTGGAGTAAAATGGAGAATGCTGTATACTGAATCCAGATCAGGAAATGGTAAAGAATGATGGAGTGTTTCACTAGAGATTTCTGCAGATGAAGCGTGACTGCAGCAGTGGCTCGTGGCAATTATTCGGGAATGCCAGTATAGATATCAAACCATGCATGCAATCTGGCAAATGTCATCTGCAACTCAGCTCAGATTATGTGATATGATGGATATTAAGCCTAGTTAAGCTTAGAAAGGAATCAGACAGCAAAACAGCCCAAAAACTAAACTTTCACTTCATCTTTTGTTTTTTTTTAAATTGCTAATGTTATTTTTTCTTTTTCTGGTTGTGTCTGACCCTTGAACGCATAATAGCATAGTTTTTACATATTTATTTATTTGCACTTTTTAAATAATTTTTACAGTAGGTAGTGTGTTGCATTCAGATTTAATAAAAACGTTATTAAACATTGTTAAAGACATTGTTGGACATCAAGGACACCCCTGACTCTCAGATAGGTTAGTAATCCGGTATGTAGGAATGAAGCACATGTAGTACTGTGAAACTTTTCACTAAACCAACTACAGCAGCAGTGTCCAGCTCCAG
This sequence comes from Pachypanchax playfairii, assembly GCA_006937955.1. Lineage (NCBI taxonomy): Eukaryota > Metazoa > Chordata > Actinopteri > Cyprinodontiformes > Aplocheilidae > Pachypanchax > Pachypanchax playfairii. Next base: position 1,658,428 of record SSNP01000036.1, read on the forward strand.
GCCTCGAGGGTCTCTATCCTGCATGTTTTAGGTGTTTCCCTGCTTCTACACACCTGATTCAGATCGTTAACAGGCTTCTGCAGGACTTACTGACAAGCTGAGGATTTGATTCAGGTGTGTTGAAGCAGAGACACATCCAAGACATGCAAGATAGTGGCCATCGAGTCCTGGAGTCCTGGAATTGGATATCCCCAAACTACAATATCGCATTTTATTTAGAGCACCCCCCCCCCCGTATGAGTTGTGTCTTAATAGTCAATAGCTACGTATGCATGCGCCAAATTTCCCCAATCTGATTAAAATCTTGGTCGATCAGAATTCCCAAATCCCTGTTTACATGGACACTAACTGAAATGATCTGATCATGCCATGAGTACACATGCACCAAGCACTCAATCAGGTTAAATGAGTTGAGCATGCACACAGCGAGTTGTCTTTCCAGGGGAAGAAAAAAAAAGTAAACAAACTCCGTCCTTTCTGCACGTCTTTCCCGCCCCATCATGTGCTCGATCTGACTCACGTTATATGGACCTTCTGCAGGTGATTACCTTTATGTTTGGGTTTTTACTGGTCGCATTAACCAAGCTAGAGGCTGAATACATATTGCTACTGCTCCTCCACCACAGGAGAGGAGAGCAGGATGACAGGATGACTGCACCAGCAGACCACTTCTGTTTACCTCCCGCTATGTTTTCTACTTGAGTCTGCGAAAGCGGAAAGACGTCACGCTGAAGTTGTACGCATGCGCAGTGGGCTTTTGTCACCCTTTCTTTCCGAATGGGTGTATACATGCACGTCTATCCGAATGAAGATCGGACAAAACCACCCCTCTCGATCGGAACTAAATTTCATTCTGATCAGGCTGCATCGGATCAAAACATTCTATTGACATGTTTACATGACGTCTTCTTTTTCTGATTGGGCGTTTATTCTGATTAAATGTGCCCGTGTAAATGTAGCTAGTGAATAAACACAGAATATCATATGTTTCATGCAGCTGTTACCTAAATTTTCATCTGGGTCCTAGTGTCTGCTAGGCCTGGGCGATTAATTATTTAAATGAATTAATTAGAATTTTTTGTTGCGGGTGATTTAGAAAATAAATAAATCGAGTTTTTGTGTAGTGGCACTTTTTGGCTCCCCAGGTGTTTCCGTAGCATTAGTTTCACATGGTTTGCTGCGACAGACGTGCAGCACGAGACCTCACGCTGCAGCATTTGCCTAAAGCCCGTCGCAGTCAAAGGCTGCAGCACCACAAACTCATTCTAACACCTGAAACAGAGACACCTAGTAGAACATGAAAAACACCCGTCTCTCTGAGACAAACAAACACCGCAGTGTCCAACAAACCTTAGCTAAAAACAGCTAACTGTAGCCAAATCCTTTGTACAAAGCACCACAAATAACAGGAAAGAGGTACGGTGGAGAACATTCACTGAAGTGGTCGCTTAAAGTTGTTGGTTGTTTGTACTTCTTGTTTTCCTTAATAAGTAGGGGGAAAATTGGAAAAAATCGGAAATCGAACAAAAAAAAATTTATTGGAGATTTTATTTTTAAGCCATATCGCCCAGCCCTAATGTCTGCTGTTATTTTAGCAATGAAAACAAATGCAATAAAATGTTATTCTGATAACCATGAGGGGGGTTAAGAACATTTAGAGGGGCATCAGCACCACTAAAATAAACCTAAAACAATAGTGGTTCAGTTAGGTCACTTAAAAGCTGCACTAATCTGACAAAGAACAAGCATGTGCTGGTAACATGCTGCTAATAGCTTTTAACTTTTTTCAGCAAGACACTTGCTGACGGGTCAAAATGAAGGAACATTAATAACCTTGATGACTACAATTTGAGGACTAACTTATACAAACCTGCAACCTCTTTTTGATTTGAAGGAGATTTCAGCAGTGACATGGAAAGTAAACTAATATTCACCACAAGTTCTCATCCCATTCAGAAATAAACTCATTTACATGAAAACAAACAGGCAAAAATTGGAATTTCAGATTAACTTTAAAAAACGAATGTAAGAATGTGATGAATCAGAATTGTGTTATAACAGTTTGGTGAAGCTTCCAATACATAGATAATCAAATTGTTTTAATCAAAATTGTATAAACTTTTGTTGGGGAAATAAACATGTCTGTGAAAAGTGAGAATGACTGTTTTTTATATTTGAACCATTACTGCTGAATTTAAATAAGTATAAGCCTTTAACTTGATTATTTTAACTTGACTTTTAATACATGTATGACACTAATATATAAAAAACCTTGCTCATGAGCAGTTCAGACAAAATAACCTACTCTAGATTTTCAGTTTTACTTCTTTATTTCCATGAAATTTGCTCCCCGCCTTCTGATTTGCTGTTTGTTTCATTCGCAGGTCTTTTAAACATCTTAGACATCTTGCATAAAAGGCAACCTTTAAAACTTTGCAAGCTGACAAACAGTATCTGTTAGATAATCTCCTTCAGTGGCAGCCAGTTTCCAGTCTTTATTTACTCCACCAGATAACAAAAACTCAGAGTACTAAAGAACTCAGTGAATAATGGCTGTGAAACTTGTTCAAGTAAACTGACCCATGCTGTGAATAAGATTAAATCAGATGAATTTTTCCATCAGTTACTTGTTTTATGTTTTTAATCAAAAAATAAATCACTTGAAGGTTTTTAAAGTTGAGAAATTGAAGAGAAAACTTTAGACAGCTTGGTATTAGCGTGTGATATGATTGTCTATTTTAGGTCTATCTTGTACAGCATGTCTGTTTTAGATGCATCACCTTGACAGCTGTTAATTTTAATCTGTTCCACTTTACTTTTGATGACTCAGCTGTTCTGAGATCATTTTTATTTGGAAGTGTCAGAGTGGATATTAGGATAACGGTGCCATCAGACAGACATCCTTAAAAAACTTTAGCTTCAACACTTTTTGGTCTTTAAATGTCCAAAGACCAATTAAAGTGAAGCTTTTAGGTGCTTTTGATTAATGACAGCTAGTTTTCTCTCTGCAGATGGAAGAACATTTTTTCTTATTTTGAAGTTCCTGAAAAAGAATAAAAACTCATGCTGAGTTTCCAGTTGTTGTTTTCAGGTTTTATGATACATTACAGAACAGCTGGGAGTCATTTGTATAGTGATTTTAACATGGAAGGCTGACATTGTGTTGATGCATCTTATACTACCTGATCCGTTCAGGGTAAACAAACAGCTCAGACTCAAAAATCATTTAATTGAAACTAAAAGTTCTGGTCTGTTTACGTCTTTATTACATTAAATATAAGTTTTTTAAGTTTAACTAACTAAATGTGTTTAAGAAATGTTTTGGACTCAGCTGTGTGTCTCTGTGTGGAGGTAAAACATCCTGTTTATTGTTGCTGTGATGATTTATTTTTGGAACTCGAGTGTGCGCACTAGAAGCATGGAGTTTAAAGTCCTGTCTACACACCAACACACAATCCAGGTGATTTAAATAATCCTGTAATTAATTCTAACTAAATATCAGGAAAGGAAGCGAGTTACAAACTACGCACATCAACAGAAGTCAACACCCTGACAAATAAACCTAAAAAAAAAATCTATTTTTATTTAGGACAATGTCCCATTTGTTTGCATGGAGGAGTTGGGACCTAAAACTTAATGCTAAAAATTCTAATGCTAATACTGCAGCCAGCCACTAGGGGGTACTTGTTTTGTTTCAGCTTAAACTTCAAGATTTTGGTCTTACATTAGTTTTCTTTAAATATTGTTAAACCTGCAACTTTCTTGTTGCCAGGCAACATACAGTATCTGACTACCTGGAACTGTGTAAACCCTGGACATGTACTGTACGTACAGGGTGGCCATAAAGTGAATGGTTGCTAGTTCTACACCTCTCCCCAGGACTCCCTCAAAAAACTGAACATTTATCTTGGTGATAACTTACTGGGTAAACAAACAGAACAAGTCAGTAGAAAAAGACTTTTCCTTTGGCATGACAGTTTGAACAAAATAAAAAAATGTCCCAATTTGTGGCTTGCAACAAACATAGACTGTGCAGCTATAAACTGGAAGACACAAATCAATCTCAGGTTATGTAAAAACCTAAAAGACAGACTCTGGCAAACAGGCCAAGAAAAACAATAAGAAGAGACAGAGTGTAAAACATTTCTGACTTGGAAAGGAAAAAAAAGGAACTTTGACCTTAAACAAAATAAACGGAAGTTACACTCAAAAAGACTTTTAATTTCTTACATTCTGAGTGAAATTACACGTTGCAGTCAAAGCTGCTCATATTTACTTTATAAAGAGGCTTTAGTTCTGAGTATTTTATCTTTGCCATAGAACATACAGTACTACACCACATATTGAAATAAAAGAAAATGCTGTTTTAAAATTCAAAGCAATGCACCAGCAAACCTAACAGGCTTATATTACATGAATAGAATAAATTCTGCACTGAATCTCAATGATAAACACGACTGAAAAGGAGAGTTTGTATCAACAGCCTCTCTATATCCAACATGTTTTGTTGTTGTTTGTTTGGACCGGCTGCACCCTTTTGTCCTTTCTAACGTTGGTAATGAAGCTGTACTTTCCACTGGCTGGTTTATGTCTGTAAACATAGCATGAAACAACAACATAAGCATGCAGACTGTCTTCACAACATCAGCACAGCACATTCATTTAAATACTATCTGCCATCACAAAATGCACTCAGATTTTTTTAGCAAGTCCTAAGCCCTTTTAAATTCTCAGCTGAGTTCTCCTCATGTCATGATGCTGCAAAGCTACTACACAGCATCATCTGTGTCAGTGATTCCCATCCCCGTTTCCATGTGCCTGACATCTCCAGTTCTAACTGTCAAGTGTGCACCCTGTCAAACGGCAAACAACATCATGCAAATCATCACAAACATGGAAGATTGTTGAAATTTTAATGCAAATTTCTGAGTAACAGCAAAGAACCAGAGAAGAAAAATCAGGATGTGTAAGAAAGAGAAAAATGCAAGAGCAGAATCATGGAGTTCACACTGATATCTTATAGCTGCATATGCTAAACGAGTCAGAAATTATACTGTATGTTTGTTTACAAACAGATTTGTGTGTGTCCTGGAAATCCAGACGCAACTCAGCTGTTGATGAAAGGAAAGATGAGTCTGTGTAAACACTGACGAGAGAAACAGCTGACTGTATTATTAGGATGGATGGAGAGGTTTGAAGTGTAAGCAGATGAGTGATGTTTGTTTTAAAATTGATATTTAGAATCCTGAATAAAACAAAAACTAATCCAAAACATTTTACTTTCCTCACCAGAAGTAGATTTTTATTTTCATTTATTTATTTTTTTTATTGCACCATTATCCCTTCTGTGTCTGTTGATGTAAAAAAAAAAAATAAATAAATAAAAACAAAGATCATTTAAATGAGCATCCAGTCATGCGAGTAAGCGGTTTCCTGCTGTGAGCAGTTTGTTAATGAGAGATTATGTAATTTCTGGGCGTTGAAGTTTAAATAACTTGAACAGTAATTTTTTTATTGTCATTATTTTCATTGCAGTTTAGCTTGAATTAACTGTTGATGTCTATCTGAACCGCATGTATGAAACAAGTTACACAGCTTGACAGTAATGAACAGACTGAGGGGGTCCTCAGGTCAAATGTTTGGATTTTAAAACACTTTGTCATCACTTTAAGTTGTTTACTCTTTAAAATTATGGTCATGATAAAAACAATTGTACTTGTGTTATTAATGTTAATCACTCACAATTTGTGTGAATCAGACAGTTATAAGATATTAACAGAAATCCAGCAGTGCAGCAAGCAGCATGAACTGCTTCTGACTCACTGATTACTGCCGTGTGTGTGTGTGTGTGTGTGTGTGTGTGTGTGTGTGTGTGTGTGTGTGTGTGATTTTAGTGTGTTTATTAACAGTCTTTTAAACCATTGAACAGATTTTATTAAACAATTACTGAACTTTTGGAGTCAATCTGAACCAACAAAAATGGCTACAGCTCTTAAAATGTGGAAACGGCAATAATTTCACAGAAAATGTTAACTTTTTAACTTTTAGTTTTGTAGTCATTTTTATTAATATTTAACTTTTTGTCTAAATCACCATTTGTTTTAACAAGCAAATAAAACTTGTCTTCCAATTGTTGCATCCCTAATACGAATAGAAGTTAGTGTTTTCATCACTAACCGTCGGTCCCAACTCATGTCCAGAGGGAATTGATCTCGCATGATTTTTGTTTCACACCAACACAAAAAATGGCAACAGTTGCATCAGTTTTGCAGATTTGAAGATACATATATTTATATTATTAGTCAAGAGCAATTTATTCCTGGTGCTTATGGAGTGCCTGCATCTGTAAACATGTTATTGAACTATGTTTATAAATGTTCTCAACATTTGACCATAATAACTATTATTTCTATATAAGATGACCGTAGTTTGGAACTTCAACATGAAAAGTGGCAGGTGATGTTTTTCTTCAAGGAATGACGGATCATGATTTTTTAATTTATTTTTTTTATGAAGTTGTCATTGTGTTACATTTTTGGCTTCTAAATAGAAAGAAAACTTTAAGTTTAGTACAGTTTAGCCATGTAAAACCATCTCCTTCTTTCCTGTGACTGTATGTCCAGTGCACACCCTTCACTTCAACAAACTCTTTTGTTAAACTGTTGTTTCATGAAACAACATCCAATTCTATGATTTGAAGATCAGACTCAGTGTCCACCATTGGGAAAACAATGTTTGACTCTCTGCACCAATGTCATAATACAATGTTTTGCCCTTCAGCAGACAGGATATGGATTTATTCCTTGAGTGTGCTTCTTGACAATACTGCTGTCAACTTTTTAATTCCTCTCTAAGGCCATTAGCCAACTCTGATAAATAGCAGAAGGCATCTTTGTTAGTTCTGTTTAGCTTCTACTTGATTAAGATATAAAAATTAAGAAAATAGCAGGACACAGTTGGCTTTTTATTTTGTGAAAGGACAGGAAAAATATCCTCAGATAAGTGCAGCTGCTGCTATGATTTGTTATTTCCAAAGTGGCTCTCTGCCAAAGATTTGAGTACCTGTGAGAGAGGGTAGCTTCTAGCTGTTGTGTGCCTAATACCATATATTTACTGCTCTGAGCAGAACCTGGCTTTGACAGTTTTATGCACTTATCAAGGTCAGAGTCGGGATCTCATTTGAGAAGTGTGCTTACTTTAGCCATCCCAACAGATTGCAGATTAAATCAAATATTAAGCTGCTAAAAGTGGACAATTGTGATAATCGTTATAAGGTGATGAAAAAGGAGTTTATATAAAAGTATTCCTTTACTGTCAAACTCATCAAACTTAGTCAAATACATGTTTTTATTTTCACCAGCAGCTTTTCATGAATGTAAAATGTACAGCATTGTGCTGAGGGATACAGGGTCTTGACTTACGTTGCAGCACATAAACCAAAGTGGAGCCTTGAGCCTACCAAAGCCTCCCTGATCAGGTATGATGCTGCTTTTTGTGCCAAGTGTGAACAGAGGATAAGACAAGGCTTAACCTTTATTGATTTCAAAACACTAGTTCCTTGGACCTGGACACATCTATTAGAGAATACGATTCCTCAGAAACGAGACCCAGGAATTACTTTAGCCACACAGAGTGCATATAACTTGGCTTTTTAGCTTATACATTAGCGAATGCTCTTTGATTGTTTCATTAGGTCTACCAGGAGCTCTTTGTGTCTTGTCTTTTGTAAAAGTTGAAATAATCCAGTTAAAACATAATGGCGTCCCAATCAGTCCTTCAGTTTCAAGTCCCAAGTTATTGTTGATGGTGCATGATGTGAGTCCTGCCTTGTATCTCAAGAGAATAACTCAAGAAATGACAATATTTTAGTAATACAATCTATTTGCTGCTTGTTCGAGTGTTATTGATGGTAATATTAGACCCATCAATCAATTTTATATATGTGCTTAATCCTGTGTGGGGTTGCCGGTGATTCTTTCCAGCGGCCGTGAGGCAGGGTTCACCCTGGACAGGTCGCCAGTCCATCATATGGCCACAGAGAGACAATTCATGCACACACTTTGAGCCAATTTAGAACTTTTAATTAACCTAGCATGCATGTTTTTTGTCTCTGGGGGCAAATTGAAGTACCCAGAGAAAACCCACACAGACACAAGAACAGGCATAGAAAGGTACACACTCCCTACAGAAAGGTCCCAGCTGGGAGTCAAACAATTTGCTACACAGCAGGGTCCTTATAAAATTGAAGTTTAACAGCAGACTATGGGCTGAACCTTGCTTTTAGCTGGATCCTATTTTATCTTATTAGCTATTTGAAAGTGTCTCTGCATTTAGATAACAGCTAGTAAAAATAAATATAAATGAAAAACTTCCAGATCAACTTGATGGACTTTATTTGAAGAGCCAATTGACACGATTTCAACTTTTCTCAGAGTTCCTTTATTGTCACCATATGCTGCTCAATCGCACATTGTTACACCTGTGCTGAGTGGTTAGTGAGGCACAGCACCAATTACAGTCTCTATCACCCACCATAGACTTCTCAGCTCTCTTTCCTCTCGCCTGCATTGTCTCCAAGAAGAAAGGCTTTTTAGAATGTAATTCCTCCTTCAGAGGAACAGGAATTAGAACTACTCCACAGGCTCTTAGAGTACAAATGACAAGATGTCTTTGCCTGTGATCACAAAGACATGTAATACTGCAACGGAACCCTGGGAAGTCTGGTTATCAGTAGAGGTCGCATTTCAGGCTGTAACTGGAACAGGGAGGTGCAGTCTTGCACTGAATTTGCAGGAGCGAGATCGGTGATGGTGCACACCTTGATGAGTCTGTGCTGCTGAATGACAGCTGGTCATGTAAACAGTGGAATGCATGTCAGGAATCTGTCTGGGATGATGTTGTTTGGCAGGGAGGCTTGTCAAGAATTACAGCAGGATTAGGAGCATTATTTGTTTCAGATTAAAGTGCTGCAGAGCTTAATTATCAGTCCTGTGAGGCAAAGTGCAAGAAGTTGATCCTGAAATTCACAAAGACATAAGAAACAGTTACTGCTCGCTTTCAGCTGTTCATGTCTTTGCTTCAAAGAATAAAAGCTACTAACATTGTAAGCACCGCAGTCTGGTATGTTAGAAGCAATAAGTCTGGTGATTAAATGGCCCCTATTTGGGTCCTAATAGCATTATTAGCAGGGCCATTTATTCAAGGTCAGTCTCACATCAGGTTTATTACTTCATAAGCAGAAATACTGCCTGCAGCACCGATGTCACCAAAATCGACCCGTTGCTCAGTTTTTTTCTTGATTTGCATAATAATTTTAGTTTTATCTTGTTGTGGGTGATGTGCTCCAAAACAACAAGCACATAGTGAGGAAGATATAAATGCTTGCTGTCTGAGAGCACATGAAAACTAGATCCTGATATGTATTTGTTTCATTTATTGCTTCATCACTTCTTTGGGCACATTATTTCATATCCATCAGTAATATTTGCCTCAGAGCCCAAAGGAACAAATAACTCCTCATCTCAGGGGCGTCAATTATAACTGCAGGTTTTATGTCTTCCTCTAAATTCTGTTTGATTTCTTGGTTTTTATCGTTCTTCAAATTATCATTAGATAGAATGACTGTCTACTTTGTGATAAATGTGACATTAGTTTTTTTGTTTTTCCTGAAAGTTGCAATCAGGACCATTTTTAAACCAAAACAAGAGCCTCTTATTCTGGCCCATTGAGGATTTTCAATCAGTTCGTGATTATATTGTAATCATGGAGTTGTTCTTTTGCTTCACTTACTACAGATTTGGCAGCTTGGAAATGGAATTATTTTTAAAATATCCTCTTGAAACTTGTTTTTTCCTCCTTGAAACTGTCAGGTTCAGTTACCAGGTAGGGGGGGGTTGAGCTGAACTCCAAAGCGACCCAACTCCAAGACACACACACGAGAACCAGGGATCAGTGAAAGTGAGTTTATTATATTACAGGCACAAGACAACAGTACAGTGAACCTGAAATGTGCACGATGAATAAACACAGGACTGGACTGCAGTGGGGTGGAGACTCGATCCTGGAGGAGACGTTAGTTAGTCACACATGAACAGCCCGCTGCAGTGTGCGGGGATAGTGCTCAGGTACTCACGGTGACGCGGTGACTGAAGCTGCGTATGGTGAGATCCAAGGGACACTGCAGCGGGGGTGGTGCTCCAGGAGTCGAGGCAGTACGGTGAGGTCCGGGACGCGGTGCTGTCGATGCCTGCGTGGGTCCAGCAGGGGAGGCAGCAGCGCGCTCACCGGAGAGGTGTGGATCCAGAGGTGACCAGGAACAGACAGGAGCCAGAGGGAAAGAGCCAGTCGCGTGTTCCCGCAACTGAGCTCTAGTTCATCCGTGTGCGAGCCAGTCCTCGGCTCCAGGGGCTGTCTGCACAGTTGTTACTGTGGCAGGATTGACAGCAGCGCGGTGACCGGTGAGGCACTCAGAGCTGGAGGAGCGCTCCAGCATATATAGCTGAGAGAGGAAGGAAGAGAGTACGAACTGGCGCCTGTCTGTGGTTCTTCCTCTGTTTAAATACCCAGCTCTCCTGAGCTGGGTAACGATCCACACCTGCAACCACTGATGACTGCCACGCCCTGGAACTGACAATTAGTGTCACAAGCACCACACTCACCAGCTGCAGAGATCCCCATAGTCACCAGTAAAAACACACAACTTACAGTGAAAAAACCATCACCAACATCAATCCCCAACACAAAACCCCAGACCCTGACAGGACCCCCCCCCTTAAGGGGCGGCACCCGACGTCCCAAACACAAAACCCCAGTACGGGTGGGAGGTGGGAGGTAAGGCAGGGGGGACAAACCTAAGGTCAGGGTCAAGCCAACAAAAAACCCCAGGCTAACATAAACAAAGTCAAACCTGGGAACCAAAAACGCCCTAGGCGCAGAGAGTCAGGAGGCGGCCTAGGCCCTGGTGAGTGGCTCCTCGACTCCAGTCTAGCGGCCGGCCTGAAGACCGCTCTGAGAGGCGTCCAGAGTCTGGTGGACGGCCTGGAGGCAGCTCTGAGAGGCGCCCAGAGTCTGGAGGGCGGCCAGGATGCCGCTCTGAGAGGCGCCGATAGTCTGGGGGACGGCCTGGAGGCCGAGAGAAGAGGTGCCCAGACTCTGGAGGACGACCTGGGTGCCGCGAAGCCTGGAGGCGCAGCGCGCCTATGGTGCGGCCTGGACGCCGCGAAGCCTGGAGGCGCAGCGCGCCTATGGTGCGGCCTGGACGCCGCGAAGCCTGGAGGCGCAGCGCGCCTATGGTGCGGCCTGGACGCCGCGAAGCCTGGAGGCGCAGCGCGCCTATGGTGCGGCCTGGACGCCGCGAAGCCTTGAGGCGCAGCGCGCCTATGGTGCGGCCTGGACGCCGCGGAGCCTTGAGGCGCAGCGCGCCTGAGGTGCGGCTTGGGCGCCGCTGAGCGTTGAGGCGCAGCGCGCCTGAGGTGCGGCTTGAGCGCCGCTGAGCGTTGAGGCGCAGCGCGCCTGAGGTGCGGCTTGGGCGCCGCTGAGCGTTGAGGCGCAGCGCGCCTGGAGGACGGCCTTGGAGCCGCAAAGCGAAGAGGCGCAGCGCGCCTGGAGAGCGGCCTTGGTGCCGCGAGGCGAAGAGGCGCAGCGCGCCTGGAGAGCGGCCTTGGTGCCGCGAAACGATGAGGCGCAGCGCGCCTGGGGGGCGGCCTTGGAGCCGCAAAGCGAAGAGGCGCAGCGCGCCTGGAGAGCGGCCTTGGTGCCGCGAGGCGCAGAGGCGCAGCGCGCCTGGCGGGCGGCCTTGGTGCCTCGAGGCGAAGAGGCGCCGCGCGCCTTGAGAGCGGCCTTGGTGCCGCGAGGCGAAGAGGCGCAGCTCGCCTGGCGGGCGGCCTTGGTGCCGCGAGGCGAAGAGGCGCCGCGCGCCTTGAGTGCGGCCTGAGAGCCGCGGAGTGAAGAGGCGCCTGACGTCTGGAGCGCGACTTGAGAGCCGCGGAACGAGGAGGCGCCTGGCATCTGGAGTGCGGCCACTGCTGCCAGCAGAGAGACGGCCGCTGATGCCGAATGGAGGTCTGGGTGGTCTTGGAGGTCTAGGCGGTCTGGAAACTGGATCTGATGCCATCGGGGAACCGTCGCGGACGGCGACGTCCCCGGACCCCGGTGTTGGAGGAACGTCGCGGACGGCGACTTCCTCGAACCCAGTCTGAAGTGTTGGAGGACCGTCGCGGACGGCGACGTCCTCGAACCCAGGCGGAGGCGTTGGAGGACCGTCGCGGACGGCGACGTCCTCGAACCCTGACGGAGGCGTTGGAGGACCGTCGCGGACGGCGACGTCCTCGAACCCTGGCGGAGGCGTTGGAGGACCGTCGCGGACGGCGACGTCCTCGAACCCTGGCGTTGGAGGAGCGTCGCGGACGGCGACGTCCTCGGACCCTGGCGTTGGAGGAGCGTCGCGGACGGCGACGTCCTCGAACCCAGGAGGATGTGCTGGAGGACCGTCGCGGACGGCGACGTCCTCGGACCCTGGCGTTGGAGGACCGTCGCGGACGGCGACGTCCTCGAACCCAGGAGGATGTGCTGGAGGACCGTCGCGGACGGCGACGTCCTCGAACCCAGGCGTTGGAGGACCGTCGCGGACGGCGACGTCCTCGAACCCTGACGGAGGCGTTGGAGGACCGTCGCGGACGGCGACGTCCTCGAACCCAGGCGTTGGAGGACCGTCGCGGACGGCGACGTCCTCGGACCCAGGCGTTGGAGGACCGTCGCGGACGGCGACGTCCTCGAACCCTGGCGTTGGAGGCGCGTCGCGGACGGCGACGCCCTCGGACCCAGGCGTTGGAGGCACGTCGCGGACGGCGACGCCCTCGGACCCAGGCGTTGGAGGACCGTCGCGGACGGCGACGTCCTCGGACCCAGGCGTTGGAGGACCGTCGCGGACTGCGACGTCCTCGGACCCGGGAGGAAGCGCTGGAGGGCCGTCGCGGACGGCGACGCCCTCGGCCCCTGGCGTTGGAGGCGCGTTGCGGACTGCAACGCCCTCGAACCCAGGAGAAGGCGGACAGCGATCGACGGGTCCCTCAGGCGGACAGCGGTCGGCGGGACCCTCGGGCGGACAGCGGTCGGCGGGACCCTCGGGCGGACAGCGGTCGGCGGGACCCTCGGGCGGACAGCGGTCGGCGGGTCCCTCGGGCGGACAGCGGTCGGCGGGTCCCTCGGGCGGACAGCCGGCGTCGAGACCCTCGGGCGAACAGGAGGCGTCGAGACCCTCGGGCGAACAGGAGGCGTCGGGACCCTCGGGCGAACAGGAGGCGTCGGGACCCTCGGGCGAACAGGAGGCGTCGGGACCCTCGGGCGAACTGGAGGCGTCGGGACCCTCGTGANGGCGGAGGCGTTGGAGGACCGTCGCGGACGGCGACGTCCTCGAACCCTGACGGAGGCGTTGGAGGACCGTCGCGGACGGCGACGTCCTCGAACCCTGGCGGAGGCGTTGGAGGACCGTCGCGGACGGCGACGTCCTCGAACCCTGGCGTTGGAGGAGCGTCGCGGACGGCGACGTCCTCGGACCCTGGCGTTGGAGGAGCGTCGCGGACTGCGACGTCCTCGGACCCGGGAGGAAGCGCTGGAGGGCCGTCGCGGACGGCGACGCCCTCGGCCCCTGGCGTTGGAGGCGCGTTGCGGACTGCAACGCCCTCGAACCCAGGAGAAGGCGGACAGCGATCGACGGGTCCCTCAGGCGGACAGCGGTCGGCGGGACCCTCGGGCGGACAGCGGTCGGCGGGACCCTCGGGCGGACAGCGGTCGGCGGGACCCTCGGGCGGACAGCGGTCGGCGGGTCCCTCGGGCGGACAGCGGTCGGCGGGTCCCTCGGGCGGACAGCCGGCGTCGAGACCCTCGGGCGAACAGGAGGCGTCGAGACCCTCGGGCGAACTGGAGGCGTCGGGACCCTCGTGAGACCTGGAGGCGTCGGGACCCTCGTGAGACCTGGAGGCGTCGGGACCCTCGTGAGACCTGGAGGCGTCGGGACCCTCGTGAGAACCAGAGGCGTCGGGACCCTCGTGAGAACCAGAGGCGTCGGGACCCTCGCGAGCACTGGAACCTGGACCCTCGCGAGAACTGGAACCTGGACCCTCGCGAGAACTGGAACCTGGACCCTCGCGAGAACTGGAACCTGGACCCTCGCGAGAACTGGAACCTGGACCCTCGCGAGAACTGGAACCGGGACCCTCAGGAACTCTGGAACCGGGACCCTCAGGAACTCTGGAACCGGGACCCTCAGGAACTCTGGAACCGGGACAACGACAGCTTGGCTCACCACCCCTGCGGCAGCATCCTCGGATCTCTCCTCAAACCCGGACGTCATTCACGAAACCGTGAGTTAAGCGAGCACGATCCCCGCACGCCGCAGCTGGTTTCTCCAACTGTCACTAACCTCTCTCTCTCTCACAACCCCAGGACCGTTCCTGTCCCGCACCAGGCCCGTCCTGAGTTTCGTCGAGCACATTTACTGTTTACCTGTATTTACCTTGGAGCACTGTACATAATAAACACTGTTATTCCTGAACGCTGTTTCCTCGCTCTGTGTGTGTCTGGAGTTTGGGTCACTTTGGGAGCTCGCAAACAACCCCACCTGGTTCGAACCATGACAGAACAAACTGGCCAAAATGAACTCCCTGACCCAGCCCCAGACCACACCTAACCCCGAGATCCAGGTCCCCATGGAGAGACTGGACCGGGTGCTGGCAGCAGCTTTTAAGTCCACAGACTTAAAGTACATTCATTTCTCTCTTGGACTGGCACAGGACATTTTTTCACAGCACCCACAGTTTCGGCAGCTTCCCCAGGTCTCGGACCTGGCCAGTTCGTTCTGTCAGGTTCAGTTACCAGGTAGGGGGGGGTTGAGCTGAACTCCAAAGCGACCCAACTCCAAGACACACACACGAGAACCAGGGATCAGTGAAAGTGAGTTTATTATATTACAGGCACAAGACAACAGTACAGTGAACCTGAAATGTGCACGATGAATAAACACAGGACTGGACTGCAGTGGGGTGGAGACTCGATCCTGGAGGAGACGTTAGTTAGTCACACATGAACAGCCCGCTGCAGTGTGCGGGGATAGTGCTCAGGTACTCACGGTGACGCGGTGACTGAAGCTGCGTATGGTGAGATCCAAGGGACACTGCAGCGGGGGTGGTGCTCCAGGAGTCGAGGCAGTACGGTGAGGTCCGGGACGCGGTGCTGTCGATGCCTGCGTGGGTCCAGCAGGGGAGGCAGCAGCGCGCTCACCGGAGAGGTGTGGATCCAGAGGTGACCAGGAACAGACAGGAGCCAGAGGGAAAGAGCCAGTCGCGTGTTCCCGCAACTGAGCTCTAGTTCATCCGTGTGCGAGCCAGTCCTCACGACAGGCGGGTAACTCACCGCACAGAGGCACTGGCACTGGAGGATGCTCCAGAACACGGGTCCGAGAACGGGGGGAAGAGCGCAGGTCGGAGAGCTCACGACCGCAACCCCGTTTGAAGGTGAGTCCTCTTTCCGGCTCCAGGGGCTGTCTGCACAGTTGTTACTGTGGCAGGATTGACAGCAGCGCGGTGACCGGTGAGGCACTCAGAGCTGGAGGAGCGCTCCAGCATATATAGCTGAGAGAGGAAGGAAGAGAGTACGAACTGGCGCCTGTCTGTGGTTCTTCCTCTGTTTAAATACCCAGCTCTCCTGAGCTGGGTAACGATCCACACCTGCAACCACTGATGACTGCCACGCCCTGGAACTGACAATTAGTGTCACAAGCACCACACTCACCAGCTGCAGAGATCCCCATAGTCACCAGTGAAAACACACAACTTACAGTGAAAAAACCATCACCAACATCAATCCCCAACACAAAACCCCAGACCCTGACAGAAACCTTTTATTTGTGCATTTTAATGCAGGTGACAAACTAATTTGCATCCTGTCATGTTTCCATGTCCTACTTTCTTGCCCATCTTTCACCATTCCCTCTCATTAATGACTTGCATTTCATAATGTCTAATTTGGAATGAGCACCAGCAGATTTAATTATACCTCCACAGGAGACATCAACAACACTCTGATATCTGTCTTTTGTACTGTTATCCTGTCATATTTTAAGTTCTTATCAAAATATTCTGATATTTAAACCACCCACCTTTAGTATTTGTTTAATTATAACTTGTTAAATGATGTGCCAAGCAATTCTGTAATTTGTTAAACTTGAGTTCAAGTTGTTGTATCACCTTTTTACTTCAGAGTATTGGGGTTTTTTGTACTACTTAGGCATTCTACAATTTATGAAAGCATATTTTGTGTGTATTAATATAATGTTTGTGTGTTTACAGAGAGGTAGGGTGGTATACAGTATCAGATTGAATGGTTTAGGTTTACTCAGAGTTATTTGGACTGGCAGGGTACAAATAAAAAAGCATCTGAAAACATCTGAATTCCCCAAAGATCGTCTCACCAATCATCTGAAAATTATTGTCCCAAATCCAATATCAGTGCTGAAAAGGTTACAATAAGAAAGCCAACAGTTTTTGTTGAGATCTTTCTTCTTTTTGTAATGCAATTAAATAACTTGAGTAGGAGACAAATACAGTTTGGGACCATGATGTAAAAAAATGTGTATAAAAAGGATCAATTTCACAATAATCTGTTCATCATTCTTAATGTTCTAATTTAATTGTCAATAATTATACAAATAATACAATTTAAAACCCTTCTACAACAAATCAGAGAATTCAAATTAGAAAGGTTATTGTCATCGTGGTAATGAGAGGTTGTATACAATGAAATTAAAGTGCAATTTTCAATTGTCAAGCATAATTCACTCAAGTTAAAGATAAGATCTATAAATAAAGAGAAAAAGGAACGAGACGAGTTGTAGAAAAGTCTTCAACAGCAACACAATAACGTTCATGTACCAGCCGAGCTGCACGTTTCCCTGAGTGGGTGTTGACTTAGACCTATGTTATAAACATGATCCTATACTGCACTGTAAACATGATCAGTACATCAGACAAATTAATAACTCATCAAATAACAATACGTCAAACCTTAACAATGTGTCCACCTAAATAAAATCAAAGATCTGTGCATAGACCTCTAAAAAGATTACTAACAGGTCTGAGGACCAAAGAGCTTTTACAGAGAAGTAAGAATAAATTAAATTATCATCTCTTTCTGATACATTTGAAAACAGGAAATATGTAAGTAATCTTAGAAATTGACAGTGGAACACCAGTTTTGTACACATCTGGCTGGAAAACGTAGAACCCATGAATCTTTAGTGAAAATCTTGTCTTGCTTTTGCCTTTGCTGACTTTCTCGAAAGGAGTTTTCTACATGTCCAAACTGAGGTGTTGATAAAAGTGTGCTTGCTCACTCTGAGAAGACAAATATAAAAAAAAAATACACAATAGGAGTTAGGATCCACAGACCCTGATGCTTTCTGGCCCAGCGTTTCTTCTCTACGGAGCCTTCTGGCACATTGCTGTCCTCTTTGAAGCTTCTCCACTATTGATCGTGAGCAGCAGAACCTAATGGGTGCAGATGCATAACGGCTTGCTGCTGCCAGAAAAGCTCTCCCCTTCAGAAACAACGGGCATTCTGTTTAGTGTCTGGATTTTCTGCCATTGTTAAAGTTGCATTGATACTGTACAAGCTGAATTTTTACTATTGTGCTCCTTGTTTTGTGCCGTGTGGTGTTGATGGAAATAAATAATTGTCCAGTCTCTGCAAAAACCTCAAAGTACTTCTTCAGCAACAACTGTCTGAATCTGTTGCTCATCAGCTGTTTAGCACATTTTTAAACTTGTTGTTTATGAGTTTGTATGAAAGTTAATGTCTTAGATCTTGATACCTAAAATAAAGCAATATTTCAATATATGATTAATTAGTTCCACATTTAAAATGTTGTTTTTACATTTTATAGGTTTTATTTTATTCTGTACAAACTGCTAAAGAGATATAAAGATAAGTAGGAATTATATTTCAAATTAATATTTTAGATGTTTCAACATTAACTGAAACACAGACATAATGGGATTGTGACTGGTGTCTTCAGTCTAGATTTAAATCTGTACCCAGTTCCAGTTTCAGATGTTGGTGCTGATTAGAAATTGGTCTATCTTGTAAATTTTCAAGTTTCAAGTCTCCATTTTTTATTTTTTGGTAGAATCAGAAGTAGTGTAGCCTATACTGCCACCTTGTGGTGGCACCACACAGTCGAGTTCATTTACTTCAATCAAGTTAATTATAAAGTTGCTGATCCACATTTTGTGTTTTAAGCAGTTAGAAAATTGCTTTAATTTTGCTTTACAAGTAAATCAAAATCTGACAGTTAAAAGATTAAGCTATTTTGGAAACTGTTTTTTACACATTTTTGCAACACCCCAACAGCACCATCCAAGCTTAGCAACTAGCAAAATGCCCGTCAATTTAAAAAAAAAATCTGTTTCTTTCTGCGACATTTAGTCAATCTCCTCCCCCACGCTCGCCCCCGCTGCAGGCACGGAAGAGAAATAGCTCTGCAGTTTGCATTACAGTACTGTAATAATCAGAGTATGGAGTGTGCTCTAAATTTAGGGGGAGCTAATTAAACTTGATGTGGCAGCCAACATGTCAGTCTGTTCAGAGGGCCAGGAAGGACTGAGCAGTTCTGCAGCTTACAAGGACTTGGATGTGACTCAGAGAGGATCAGTTTATTGCTTATGTAATTATCTTTGGTGTAAATACTATAAATGTTTGCCAAAAAATCTTCTCTTTATTTTGCTGTGGCTTAATACAACCTTACACAGTAACAGACTGAAGAGAAAGAGCTTTGAAATGAAAGCATATTTTTTCAGTAGTTACTGAAATTCAGTTATGTTTTTGGAAATGCAACTCAGCAAATTTAGTCATGCAAGTTGACTAATAACATATTTTCATAGTTAATTTGTTAATATTTTAAGTTTCTGTAACTTATTTTAGAATTATAAATATACTTTTTTATTATGTTTCTGCAGGAGTAATGAATGTGTATGATTGATTCTGAGTTCTTTGGCTGCCCCATTGTAGAACTTGAATGTTTTTATACTCTTGTACACAGTGTATGGTGGAACCATGGGTAGCATTGATGCCTTCCAGTGAGTAATTCCTTTGTTTTAGTATTCATCAGCTCCTGCAGTTGAAACCACGCCTAGCATGCTGCTGGCTAAAAACTGCATAAGACGTAGCAAACAGGAAGAGATGTTGCCATGTGCAGCGGGGCAGGAAACGGTATACCTTGCTCTTATAGGCTAGTTTGTTAGCCAATCAAAGTCCAGCAAATTTGAATAATGAATATGAACAAGCTGCTGACGAAGCCTGATGGAACGAGCTGGAACCACCCGAATTTTTTATGCAGACAGATTGAAAGGTCTGTTAATCAGTGTTTCCTAATGTTTTTTAGATATAAAATGTTTCATATTACTGGTTAATACTTGAGAAATAACCACAAAGTCCTGAAATTTGTATGAAATGTCCTCTTTAACATGATCAAAAACACTGAAAACCATAGCTTAAATCCAACAGATCTAATGTTCGAGTATTTTCAGTCTGGGATATATTTACGTAATCACTGTAGTAAAACTAAGTTTACTAAATGATTTCTCTACATTTAATGTGGATGGGTTTATATCAGTTTGCCCAGAGATCATTTAACTATCTAACATGATTTAAAAATTCCTCTTAGATTACTGGATTATCAAAAAAATGTTAAGGATACTTAATATTACATTTTGCAACTACGCACAGAGGTACATTTGTTGTCACAAGTTTTTCTGTTTATTGTAGCTACAAATAATAAAAGCTTTCTTGCAAACTTGGTACAAAACAGCTGAGTAATGCATCTTCCAAAAAAATGCATACCTGGCACATTCACACCAATGGTGACACCAACTATTAGGTGCAGAGTCCTGAATCAAAGATCCTGCAGTGTATTAATGCTCTTTATGCACAAAAGAGGAAGAAAGCAGGGAAAATATCTATAAAAATGAGCTATATAAATGTCCGCTATGACTGAAACATTCCAGATTGCTTCCATTTGTCTTTATGCATCGATTTGTTTGGAATATGAATGTTTGGCAGGTTTTGAATAATTCACATTGAAGCATATTCCTCCAAGAAAGCAAGTATCAGGATGCTTAAGATGTTTTTACCAACATGCAAGCTTCAGGAAATTGTAGAGAATGCATGAAAAAAGTAGAACTACAGATGAAACCTGTTTTTTTGCA
Organism: Pachypanchax playfairii; assembly: GCA_006937955.1. Taxonomy (NCBI): domain Eukaryota; kingdom Metazoa; phylum Chordata; class Actinopteri; order Cyprinodontiformes; family Aplocheilidae; genus Pachypanchax; species Pachypanchax playfairii. The sequence goes on from SSNP01000036.1 coordinate 1,678,683, forward strand.
CTGCCACACCTCCAGCCTCCTAGCATCTGCTGGTTTGTAAGTTATTGTATCTTGAAAATGTGCATTTTGCCAAACTGGCAAAATAAAATGACAGTATTTATCTCTGGTGGCTGAGCTAAGAAAAAAACAAGTGGCTAAGCGTCATTCTGCCGTGCATCATTTTGCAGCACTAATAGCATAAATGCCATCAGCAGTGAGTTTATATTTCCTTGTTGCATGTCACATTTTTTGTCTCTTTCTGTTTTTATTGTTGGTAGAGTAGAAGTCTGAAAAAATACAGATAATTCAGTAACTTAAAAGTATATCATGAAGCTTTCAACCCTTATTCATCTGAAAGGCTATAGGGACATGTATATTTACACTGTTTTTGTGTATTTTTTTAAATAAACAACCTATTTTTCTTTCTACTGTGGGCTTTTAAATACTGTTGAGGTGGATTTCAGTTCAAGACAAAGAAAAGTTCCAATTTAAACTATTTTCTCCTAACAGAGAAAGCTTTTTGAACTCATGTCTCCAGTTTTTTTATGATGGAACAATGAATCTATGGAGTGAAAACTGAGTAATAAAACTTGTTTAAGGTATGCAGCTCTTTAAGATGGCTTGACTGGCACCATCTGCTCAATACCAAGAAAAACACTGGCTGTTTATAGGGTGTTCTTATTAGCATGAACATAGATTGGAAGAAAAGGTGGTAATGAATAAATAATTAAAAATAAAATTGATTATTCACAGGCTGCTATTGGGGCACTGACCGTCCCATTGGCAGATGAAAACATTTACCCAAGTAAAATGCCAAATATTTATACAAATTACATCTTCAATATTAAACACCATCCACATGGTTACATGATATAATCCAAACTGGCTGGTGTTGCTAAGTGAAGAGAGAAGATAGACGCACGTGTCATGGGCCTCCATCCAGAATGCTGTTTGAAATAGCAGGGCATGTTTTTATAAGTTCAATGATTATAAAGAGCACAGTGGATCATTTCAGTGCTCTTCATCTTGTATTTGTTTAACTGGAAGTCAGTTTCATGAAGTGTCTGGTGGGTGTTGAGTAGCATTTATGCTTGGCAGAGGGGTTGGCAAAATTTTGCTTTTGATATTGCTACTTAAGGAATCATCTTATGGAATGTACAAACACCAGCGACTGCTGCAGCGAGTACTGAAAATTAAGTGGATCTTTATTACTTTTCATCAAGTGCTTGAAAAAGCTTCTGTTTATTTGCTCGTGTCAGACTCGGCAGATGGTGTGAAGTTCCTTCCTGCATTTATAATAGCTGCAGCTGTGTAACAGAACACATGTCTAAGAGTTTAAGACTAGTTTTTAAAAGGTTTCTTTCTGTCAACAAGACCCTCCCACTTATTCACTCCACCAAGTCTGTGGCATTTATAGGATCAGTGATGTTATTTTTTGTATTAGACCCTCTTTTATAGATCAGAAGAGAAGAGAGTTAACTGCCAGCAGGGGAGGTGATAGCATTATAAGGAAGAATGTAATTCTCTTGTCAATTTGTACAGCACTGAATCACGGCCACGCTCTCAAAGAGCATTTCAATGCCCTGTGTAAGTGAAAATGACAACTCCTGACCTCAGAGCCTAACTGAGGGCAGGGAACAACTCCCATGTGGACCTCATTAAAACTAGATGGGAGAAATCTGCAGTGGAGGAGCAGTGGGAGGAATCCACTGTGCTGTAAGTCCCTGTGCAAGAAGACTAATGAGCAAAATGGTCACAAATAGTCCCATTTTGTAAAGTTCTGGGGAGTGGTGCTATAAATGAACTATTAAAACACTCTTTTAATGAAAATTCTATGTAGTTTCCCAAAAGAGAGCTACAGATCCCTACAGCCTGCTTTAGGCAAACACATCTGGGATGTAACGTTGTCTTGGAGACTATGAGGTAGTTGTGCTACAAGGACTTTAAGTGAATCTTATTGTGTTTCATTGTAAATTTTTAGTGTTGTGTTGACCCTGAGTTCAAAGTCTGAAGGATTAGTGGTTCACATATTCCACAGCCAAATGGAACACCCACTTAAAAAGATGATGTGTCATGAAATATCACAGATTGATTTTAGGTAAACAGATGTTTTGTTCTTCTAACAGGTTCCCAAAATGCAAACATAACTAGACAACAAGGCTGTTGGAACTGTAAAATATTCTAACCCCTCCTTTCCACTGGACGTGCAACAGACGCGTAATGTTAGTGATGTGTAATACGCAGCTGATAGCCGCCATTAAAGTTAAAGTTAATGGTAGCAAAGAAAAGAGAAAAAAAATTAATGGAACCATTTCCACGAGGCTTGAAGCAACTCGAATCAGACGCGTCTCAGAAGTGTAGTGTCATGGCCTTTACGCTGCAGCTTCTAAAACGCGTCAAGCTCAGCAGTTTAGTTTGGACCAGACAGGAAATTGGGCGTTTGTGAAACATAAAACCCAGAAGTTTCAAAATAAAACAACACATGTGGATTTCTGTTTGTGAGACTTCAAAAAAATACATCACCTGTGACAGGTTTGAAGTCCGTAGGTGGTGTGAAAATAAGCCACATACCTTCTGGATACATGTCATCTTTCTTGCTGCTTTTTGGTGTTTGTATTGACATAAACACGTCTCCAGGGAACAGTTGAATGGAAAGCTTTATGCAAGTGATGCACGTCTGAAGAGCTCATGGTGGGAAGGTTGCAATAACTTTAAAATGTTATTCACAAAGAAAACATTTTCATCTATTTGTGCTTTTGTGAGCGTCAGACTCAAGAGTTCACTGCTTTTGACCTTTGACCTTTACTGAACATCACAAGAGAAACATGTAGACACAGCTTACCTTTGATGTAAATGATAAGGAGTACAATAGACTGAAAGGGTTAAACATGATTCACCCTGAAATTCTTGTCTCCACTAATGAACATAATTGTATCACTTGACTGATGCACAGCATGAGGTAATGAATCTGTTGATTGAATCCATTAAGCTTAATATAGTCTTAGAGTTCAAACCCGTCTTCAATGATTAAAGTTTATGAGGCAGCAAACAAATTGATATTTTATTTTACTTAAACTTTTAAGCATGATGTAAAGCATGTTCAGTTTTGAGGCAACGACTAAACGTTAAATTATCTGAGTTTATAATTAGACTTTAAAGTTCTGGGTTTTATTTCAAGTCAATTTTACTATATTATTCACAAATGAGCCTTGACGGAGCTTTTACTCTCTTTAATACTGTCTGCCGCCATTCCTGAAAGACTTCCGTTTACCTTCCGAGACTGATTGTACTTGTACGCACTTTATTATCAGTGGAAATTAATCAGCAACCACAATGAAGCACACAAATGAACAGAGAGGGCTTTCGTTAGTAAAAATCAAACACTGATAATTATCATTGTTCTGAACTTCCCACTTATCATGCTGACTTTGTTCTGTAGGATCATTACCCGCCGGTGTTTCAAGCACTTTTAAGAGATCTGTATCTGCCACTGAAAGTCTGATCCATTACTGCTCTGTGTATGCTGACTATCAAATATGCCTCATTACACTCAGTTAAAACACTGAAATGGATTCTCAGCATGTGGTACTTTGAACTGTGGGTTAGTTCGACTAAATAAATAAGCAGAAACCTAGAAGCCAGAAGTTGTAATCACTGATATAAGAGTGTCCATCAGTAGGAAGTAAAAACAGAACATGATAGTGACAAATACAAATAGTGTACATCCTGTAAGATGCTTCCCAATGTAGGAAACTGCTTTCAGGGTTACAATGTAATGATAATAAGCTATAAAAAATGTCCTAACTTACAGTGATAAGCTGTATTGTGTTGTTGGTCTGAAATAATTAGTGTTTAACTATTTATGATGAGAAAATAGCCAGAATATATTAACTGATGTGTGTTTCAGATCTTGTCAGCTCAGCAGGAAATGGATGAATTTTACTGCAGACATTAGATGTTAAATTAACAGACTTGCTGCTGCATCATCTCAGTGGCACATTCATAGTTGGAAAAATAGTTTAAGCCTTTGCCTAATGTATATAAACACAGCTTTATGTATGCGCATTATGCTTTTCGGTTTTATCGGTTTCTCTCACCATATTCACTAAACAAGCAGATTTGTGTCACAACATATGTAAATATGTAATAAACAATTGCAATAAAGGTTATATGGGGCACATTGCTTTATTACTATTCTGTTAATTTATATAAATTATTTGTAATTTGGTTATTATGATTCTGATGCACGGTGAGAGATTGCAAAAAAATATATAATTTTTTTTTAAATGACCAGCACAGAAGTTAAAGAACTAAATAAACCAATAAATTATTAAAAATATAAAATAAATATATAAAAAAATTATTAAACAAAACCAGTGAGATCCTCTAGATTTTGTTTGACCTATTTGTGCTTCATAGTCCAAAAAGACTGTTATTTTTCAGGCTTAATTTCTTTTAAACAGCAAGAACTGAGACTGTTACACCAATCCAACATGTGTCTTCCACAACATTAATAAAGAAGCAGACAGAGATCAAGTCAATCACTGGTTTAGAGGCAGATAAGTAGTTTGGAACATTGAGTGAAATGTGAACAAAAAGTTACATTTAGTATGTTTCCTGAAGAAAAGACCTGAACTGCTCAACTAGAAAAATCCAGAAGAAATGTAGATGGTTCCTGCCATTTGAATCAAACACAGCTCGATACAGCATCAGCCAATCAGGGAGCTCGAATTTTCTTCCGTTTTTGTCGAGCAGAGACAGGACGAGACACTTTTAATTTAGGAAGTCACCAACGGATTAAAAACTAACCCTGAGATAAACATTTTATGTGCAGAAATTAAAATATCTATTTAAAAAGTTCTTGAACTACGAACAGCAAGCTGGTTTATTGGGCAGTTTTGTTCATTTTTTCTTTTCATCTTTTTCTTTTCAGTGTTTTTTGTAGGATATATAACAAGTTAAAAAGGCCTTTATTTCTTGTTGCCATGATGTGTACTTCTTTTAATTTTTTTCATTTCTATGGTACCAGTGATACTTAACTCTGGAGCTGCTTTATACTCAGACTTTTACATTTTGTCCTGTTCAGTTTCTTCTTTCTGATTTTGCCAGGAAACAAGAGTATAAATTTAATTTAGCAATATCTTATTAACTATCGGCGTGCCAGTAAAGGTGAAGATGTTTTTGATGTGCAGTCAGATCAACAAATCCTAAAACCACCTGTTTCTTATTTCTAAGCTTTATTAGCTGTAGATGGACCTTTCCAAAAATACAAGAAAAAAGCAAATTTAATGACCTTAAATACCTTGAAGTGGTACCATGCAGTTCAGTTTATTTTCATGCCAATCCCAAGACGTCGCACACCTCCCCACAGAATGCTTAATTTGCTTCCTTTCTGAGCGCCACTGCAGCCATTTTATTTCACTCCACCCACCACTGCTTTTGATCTTGCTACTGTCAGTTCTTTTGAAGAAATGCACTTTTAAGTAGTTTAGCAATTGGAACTGAAAGAACTTTCCAGCTAAAACGTGTTATGAGTCCGACGACAGGTTGCCATGAATTTGTTCTTGACATGGCTAATTGATATGTTTGTCATGTTCACTTTTTAATAAAAAAAAGGCTACTCTAGTGTAGTTGGGAGGTAATGGAGAAGGAAACAGTGATCTTCTCTCCAGACAGCATGCATAATTGCAGGTTGCTATGCAACAGAATGTATCCTCGGCTATGAATTATCTCTCTGTCAGTTGAAAGTTAAGATAAGAGAAAATCTTCTTTGCATATGAATAAAGTTGCTTCTCAGATAGCAGCATTATCAATCAGCATGTACGTTCAAAGAAGAACGTGACTCGCTTGATTTCATACGTGCAGACAAGTGATTCAGCTTTTGAGTCAATGCATTTCCATTTAGTAGCTTTATGTGTGCTGACAGTATCACCAGACAGTAGCTGTTTTTATTCTGAAAAGCCCGATGAGGAATGTTCTTAAATTTAATCTGCAGGTCATTAAAGCATGAGAAAAGGATGTTGTGATTGCTTATTTTTGTGAAACTGACTATATAGGTCACTTTACTTCTTCTCAGTGTAGTTGCAGCATTCATTGTTGATGAAAATATATTTATACCCTTAACTTGACGGATATATTTTAAGAAATATCATGACAAAAATGATTATTTGACATATTCACTACCTTTACTACAGCTTTCGTGGTACTTTGCTCAGTGAATTATCTTAACCAGGATAAAAAAAAAAAAAAACATTTTCTCATTGTTGCTGGTTAACATCACACCAAGTTTGGTTTAAAAAGTCCTGTAATCTGTTATTTTACAGCTTTCAGCATCTGTGATAGGCACAGATATGATCAAATCTTACCTTTGGTGGTATCTAGTCTTAATTTATCCTGAAATATAACTTTCCAACCAGGAAGTAAAACACTCGGTTTATTTAAAAATCCCATCTTTCCTCCAGGCCCCCCCTCGTGAGTGCTGTTCCTCGAACTGCCTGAATAAAATGGTGAATAAATTCTTCTAACTCTCGCAACCAAATGCACATTTTCACTGAGACATTTTTAGAAAGTAAAATACTACAAACGGTGGTGTTTAGTGTCTTGCTTCAGACTCTTGCAGCTCGGGGCGTGTGTGTTTAATCTGCACGCCGGGCAGGTCCTGGTATAACATTGTTACATCACTATGTTACAGTCAGTGGTTTTCCAGGAGAGAGTGGAGCAGCTGCTCAGAGCGCAGGATTCAGGAGGATTACTGAGAAATGCGTGAATTAAGCCAAAAACATTTGGGTTTTTTTGTATAAGGAAATAACATCACAACATGGTTAAAAGTTCCAAAAAGTGATTTTGCATGATACAGGACCTTTAACCATCGTTATAACTCCGGTTATTCTTCACAGCCTGTTGCAACATATCAGCTTTTTATTTCAACAACTAGTTGGTACAGCTCTTCACACTTTCACAAAAGGTTACAATTTCCTTCTGACCACCAGAAATATTAAGCCTTACCTAAGATAAGCTGGGGGGCGGGGTCATCTGATCTGTTTGATTCCCTGACATGTATAATAACTATACACAGGGACATAACGCACAAAACGAAACCAAAAATACTAAAACTGAATTATCTAAAACAATTAAAATGCACATCAGATACTTTTTTCACACAGTCCTTACCTTAATGCTTTATGGTCAAATATCTATTTTTATTTTGTTTAGTTTTAATTCTATTTTTTTTGCTTAAAAACACCTGATTGGTGTTTAGATTCGTGTTCTACTACTACAACATAACAGCACTACTAACAGGATATTTTGGCTTCACCTTTGAACGAAAGAAAAAGGTGAAGATGCGTCATCCGTCTTTTCCATGGTGTGACCTGAATTTGGCTTCTTTGGGCTCATGAAAAACACATTCAGGTCGTCTTTCCATGCGCTCATAAGCGGTCTTGTTGACTGATTCGATGCCAAGAAAGTTTAGTGACTGCTTGATGTTTTTTAGGTGAGAGCACACAGTGCAACACATTGAGCTGTCACTTCATATTACTTCACTCATTTATTTAGTGATTGAGGGCATTTATTGAAGAGTTTGGCAGTATAAAGTGATAAAAACATTCAGAGAGAAACAGAAGTAAATGAAGTGTTACAAATAACAAAGACTCACACCGAGGACAAAACTGTTATAGGAATGGATATCATATGATAGGAGTATTATACTGAATGTGCTCGGCCACCAGAGGATGCACACGCCCCTCACCTTCATCTTTTTCTAAGAAAGCTACACTAAAGATAGACTGAGGGTGAGAGAAAAAACAAAACGGCTCTGCTTTGTGTGTTTTTGAGATCAAGAGCTTGAAAAGACCACAAAGCCATCAAAGTACTCTTCATAACTCTTTTCCACGTAAGGACTATGCATGATTCATTCAGATGTTGCAGAAAATGGTGGTTAACTCCTACAGCCTTTGTACAAATTCTGAAAGTGGGCTTAATGGTTATGCAGTCTTTACAGTACTTCATATTTTTGAGGCTTGGTTACCAAAACTGCTGAGAGGAATCAGGAAACCCAGAACAGGGAGCGGACATTTGTTGGAACTGATCCATCAACCAATCAGAGGAAGATCTGAGGACATCTGCCCTTTTAGGACAGTCATGTTGCATCACCATGTTATTTTCAACTACTGAACCATATTACTAAGAATGTCTGTTCTTATCTCTTAAGAAAAATCCATAGATCAGCCAGATTTTGGGCTGGAGGCACCAGTTTTATTATTTTAGTGTCATTATAGATGATGAGATCTCTGCACAGGCTGTTATACTTTGAAAATTGATGCACTATCGCTACAATCCTCTTGTCTGACTTCCTGCTTTGCTCATCTTTACTGAACAGTTGGATTTGGGCTTTGGTGGAAGATTAGATTATCCAGGGATTTATGACAAACAGGAACATGATGGACACACCTACATCATAAGGTGTATAATCAATTTGGGTTCTCTGCCATCAGAACAGAAAACTTGAAAAAAACATTTGAAAGAAAAAAGCATAAGTATGGTATTTAAATAAGATTTTAAAAACTTTTTTGAACTGGATAGACAGTGTTCCTTACATTCTAGTGAAAACTGCAGACTTTTAATTTGACATCATCATGATAAGTCTTTTTGGAGCCGAAGACTTGGTGGCCAGCTCATCTCCTGTTTCTGTGGCGACAGGGACCCTCCCAGGGGTGAGATGCTGATCTTTCACAAAACCTCCTACCCATTAAGTCCACTGCGCAAGTTTCTGGTCCTAGTTTGTTAATCTGCTTGCAGAATAATTTTACCTCTAAAACTGCATCCATGCAGTATTTCTTCCTTTGAAGAATTTCTTTTTGAAATGACAGCTCAGGAAATGCTTTGGTTACAATGCAGAAGATAAACACAATTAATATGCATGTCAGAGCAGATTTTTTTTTTAGGCTTGTTTGTGTTTGTGCTGGTTGTTGGGGTTCAGGGATAGTGGCATAAATATCAACAGAATTTGATAAAAAGAGAGGAAACTGAAACCTGCTTGCTGACTGGATCAGAGCCCACAGCAAGCATCAGATTTTACCTGGAGACTGATGTTATAGTAATTGATACGGGGGTCCAGCCACCAGCCAGGCATTCACTCTATTGATTTTGCTGAGATATTTTCCAGGGTAATCAAAGAGCCATGAAATCCTTACTCTGCAAGAGCTCAGAGCTTCAGGGACCACTGAGAGGGATTGCTTTCTCTGGTGAAGTTGAGAATTTAGTAAACTGATATGTCTTTCTTTATAAAATACACAGACTGCTGCTGGTGCGAGTAAAAGGGAGCTGTAGCCTACTGTCTAGGCATCGGGGGTTGTGGGTTAGTAAAGTAACAGTAAATGTCTGGCTATAACGGGGAGCACGTCATGTTTTAACCCAACCCTCCAATCTAACTGACCCAAATCCAGAGTTTACTCTATTATAGTTCAAATAAATTGAAAATTCAGTAACAGACTCCCAGAAATGCTAATTGGACTGCACAACAAAAAATGACCCAATTTTTAAGAGTTGATGCCTAATGATTTATTAATGAACTAAAGTCATATTTGTTTGTATTCCCATATTTAGATGTAAAATACTTGAAGTGTTTTATTTCTTATTACAAAAGCACTTTGTTGAATATTTTTTTAATTTGGTGGTAATTTGAAAAAAACCAAAGGTCATCTCAGAGCAGTGAGACAAAACTTTATTCAGGCGACATGTTTAACAAACGCTGGTCAAAAGATTTGTCTTTGTAAAATCATATCTGATCAGTTTGCTGCTGTTTTTTTGTTTAAATATTTGAATTATCAAATATTTTGGTCTTATAGACTTCATGTTCCAGCTCTGTCTGTAAAAAGTGGCAATAGTGAGAAGCCAGCCTTCAAAGTAATGGTTCATTAACCAGTAGGTTAAATCTCTTTTTGTACAGCGTCTTTAATCTTTTGTAAGGGATGGGCAATATAATAATATTAGATTGTAAATGATTAGAATGTGCTGACAGGCTGCTAAGGCACAGAGATCGTATAGATCACTCCATTCATACTCAGTTAGAAGCTGTTTTGAAATGTTATTTGACCTAAATGTTCTGTTTTTATTTCAAGGGTGTTTGGTTGCACTGTTCAGTAACTAAAACGTAATAATAAATAGTTTCAAAGTAAAAAAAAAAAATAAAAAATTGGAACGAATTAAAATAATTATTTTTATTGTAAAAATGTTAAATTGTCACATTTTTAACATGCAATCTTTGTCAATTGAAAAAATTGACTTAATCACATATAAATGAAAGCTTTCTTCCTTTCAAGCATATACAGGAACTTAATTACAGTTTTACGCCAGATAATTAAGATTTTGATTGTTTTTAATTTGGATCTGAGCCTAAGTGTTTGATCTAATATAATTTGTGATTTATTCAATCATTTATTTGACTAATTTTAATGTTTTGGTTAATAGTAATCCAATCTGCTGTTTTGGACTTCTTGTAATTTCTGTGCAATAAAACCACAATCTGCTTAGTGTTCCACACTTTTACTGTTTATTAGTGATGAGTGAGGTGATACTGAGTGGGCTGAAATGTGTCAGGCTCATCAGAACGTTGTGCATAAAACTAGTCAATCTGTTCCCACAACATGCACTGTTGGATGAAGTCTAACGGTTTTTTTTTCAATTTATTTTTCAGTTCTGTCTCAAAAAAATTAGAGTATGAAGAAGTATAAATGTAGATATATTTTTACAATATTGAGAAATTTTGAGACCTTATATTCAACTGGTCATCCTGTTCAGGGTGACAGGAAGCTGGTGGCTATCTCCAGCTGCCATGTGGTGAGATGCAGGGTCACACCTGGACAGGTTTCCAGTCCATCAAAGGACCACACACAGACACACGCTCACACCTATAGGGACAATTTAGTTACTAATTAACCTCATGCATGTTTTTGGTGTGTGGGAGGAAGCTGGGACCTACATGCACGAGGAGAACATACAGACTCCATGCAGAACAGTTCTTGCCTGGTTTAAAACCCAGAACCTTCTCACTGCAGGGCAACAACACTACCAACTGCACCACTGTGCAGCTCCAGATTCCAGATTGATATTTTTTGATTAAATAAAAACATTGTAAAATTAGTTTTGCAGTGATTGTAACACATAATCATCTCATTGATTTCTAAATACACACATACAGACACTGTTCAGAATGTGTTTATTCCTGTCTGTCAATAATTGGCATCATTGACTCTTACAGTAAGAATGTGCAGCCTTGGAGGAAAACCATGAAGAAAGACTGTCTGTAATCTTAATATTTTACTTCAACAAAATCTGTGCAGCATAAAATCAGTAAAAGAAAAGAAAAGCAGACGTGTTCTTCTTTACAGTAGATGTTTGGTGTAAGTCGAGAGGGGAGCAGGTGATTTTATGGAGGAAATTAACCTGCTCTGACCTCTCTGTGCTCAGCTGCCACAGTTGCAGTTATTCATAATTCAAGGTCATGCAACTTAAAAGGGCTCTGCTTGTAGTGCATTGTGAGGTGAGAAAAAACCTGCATGAGTAAACTTTGCTGCACAATTTCCTGAGGGTTGTTTGCTTATCTTTTCATTATCCAGCTCTAAAAGAGTTGTTATAATTGAGAACGGCGAATAATAAAATGATAAAAAATGAGTTGTGGAGACTATAAAACATCACAGGTTCGGAGTGTTATGGGTCAGGTCACATCAAAGTGGTAATGTGGATCAGTGAATCATCCTGCAGATGGGGCTGTGTTGATTGGCTCTCATCAAGGTTCAGGTGCATTTGCATTTAAAACACAAGCTTCAATTCTGTGTATTTGTTAAGAAAAAAGTGGGGAGGGGGTTATTTGTTGCAATGTGATTTCAGTACGCTGCTCGTCTTTCTGATTATTAAAAACAACAGAGGCTGATGATGTGAAACCACAGCAGCAAAGAACTCACTGGTCTCTTGTCATCCTGTTTTTCTTGGCAGTGTCTTCTGCACAGTGAGTTCAGGTCTACTGAGTGTGTTATTAGCTGCAGTGTGAAATCTGAATACAGAAGCATGCAAGGGTTGATTGATTACCAGTAATTAAGCAATTCTTAAAATCTTACTAATGTCTGTGTAAATAAGGTTAGCTAAATTATTCTTTGTATGGATTTATGTTTGAAGCATTAATGTTCAGTTTTTACATGTAACAACCTCGTAGTAGTCCTGACCTCTGCTGACTAAGTACTAAAGCAGTTATGCTTCAGATACTTTTATTTGTTCAGTCACAAGGATCCACTTCTGTCTGTAGTTCCAACAAATATACAGTGAAATATAATACTGCTTAATAGTCAGTTTCTTCAGAAAGAAAAGTGATTTCTGCCTTTTTTTTTTGTTGTTACACTTGAATGTTCCAGATAATCAACTTAAATTTAATATCGGAAAAAAATAACAAAAATATACAGTGGGGCAAAAAAGTATTTAGTCAGCCACCAATTGTGTAAGTTATCCCACTTAAAAAGATCAGAGAGGCCTGTAATTTTCATCATAGGTATACCTCAACTATGAGAGACAAAATGAGGAAAAAAAATCCAGAAAATCACATTGTCTGATTTTTAAAGAATTTATTTGCAAATTATGGTGGAAAATAAGTATTTGGTCTCCTACAAACAAGTAAGATTTCTGGCTTTCACAGACCTGTAACTTCTTTAAGAGGCTCCTCGGTCCTCCACTCGATACCTGTATTAATGGCACCTGTGTGAACACGTTATCAGTATAAAAGACACCTGTCCACAACCTCAAACAGTCACGCTCCAAACTCCACTATGGCCAAGACCAAAGAGCTGTCAAAGGACACCAGAAACAAAATTGTAGACCTTCACCAGGCTGGGAAGACTGAATCTGCAATAGGTAAGCAGCTTGGTGTGAAGAAATCAACTGTGGGAGCAATTATTAGAAAATGGAAGACATACAAGACCACTGATAATCTCCCTCGATCTGGGGCTCCATGCAAGATCTCACCCCGTGGGGTCAAAATGATCACAAGAACGGTGAGCAAAAATCCCAGAACCACACGGAGGGACCTAGTGAATGACCTGCAGAGAGCTGGGACCAAAGTAACAAAGGCTACCATCAGTAACACACTACGCCGCCAGGGACTCAAATCCTGCAGTGCCAGACGTGTCCCCCTGCTGAAGCCAGGACACGTCCAGGCCCGTCTGCGGTTTGCTAGAGAGCATTTGGATGATCCAGAAGAGGATTGGGAGAACATCATATGGTCAGATGAAACCAAAATAGAACTTTTTGGTAGAAACTCAACTTGTCGTGTTTGGAGGGGAAAGAATGCTGAGTTGGATCCAAAGAACACCATACCTACTGTAAAGCATGGGGGTGGAAACATCATGCTTTGGGGCTGTTTTTCTGCAAGGGGACCAGGACGACTGATCCGTGTAAAGGAAAGAATGAATGGGGCCATGTATCGTAAGATTTTGAGTGAAAGCCTCCTTCCATCAGCAAGGGCATTGAAAATGAGACGTGGCTGGGTCTTTCAGCATGACAATGATCCCAAACACACCACCCGGGCAACGAAGGAGTGGCTTCGTAAGAAGCATTTCAAGGTCCTGGAGTGGCCTAGCCAGTCTCCAGATCTCAACCCCATAGAAAATCTCTGGAGGGAGTTGAAAGTCCGTGTTGCCCAGCGTCAGCCCCAAAACATCACTGCTCTAGAGGAGATCTGCATGGAGGAATGGGCCAAAATACCAGCAACAGTGTGTGAAAACCTTGTGAAGACTTACAGAAAACGTTTGACCTCTGTCATTGCCAACAAAGGCTATATAACAAAGTATTGAGATTAACTTTTGTTATTGACCAAATACTTATTTTCCACCATAATTTGCAAATAAATTCTTTAAAAATCAGACAATGTGATTTTCTGGATTTTTTTTCCTCATTTTGTCTCTCATAGTTGAGGTATACCTATGATGAAAATTACAGGCCTCTCTGATCTTTTTAAGTGGGATAACTTACACAATTGGTGGCTGACTAAATACTTTTTTGCCCCACTGTATATATATATATATTGCAATTTATTAAAGGGGAAAATATCTTCACATCTCATGAACAGGTAACTCTAAAACCTTGGCCCAAGTATGCAGAAGGATGCATCGGTACATTTTTGATAAAATAGGCGCAGCAAGAACACTTTGGAGGAACGTTGAGCGTACTTGCCTTGATGTGTATTTAGAATCGGAACTGTACATGGTCCACCATTGATGATGTTTCTTAAGTATGTGAGTGAACAAGTCCACACAAGTACGTATATTGAGAAACGTCACGTGAACGTTGTCACTCTGTGCAACAGCGTGAGGAATAATACTCATTTCTGCCACCCTGTGGTGGTTGCTGGAAGTGACAGGATTGTGATTTAGCTCATTACTGTCGCCTAGTATTGGAAATAAAAGCCATTATTTTCTACATAGTATATCTTTAAGAATACCTGCTGCAGGACCTGAGAGATTCACCATCCTTCAGTTAATCAGCTAATTATCTTTTATCATATTTTAATATTTTTTAATTGTTTATTCTTGATTTTTTTACTGTTTATTAAGACACATATCTGACCCAATATCTCTGTAGTTTTTGAGTTTTATATTTTGTACTTTTTGGACTTGGAACACAAGTTTCTACAGTTAAACATATTTGATCTTCCTTTAACCTAAAATGCATCAGTCACATGATCTTTCTTTATTTAGCCTGTAAAGGCTAAATAAACCTCCGCCAGAAACCTTGGTGTCATACTGGACAACCAGCTGTCCTTCAAAGAGCAGGTTAACTCCGTAGCTCGCTCATGTCGATTCGCGCTTTACAACATCAGGAAAATCAGAGCCTTCCTGACAGTCCACACCACACAGCTTCTGGTCCAGGCCCTGGTCTTGTCCCGGATCGACTACTGCAACTCATTGCTGGCCGGTCTTCCGGCATCCTCGGTTAAACCTCTGCAGATGATTCAGAACGCAGCAGCACGTCTGGTCTTCAACCAGCCCAAGAGGGCTCATGTCACTCCGCTGCTCATTTCCCTGCACTGGCTTCCAGTTGCAGCACGCATCAAATACAAAGCTCTGCTTCTGGCTTACCAGACTCTAACACACACAGCTCCTACTTACCTTCACTCCTTCATCCAAACCTACATTCCCACGCGTCAGCTACGCTCAGCCGCTGAAAGACGCCTAGCGCTTCCACCACAACGTGGCATGAGATCATGTTCCAAACTCTTCTCCTCTGTTGTCCCCCGATGGTGGAATGACCTACCAAACTCGGTCCGATCCTCAGAGTCTGCAGCTACTTTTAAGAGCAGACTTAAGACTCACCTCTTTAAAGAACACTTTCAGTCTTAATGTAGGATTAATTTATGATTTATGATAGCGATTTGAGAATTTATCTCTCACAAAAAAAAAAAAAAAAAAAAATTGTTACACTTGATGTATCAGCGTCGGAATTAAACTGGACTCCAAACAGTCCGCCTCCTTATATTGTTTCCTTCTCTTTGAATTCTTGCTTGTATGTTCTCTCAATGTAAGTCGCTTTGAATAAAAGCGTCTGCTACATGACAGTAGTAGTAGTAGTAGTAGTAAAGGCTCCTCAGTGAAGTATCCCAATTATTTACTGGGTATTAATACAACATCTCTGATTCTTGTTTGTCCTCAACTTCATCAAGGCCACTGGATACAGGTGGGTTTTACAGGAAGCACCAGTCCCTCTTCACAAGCTTGTTACAGTAAAATAAATAGTTTAGTTGTTTTAAAGATCATCAAGGCTATAGTTTCCATTCACAAACAGTGGAAGAAACAGGGATTCTGGGAAATAAAATAGTTTTTGTGAAAGTCTTTGTGCTCATGTTGGATGACACTCTGAGGTGTTTCTGGGTTCATCTCTGAATACTTGTGTAATTGTGCTGCAATCGTTTTCTCTGAATTGCTGGAGTTATGTGGAAGTGCACTGAATGATCGAGGCTAATGGCAGTATGAGGTATGCGCTCCGGGCTCTTATTTTTATTTTATGGCCAGACACTGGGCAGCGGGGTTAACCTCATCAAGCAGCAAGCCATTATAGCTTCTCATTCGTTCTGTCATTGATGTCTTCCAGCATTTGGGAATGAAATCTCCAATATTATTAGCCCTGAATACTTTCATCAGTCATACAGGAAGTGATGGATTTTCCACAATTGCATATGAAAGTGTTTTCTTTATGCGTTTGAAGCGCATACCCTGAAATTTCCAAAAGCATTTAACATTCATGATGATTTCTAGACTTTCCTGTTAAACAAACAAAAGATTTGATTCATCCAGCAACAGCTATTTATCATGTAAATTGCTGTTACTAAATTACAGAACTGTAAATGTTTGTTACATTGAAAGGAAATGGTGTCTAATTTATTAAACTATGATGCAGTTTTTTTATTGGTTCCAAAAAACAAACACCTTTCTGTAAAACACCAGCCGCCCAATAGTTTTCAATTCCAAACCATGGATTGGGGTCATGGACATTAATAATAACTAGATCAGATGTTTCTACCTTTTTCCATTGTTGAAGAGAGAAGCCGTTATTTCCCATTTACACTACCATTTAGTTTATTTGGATCTAGAGTCTGCGCACTAGAAACGTGGAGCTGAAAGACCCGTCGACTCACCTGCTCTCAATCATCTGAGTTCAGCTAAAACTATTAGAAAATTAAACTGTCCAGTACGTGCGCATTGATCACCTTTAATGAATGGCGTGATTGAATTATTAAAACACAAATTTTGCTAAAAAGATATTTTTTAGGATTTGTGTTTTTTTATCATAAATTACTGAATATGTTGCAGATTAATATCTCTGTTGTATTTTAGCTTTACATTCAAACATGGGGGGTCTGTAAAGATTCATTCTAACCCTGGATAGAAGGTAGCTGCCTTAACTTCATGGTTTTGTTGTTCATTTTTCTCCCCAGCCTTTGTAAGGATGCATGTGCAGTATAATTAAGTCTGAAGAGTTCCCTCAGTGGACCCATATGGAACAAGAAGTGCATACCCATAAGGACTTTTATAAGCTGCTTACAGACCAACAATGGACTTTGTTTGCATTGCAGATGAGAGGGCCTCCAAGGAGACAATTTACTAAACATGTAGGTCATTTCTGATCCGCTGTATACAGAGCTGTTAACTGTTCAGTTTATCACTTGAGATGAGATGCTTGTGATTTTTTGGTGAAGGGGTACATGTGAGGGTTAAGTACTCAAACCGTCTAATAGGGAGTGAATGTGGATAAACAATGATGCAGTTTAAAAGATGTCCACTTACATTTGTGAAAACGTTAATGAAGCATTAAGACCTCATCCAAATGTGTCATTACAGAGCAGCAGAGAATTGCCCACTGGATGAGGCAATTATCATAAAACATATTAAGTAAAAAGCAGAAGTTGCATCTTAGGTTTTTAACCATTTAAATGTTTTATGTAAGTTAGAATAATTGTTAGAGGTTCTGCATCATCCGTTCTGTCATGAATTTGCAATGTTCAGGTCATTATAAATAAACTGTCAGTGTGTCCTAGTCAAACCTTTCCGTTTAGCCATTCTGCTACTTATAAATTATCACGAGAGGTGAGCATCTGTGGGGCGCCAGCCATGTGGTCATAAATGTGGCCTAATTGAAGCTGATTGCAAGACTGTTTGTTAGTGGGTGGTCCACGTTGCCAAAGATCAATACTGTGGCAGACAGTAATGGTTTTGTAGGACCAGTGTGGCTCCTGGGACACGACTCTCCTGGGAAGACAGTAAGTGGAAATCCTCCAAGACTTTCTTTTTTGTGGTCTTCCTATTTACTGTTACATTCCCTCTCTATACTTTACCACAGCCCCCCCATCATAATGAAGCCCAAGGCAGTTGGAAAGCACTAATGTTCCTGCCCGCCCACTGCTCCATCCTCGCTCCCTAATGCACATCTCCAGACCAGACCACAATTAAAATTTCAGGACAAATTTCAACCCTCCTGTATTATTTAAAACACCAAAGTTGCTGCTGCATCCAGGGAGAGGATGGACACAATAGAAGGTGTGGTGGTTTTTTCTTATATTTGTGAAGGATTAGCTGCAGAAACCAAAATACTTCTTTTTTTTTTCTGATAATGTGCAATTGAGAACCCTCTGAACAGTTTTACTGTGGATATTGACAGAGTTAAATTCCCCAGATGGACAAAAAGATTCTCATATCTAATTGGTTCTGAAATCAGGAGGAGAAATAATGACTTCAGATTGTACACCAAAGAAAAATGTTGTATTTTTTGCTTTTGCTTTTTTGGGGCGCTTCAAGAAGTAAATTTGTTTTTCAATTTTTTGTTGTTTTTTCTGCTTTCTTTTCAAGCTTTTGGAGGAGAGGAGACATATTTTCTACTAATAGTTAATCATGCCGAGCCTAATGCATTTCATGAAAGTTAATAGAAAATTGAACCTCTTGTTAAAAAAAAGCTTTTTGTTTTTTTTTTTTAAAGTGAAGGGCAGAAATAAAAGCATTTTTGTGTTTTTCTGCAGATCTAAATGAGTATCAGGTGTTATGTGCCAAACACAAGTGGTTCTTTTTTTCTTGTTTTTATGAAAAAAATAAAATAGATAAATTCTGCTGTTAGTTATCTGTCACAGTCCCAGAGTTTTCTCTCCAGCAATGGAAGTGTGTTCATGCATAAAATGTAGCACAAATCATGTTACAGTACCATCAGGAGAATCCTCCTCCTGCATGTGCATGAGCAAATCAGTTCATACGTTATACTGTATGAGCATGCACTGCTTCATCATTTAACAGGGCACCTTATGGCTGCTTCTCTGTAAACAGGTATTTTACCTCTGTGCAGTTGTCCTAAATCACCCTCTGACTTTTTATTAAATCACAACTGAATGCACATGAGCAATCAGTCTTAGTAGTGCTAAATTAAGACTGTATAGCAGGAGCAAAGATAAACAAATCAGTAGCCACATACCATACCTACATACCAAACCACTTCCATATGAGCACAACCATCTTTCAAAATCTAAACATGTAAATTGGAGCTTACAAAACAAAATTCAGAGCTGGTGAAATGTCCGAATTAAGTGATTATTGAGAAGCTGAAGTTGCAGCTCGGATGAACAAACACACGACACATTACTGTGTCATTAATTATTTAGAACAACTAAATACAGAAGCAGTGTTTGAAGGACTTGAATCATCTCTTGATCCAAAAGCTTGTTTGTTAGCAATAACTCTGTTTACTTGTCTTTTAAAGGACTTTGTCAGTTTCTAATAAAATCATGCTGCCATATTATTATTATTATTATTATTATTATTAGAGAGGAGGGACTTTCTTTTGAGTGATTTTCACTTGTGAATACTTTTTCTCACACATACTCAATAAAATAGTTTGACTCTTTCTATATTGAAGAGCAGTAACAGTTACTTCCTGTGAATTCCAGGACCAGAAGCATCTAAAATCTTAGAATTTGATCAGTGAACTTGATTAGCAGAATCTAGCTGCAACATTTTTCCCCTTGAGGTGGAAGACCACTCATACCGTAGATGTGAGCTAAAAAAGGGCACCATAATATATTACGCTGTTAGTTGGTTAATGTATCATGGCAGATTGTGGATTTGAATCACCATTTCTGATGAAGGTCAATTGAACTTGTTTCAGTTTGAATAAATTACTTAGAAGTTTGTCATCTGTCATGCTGTTTTCTCTGATTGTACCTCATAACTTCAGGTGTTCTATTTAAAGAGGCCATTTCATACAAATTTCAGGACTTTGTGGTTATTTCTTAAGTATTAACCAATAATATGAAACATTTTATATCTAAAAAATGTCAGGAAACACTGATTAACAGACCTTTCAATCTGTCTGTTTTAAAATTCGGGTGGTTCTGGCTCCTTCCATCAGGCTGCTTCAACTGCTTCAGCAGCAGCTCGTTCATTTTCATTATTTGAATTTGCTGGACTCTGATTGGTTAACAAACTAGCCTATGAGAGCAAGGTATACTGTTTCCTGCCCCGCTGCGCATGGCAACACCAGACGTCGTGTCTTCCTGTTTGCTACGTCTTATGCTAACAGCTTTTAGCCAGCAGCATGCTAGGTGTGGTTTCAACTGCAGGAGCTGATGAATACTAACGAACAAAGGAGTTGTGATGAAACAGATACAGGCTGTTCAGACTCGGGAGAACTCGGGTTTCACCACCTGCGTAGTTTGAGAGATAAAAACTGAAAGAGAAGTTGTTGACCTGTTTTCACACCCACTAAGGTAAGAACACCTGTGGAGCTAAAATATTCAACAGAAACCTCAGAAAAACTGTTTTTAATGGAAGGGCCTTTTTAAACATCTCTGCATTAAATCTCATACCTGAGTAAAGGTGTACTCTAAAACTTTGCTGAGAGTTGTGAGACATCAGATTCAGTCAGCCATATTTACATTACTCTCAACAAATGCCAAATTTGTCTGTTTCACTTAAAAAATCTGAATAAAATAAGACATGAGATGTGAGTGTGTGAGCGGTTTTCAATATGGACACTCGTAGAATTTTTCCTCAGATCAGCGTAATCTGTACATAGACGTTCCTACTTAATCTCTTTGCAAAACAGTAAGAGGATATTTATCAATAGAAAGATTTAGGTGGCTAAAAGAAACTGAGCAGAAACTAGAATTGTCACATTTTAATGATGGGATTAACACTTTTAACGTGTAAAGAAATGACAGGATACACAGCTTCTAATGCAGGTTAGAGATGCTGACTGCCCAAAAACGTGTAACAATATTATATAACATGACAGAATGCATCATTTTATCTAAATTTGTATGTTTTTTTTTCCTGTTAGTAAAATCTTACAAGTAACCATCGTTAAAAAGCTCAAGGTTTAAGTTAAATATCTCAGTTAGAGATATTATTTACTTTTTCGTAGCTCTTGTCTGTTTCTAACAAAAATCTTGAACTATTTCTGACTTTTATCTGAGGAACTAAAAAGATTCCTTCAGATTGTGGTTGACTTTGTTTCCACTGTGGTCTGACCTACAAAGATCAGGCAAATTAGCCTGCTGATGTGTGAAAGGACAACATCTCTCCTCACTGCTTGGAGTCATAGCTGCAGGTCTGTCTGACTGAGCTGAGCTGAAAAGAACACAAACACAGGGCAGCGCAGATCTTTAGATGTGTTCACACCAAATCAGTGAATATGGTTACTTCTTACTAAAAGACTATGGATGGATGGTTTGATCCAGATCTTCTGCAGTGTAAATGTAGATTGACACTAAACTGGAAAGATGGGTGAGTTTTAAAAGGAGTGGGTATCACGTTTTCATGTTGTAGAAAACATTTTTCATCTACTGCCTTTAAGAGTTTGTGAGTTGTACCACCAGCACAGATTTCATGAATTTCTCCAAAATGCTGAATTGAAGCATCAACATCTTCATTACATAATTTACATAAAAACTTAAATTGAAAAAAACTCATCAGTGACGTGGTTGTGTCTAAAAAAACTTTGTCATATACAGTTTAGTTACAAAATGCAAATCCACTATTTTTTCATATAGTTAAAATATTTTTAACTATTTTATGAATCCTCCAAAATAAGAGCCAAATGTGAATGTTCACTTGTGTACAACAAGTCCTCCAACTCATACGCCCATAGTTGACGTTTGTCCATGCACTCGAATACGACCCCATGGAGCGTTTTCTATGGTTTTACCACCTTCAGCGCCCCCTTTCGGTAAAATGGGAACAGATACTTTTACAGAAAACTTGCTTTCCGCCCTTAATGAGCTAACAAAGGGTTAGGGTTAGGGTTAGGTCGAGCTGGGTTGCGGCTTGATTCTTTTCTTCCGGCCCGTTGTTCCACCGGCTTCCCTAGCAACAACCTAGTAACCACTCAAACCTGAGAAAATGTACGTTCAAACGAAAAAACTATGTACCGTTTCCATAAACCAAACAAATATTATGAAAATAAAGTTTATATTTCTCGCTAGAAATGTTATCAAAACAAGTCTAAAGCCACTGTCTATTTTGAAATAGAACAATTTCTGCCGAAAATTGAGGGGAAGGCCGCCATGTTTCTCTCATTTTGTCAGCGAGAAACTACAGTCAGCATAACCACCGCCAGAGGTCGCTTTAAATACGTCACCCTAGGTTGTAATTTGATGACTGGACATACGACCACTGTGTACGTTTTGCTTTGGAGGACAGTCTGCTTGTGTAACAAAGAGTTAACTGAAAATCTGCCACAGATTGAAACCACATCTTTAAATCCTCCTTGTGAAATGAAGTTAATTTAAATTTATTTACAACAAGTCGTTGTTCAGGCTCCATGAGTGACTTTTCTCTTCCTGGATTTACATGAACACCATGTGACGACCGAAACTCGGATCTCTGTCTTTTCCTCAGTTCATAATCCGAGATTTTCAACACAGGTCTGGCAAACTGAATGAGGTGCCCGTGGCTCATCTTAATTACCAAATTTGACACCTGAATCTTTTTGTGGCTGTTGGGATGCAGTGAAACTTCCACAGATGTAGCAACAAACATCTGGATCATGTTTCTTTTGTTATTTAACTGAAAAATGGCTCTCAATCAGAGACACAAGCGAAAACTACTAAATCCTCAGCCAGGAGAGTCGACCTGAATCAGAACTGGACAAAAACCTAATCTGAGAGGTTTGGATTTGTTAGTGTAATCCAAATAAAATAACATATGATAACAACAAGAGTACAGTACTTGATTTTATTCTGAGGTCAAACTTTATCTCAACACATTGTTTCTTGCGATGAAACCCCAGTGGATTGTTGACTTAAAGGTGCAAAATCAACTTGTTTGAGCTTTTAACCATGTTATGATGTTATTTCCCTATAAAAAAAGGTGTTTCTTGGCTTAATTCACACATTTCTCAATAATAATAATAATAATCTTACTCTCTCTCCTGGAAAATGACTGACTGTAACATAGTGATGTAACAATGTTGCTGTTCCTGCAGATTAAACACACACACCCCGAGCTACGAGAGTCTGAAGCAAGACACTAAACACCACCGTTTGTAGTATTTTACTTTCTAAAATGTCTCAGTGAAAACGTGCATTTAGCTGTGAGAGTTACAGGAATTTATTCACCATTTTATTCAGGCAGCTAGAGGGGCAGCATTCATGAGGGGGGGCCTGGGGGACAGAGGTAAATTGAGTGTTTTACTTCCTGGTCTGAGAATAACTCTAGAATAGAAGTTATATTTTAGGACAAATGAAGACTATATAACACCAAAGGTAAGATTTTATCATATATATGTCTATCCTAGACACTGAGAGCTGTAAAATAGCAGGATACAGGACCTTAAAGTCCATGTTAAACTCTCAGTATGAGTCTATTGAATCGAAAGTTACACCATACATTATTAAAATTGTTCTTTCAGACTCGTTTGGAAATGTAAGGAGATTATTAACAAAGGCATTAAATCAGGTCTGTTTTCTGTCGTGGAGCCTTTCCAGGTATTTCCATAACTGCCTAACACTATCATCAGTTCTTGTGCCACCATCTCTCTGGTTAGTTTTAAGCACATTGCCCACTGATTGCACTAATCCAGTCAGATAGATCAGGTGTGCCAGCTGTCACACCGAGACACTTGGCAGTATTGCTGGAGAAAAAGCAGGTTGTGTAACAGCCGGTGAGCAGCCATGCAAAGAGGATGTGTCCTGTTAAATAATCCATTAAGGCTTTTTTTCTGTCCTCACCAGTCTCTTTAGATGTGTCAGGGTTTTTCTTTCTGTTTTCATTTTATTTACATTAGCTTTGCCTTTTTCCTCTTGTAGATAAAAACTAAATGGTCACATGGAATCAGAAGTGGCAGATCTGGAGTTTCCCAGTCTTCCTGAAGTGGTTGCTCACTGCAGTGTGTTTCACTCTGCCTGTTGTTCCTGCTTCCTTAAATGAGAGGATGCTTTTCACAGCTGAGTGCTTTGATTACCACCCATCGCTAGCTAACTGTATTGTGTTTAAGACTGGGATTATGTAGGCATATAAAGAAAATATGGGCTCATACTACAAAAGGATAAGAACCACTTTTATTTAAACAACACAACATACTGGGCAGCAACTGTTTATATCATGTAGAAAATGACTCCCAACATTTACTGTAAATATTAAATAGGAATTTTTCAAAGGGAATGCTTAAACTTGAAACTTTAGCTTTTGTTAACATACCAGCTGAATGTGTAATTTTCAAGTTTAAGAACAACTAACAATGCTTTTGTTAGCGTAATGGCTGTATATAGAATGAACATATTGATTTACGTTGCCTTAAGGGGAACCTGACTTCACAGATGAAGGCATTCTGTATAACAATGCCTCTTATCTCTGCCACCCAGATGGAAACTGCACTCAGGTTTGATAGCATCCTGAGAGGTGCTA
This sequence comes from Pachypanchax playfairii, assembly GCA_006937955.1. Classification (NCBI taxonomy): domain Eukaryota; kingdom Metazoa; phylum Chordata; class Actinopteri; order Cyprinodontiformes; family Aplocheilidae; genus Pachypanchax; species Pachypanchax playfairii. The sequence goes on from SSNP01000036.1 coordinate 1,703,081, forward strand.
CAGGCATTATGACTGTGCTCTTTCCAGTCTCTAAATATGTGTTGTTCAGGTTCCCCTTCAGTTCCACAGAACCATGCTCCCTGAACTTTAAAGGGACATCATTTTTTTCTTTGATCAGACTGTTTGATAGAGACTCTGTAGGACAGATAGTATGTATGTAGAAAAAGAAAAAAAAAAAAAGATCCAGACCTGAATGGGGGCAAATGAATAAAACAAGCCAACAAACCCAAATTGGGACATGGAATGTGTTTGCCTGCAGGCATGTTGTGACTCTGACTACCTTCCACTTGCTGCCTTATATTTTTCTGCATTAGCCAAAAGGTGAAACATCCTAAGACACGAGAACGGAAGGAGCATGTGTTTGTGTCTGTGCAGCGAAAAGTATTTGTTTTACTGTAAAAAAATGCACTTTTTATCGAGTTCAAGTTGCCATCTTTGCTTCTACTGCTAAATTAGATGATAAAAAACTAATTCTTCCAACTCCCACAATAACTTAAAAATTTCATGTTATTTTAACTCATTTATAAAAGTACTGATGACTAATTTGTGTATGTAGTCATGACTACGTCTAGCCTGTAATTGTCAGGCTGAGTCTCAGGTTGATCTGATGTGGTTGGCGTCCTGTGTGGCGGCCGAGCGCTGAGTTGTTCAGATTGTCCGGGATCTTCAGCTGGGAAAGCATGTCCTTCAAATCCTCTGTCCTTAATGGTCCGCCCTCGGGGTCCTCAAGCAGCAGTCTGAGACGAGGGATGAGTGAGCAGTGAACATCAGAGGAGAGACTGATGTAAATGTGAAGAAACGGGCTCTATGGATGAGAGAACAAAAAAGTGAAAGAACTGGGGCGATAAAAAGGCAAGGTTTGAGCAAGGGACTGTGGGAGGGAGCGTGGAAGGGCTGGCCATTCAGGCGACTTTTCCTACCTCATGGGAAATCAGCAACTCAAGATGAGTGAGTAAACTTGAGGGGTGCTCTAACATGTCACAACAAGATCAGTAAAGCTTTTTGATGTTGGGTTAGATGAAGATGTGATGTCCCTCTTGGTTAAAGTCTGATAGCTCATCCTTGGCTTTTGTTTTTAACAGAAAAAAGTGTGTGGCCTCTGCAGGCCTCTCTGCGTGGGAGCGGACTCTGGGAGCTGTCTTTTTTACGCCTGTTTCAGACATATCTTGAAATACATTTCGAGGTTTATCAGCACCTGTGGCTGGTTAGTAATAAGACCTAAGGGAATTTGTTAATTGAAGTAATAAGTGGTTAAAAAGGGATGACGGTGGTCATCAAAGTGTGTGTTAAAACATTTAAGTTTTGATGCTTTTATACATAAGAGTACTGAAAATAATGAACAGATGCGTTTTTGCAAAGTCAAAACAAGTAACGTGTTTTCTTTTCTGTGTCCGCTGAGCTTGTAGTAAAATCCACATCCCATCTGTTTCAGTGAACACAGTTTTAATTGAACACCTGTTTTTATTTCTACATGCCTCCACTGTGTTACATGAAACACTTGTTACAGTCTGTGTTTTTTTCATGAAAGACAGTGCAGTACATGATAACGGAACATAAAGCTGATTAATAAATCTGAGCAGAAAACAGGATATGTATATCAGCTGGATAATGTTTACAGATTTTATGAACAGCAGATATCATCTAACTTGGCTGAGAGCATTTAGGGCAGTGGTGGTGGTGGGGGGGGGGGGGGTCAATCAATCTAATTGCCATCAACAGATTTATCAATTAATTGTTTCAGTAAATTTAAAAATTAGCAAAAAGTTTCTTTTATGTTGAATCTGCATTTTAACACAATCTTCCATCTTGAAAAGCAGGAACTGGTGACAGTAAAAAAGGAACAATTCCTTTTTGACACAAAAAATTCAAGAAGGTCCTGGGTTCAAAACCAGACCAGGACCTTTCTGCATTGAGTTTGCATGTTCTCCTCATGAACACTCTCTATGGCCCTGTGATGGACTGGCGAACGGACTAGGGTAAAACCCCGCCTCTCGCTCAATGACTGCTGGAGTTAGACATCAGCTCCCTATGACATGGAGAGTAAAAAGAATATAGGCAGAAAAAATGTGGTCCAACAGTCTAAGTGTATAGAAGCATCAGGACAACCCAGGTCAACTCTAGGTTGTGTCACTTTAAGTCAATTTAATGTTAAAGATGCCCTTTATAATGTTTTATAATAAAAATAAAAAACTGGAACTTATTCTTATCTGAAGTTTGACAAAATGTTTGCAGTTGTGTATCTGTGTTTTCTTTAGTGGTGTTTTGTGAAGTTCTGTGCAAATTTGCAAATACAAGATGAAACAATTGGTATTAATAGAGTCATTAACAAGTCAAAAATCAGATACGGATTTTTAGAGAAATAAGGATGGCTATATTTTTAACAACCTCTGTGTTTCTATAAAGATTCAGATTTAGCTAACCTTTTTAGTTCTATCTACATATAAACTACTCAAACTGGTAAACATGGTGTTTTCTGCCCCCGATTTTACACCCAAATCTATGATGATGTCGCTTAGAAACTCACAAACCCCTTAACTGTATAATGCACTGAGCACAAAAGACTAAATTCAACCCGTTCTAACTGTGGTACATTGTATACTGTTGTTATCTATAATTCTGTCATTTTAAGCGTACTGAGATTTCTCAGAAGGCTTTTACAGCTATTATCAACACTCACAAGCCCTCATATGTTCACCACAAAGATGTTATTTTAAAAAAGAAACCTTTCAACCGGCTGTTCAGAAGACTCTGTAAGGTGCTCTGCAGACTGCCACTTAATGTCAAACAGTCACGGTGTCGATGTACCTTTAATCCACAGACCTAAGACTGTAAATGGTTAGAAAATTTGCAGAAGGGGGAGTTAATACTTTTGAACTGATGATGGAAAAGGGGGAGAATGAGGGTGAGGAACAGGTGAGGAGGTCCTGGGACTCATTTAATGGAGATTTCATCTTGGTGACTACAAGAGAGTGAATATGTGTGTGAGAAACGTTGTTTGTCTCCTTGTGGTAATGGACTGGACATGTCCAGTGTCTAACTCTGCCTTTTAGCCAATAGCCACTGGAGATGTGCAACAGCCCCCCAGCGGCCCTGCATAAGAACGGGTTTAGAAACTGGATGGTTGGATGGCAGAATCAAAAGGCCTGAGCCTTCACAACAATTTACCTCCATCCGTAAACTGAGATGATTTTATATTTGAGACCTTAAAATAAATACACATTACTAAACGTGAATTCTTCCTGTGTGTTTGCTGCTATTCAGGTGTCTCAGTATCCTCATAGAAAACTCACTAAAGTGGTCTAGATTAAATCCAGTCCTCCAGAGACTTTAGATTCATCCTTTACTTGGGAAATAAAAGATGGTCAATTAGTTTGTTGACCGCTGTGATGGACTGGCGAGCTGTCCAGGTGTAACCCCTCCTCTTAACCAATGACTGCAGGAGATAGGCTGCAGCCCCCAGGGACTCTGAACAGGAACAAGTGGGTATGGAAACTAGATGGATGAATAGTTTGTTGATATTTAGCTAAATGCTGACACAGATTCACTCAACCTTATTATAACCCAGAAATGCCTTGAAGTGAAGGCCTCATTTACAAACACGCCTCACAAGCAGCAACTGATGATGGTGGAAACAGCTTGTAACTTAGTTGAATGGTCTCCAAACACAATGAAGTTTCAGGCATGTGTGAAAAAAAGCAATCTCTTTCCAAATGGTAAAGTAGGGCAACATCTGGTGCATAAAGCAGCCAACACCGACGCCAGGTCTCCTAGTTCTATATGTAGCACGTCTCTTCCCTTCACTCTCATCCTCAACTAAGAAGTACTGTGTAAAGATTTGTCTCAGATTGCATGCAGCGCTGCCACAAAGCTGCTGTTTCAACAATACAAGGTGTAGAGGTGGATTTTGATGAGTGGCTAAAAATAAGGACTCTGAGGTGACAGAAGATCTGGGAATTTTATCTGGGTGCAACACGGAACACGTTTGGACAGTCTTACAACAAAAAAATACAACTTTGGCCATTAGGCGCGAGGCTGTAAATGTCTTTGTTTCTGTATCAAAGACGACAGTCATACAGCTAACAATACAAGTTTCACATGCACATGAATAGGAGCTGTCTTTCTAAGTGCATTTTAATCTTTTTGGGGTTAACATGGTCATGCTTAGTGCATTCAGACATGTTCTCTCCATACATCAAAGGAATACTAAGAACTTGTCAACCTTCAGTTCTGATAATCTGTTGATTCCATTCACTCTCCTTCACTTCTCTCTGCTTGCTTTTAGCAAAAGCACATGATTTTACAGGAAAAACCACAAAGAGTACTTTGTCATCCTTTCTGCTTGAAATATGGAAAAACTGTAGAGGGTTGAACAAAAAAATGCATCAGATTTTTGAACTGGTGTTTTTTTTTCTGAGGACTTCTGAATTGCCTTATTTTTATATGTAGAACAGGTTTAACTTGGACGCTATAAGTTCTATGATGTAGAAAATACAAGTAGAACTGATGAAGTGGACACTAGAAATGGAATACACTGTTTTTTGTGAAACCTTGCTATAGCGGACACTGACGGGACCAGACGTTTTGTCCATTATAGTGGGGTGTCCGCCCCAGAGGGGTAGGGTGCCCAGGTGTCCTGTCATCTAGTAATGTCTTTAAACCATTGTCATGGACATTTCCTTGGTATATCAGCTTATTCTATGAACTAGCGCATGGTCAAATCCCCTTCAGAATATGTATCAATTGAATAAAATTTTATGGATACTCGTCAGTTTTATTTTTTGTTTGTTATGAAAGTACTCATAACCAACATTTACATTGTTTAAGCAAGGGAGAAACTAGCATGATGCTGAAACTGTCACTTAAAAAAAAAAGAGTCCAGTGTAGTCTGCATGGCGTCGCACTTCTTGGCTACCAGTTGCCTGTTCAACTCATCATGAATTCTAGTCATCAGGTTGAGGAGGCTTGTGTTCCCTGAGTCCGCCAGGTGGTGCAGCAGGTACCTGTTATCACTGTCCGTTAGCGAGGTGATTTTTCACTGATTTTATTTTTTTGACAAGACAAAAAGTGTCTGTTGTACTGAACAGCGGGGTGTCTGATCTACTGGTGAGGGGTGTCCCCTCCCGAGGGGTGTCAGCAGGGCGGGGTTTCACTGTACTAATCTCCTGATGCTTGGCTGAGGTCTGTGCTCTCCAAAGATGTTCTAATTTTCTGTTGAATTGTTGAACTTTTTAGGATAAATGGGTATTTAAATAAACATCTATACTGTAATAAATGAGGTTACCTCATATAATGCAATAGGTGATTGATAATTGATACTTTATTGATCCCTCTTGGGGAAAATATTTTTCTGCATTTGACACATTCCTGAAGAGCAGAGGCCATCTGTACGACGGGGCGTGGCCTGGGGGGCAATTTTGGGGTTCAGTATCTTGCATCTAGTTTTCTGTCATTTTAAAAAAGCTAACCCGGACAAGGTCTAATTCTTACAAATTGTACCTTTAAGTAGAATTTGAGAAGAATAAAATGTTTTTGGGAAAAATATAACATGTTTCATATGACCCCTAAAGTTTAAGTCACAAAAGCAAAAATGATTTGGTGGAAATAGTTACACTGAACATCCTTTTCAGGTATATAAGGATTGTTCCTGTACCTCTAAAATAAACAGTATTTTACAGTATTTGTTTGGGTGCAAGAGGTAACTCTGTGTCATCACAGTCTTATTGAGATCTCCCACTACCCTTTTGGTCTTTCAGTGCTGACAAACTACAAATGTAATCTTGCACATCAAGGGTGCTGCAGCAGCTAGTAAGCGGACTATAAATTTCACTGTGCAGGAAGTCTATTTATTATCACATCACCAGATTCCCTATTTCCCTCTAAGTTGGCTGTAGGCACAGGTCCATCTTTGCACTACAGGGGAATCATGAGAATGATAAATCTGACAGTACTTTAGCTGTGCTGTGTATTCCAGTCTGCAGGACGAGCAATGAATTGCTGATTAGATTGGGATGTTGTTTGTTTGAGTATGTGCATGTTCACTTTTACAAGGGCATTAGGCGTGTTTGTGTCTGTACAGGGACTCATTTGTACAATGCTGGCACAGAAACTAAATGTATTTATTTTCTGCTTCCTTCTTTCCTCAAATAAAAAACAAACCAGCCACCCCAGAACTAATCTGCATCCAATTTTCTAGCAAACCATGAAGCAAAGATCCCTTGCAATGCTGCTGACAGATATTCCGTCCAACGCGAGCACATTTGTGGATTTTGTTGAAAAAGTTTGAGTCTGCCTGTGGGTAACCTTTAGCTCATCTCTTTGTTCAGAGTTTCTTCCTGCTCTCAGGATGTTTTTTAAGAACATGCTGAGCAATATTCTCATGTTTTGCAAATGTTTTTTTCTCTCACAAAAATTTGCTTTGTGTTCGAGAGGCAGTAAAAAGATGAAAAGGTGTGTGTAAACCCTCATGCAGAGGAAGTCATCCGAGGAAAAAGAAGTTTGAATGTTGATCTTGGACACTTGCAGGTGTTTTTCAATGAAAGTAGAGCAAAATTAGCTGAATTAAAAAATCTATTAAGTAAAAGCAGTGAGTGAGTGCATGGTGAGTGCATGGTGAGTGGTGACAAACATGATTTCTAAAAGTTTTCAACTGAATTAATAAAGACTTTTGCTCTTGTACATAGATGGAAATAATAACACTTTTTATGCCTAAAACACAATTTGTTCTGTAAGGCCTTCAATAATCCCTATCACTAGATTATTTGAACCCCCCCCCTTCAGATAATGACTTTCTGTGTTAACCTTTCATTTTAAAAAGTACTATTTTTTATTTGAGTCATAAAAGTGATTGAATTAACCATAAATCAAATACATGACAAAGTCCAACCAATAACCACAAAGAAATTAACATGGAGTAGTGGCATGTGTAGATACGTGTCTATAATCCTAATTTAGTCATGAATGTTAGAGCAAGGGGAAAGTAATAAAAAGTGATCTGAATAAGTAACAGATTCAATTAATGACATGTACAATAAAAACATGTTTTTTGTGCCGATATCAGTGAAATCCAAAAATCCTTGTAAAGTTTGTAGCAACACATGAATTAATTTTGTTAAATAAATCCCTGTCTTTGTCTTTCCACAAATGACTTTTTTTTTAATAAAAACCTAAAAGGTTGATCGAAACACTTTGTGTGTTTTTGCACCTTTTAAAAAAGAATTTACTTCTACAACTACGGACTCTGTTTTTAATTTCCTGCATCGGTTCCTCTAAGAACGACTTTTCTCTTGAATGAAGGTCAGAGATAATTCAAATCATAAGTTGAGAGATCACAATAAGCAGAGCTGATATATCACAGTATACTGTATGATTTAGGACTGCTGTCATTGTTTTAGACTCAAAATCAAGTTTGTTGAAAGGACAAATTTCTCTTTAACTCCAGTCCGGGTGCTTCGAAATGAGAAGAGACACAATCTGTCACAACTCTCTTCATTTGCACCTCTTCTGTTTGTTTAGACTCATTAAATTGTTTATTTTGTGAGTTTTATGAAGTTAGTGAGCATCAGTTTGAATTATATTTATGCAACAGATGCACAGACAGTAAACTAATTATGATGGATGGATGATGTCGCCCTCGATATAAATTATTTAGCGTTTTTAGTTTTAAAAGCAACAAATTTTGAACCAGAGTGAACCATCGTTCTCATATTCTATCTTTTTCTGTTCTGTCTGAAAACTTCAGAAGACCATTCTCTCATTTTACCAAATGATAATGCAATGTCTTTTTTTATGTAATTACTCCCACATACAGAGCATCAAGCCTCATTAACCTTCTGCCAAGGAGCACTTGTGGGCTGTTTTTTAAAAGCCTTGCCTCACTGTTGCCTTCACTACCAGCTTTAGTACTCTTTTCTTAAAAGCATCAGTCTCAATCGTCTCCATCATTGTTCGAAGATGGAGATTTTTAAAGCTTAATCTGGTATGGACTGTAGATTCACTGAAATGAGATTTTGTTTTTTATTTAAATGCAGTAGATATCTATCCTTGACTTGAAGTGGGTCAAAATGGTCCATCGTTTACATTAAGATGCTCTTGACTTTAAAAGTTGTTGGTCGGTGAAATGTCTTTCCTGTAAAGTGTACATTCACACAGCTGCTGCATCTCCACCTCTAAGTTCCTAATTATTCGTTGGCTTGTTTTATTAAGCTGCTCAAACCAAATCACAGCTGAAACATGTTTATTGGCAGCTGAGGAGTCATTTTCATGCCAACAAATTCTGGAAGGTAAAAACAAATGGAGGTGCTGGAGGAAACTGAAGATGCAGGGAGAAATTTGGCCGTCACACACTTTGAAACCAACATGAATAAATTAAAAAACAAGCTGTAAAGGTTGAACATTAGGTCAGGGGATTTTCTAAAAACTAATTATAGGTGAATGTGCTGATGGATAAAAACACCCATTAGTCCAGCAGATTACCTGGGTTTTCCGTGTGTTTTTGGAAACACATGACTCAGTACATTTTTCAGAAGAACAGTTTTTGGCTTGTTAAGCTGAGGGTTTTTATTGGAGCGTTATCTAACAACTCTTTTATTGTTTCACCCTTTTGTGACCTTTACGTCTTTTCTCTGAAGAAATCACATCAAATGGGATTTTATTTAAAGTCATTTGACTTTTATTATGATTCAGATTTTATAGTTTGAAGTTTACAATTTTAGTGAAAAGATGTAACCGCCTGCATTTTAAATAAACAGCAGCGTGTTGACACTCTTGTGTGAAACACTGGGGCACAACTGATTATAATGAAAGATCTGATTATAGTTTGGAGCTTAAAAATAAACACGGTGGAACTGGAGGGTAAATGAGACATTATAATTTGTCAGTTTATCAAAATTTCCCACGGAATGACTCACACACAACTGTAGTTAATGATTTTGTTTATTTAAAAGAGTCTGTGTTGCAGCTGATGAGTAAATGTCACTGCTGTGCTGTACCAGATCATGGCTTGAAGCTTGGGAGCATCTGTGGTAATTAAAGCTGAAAATGTCTTTGGTCAGAGATGGACAGTTAGGGAGAGATGCACCCTGATGACCGTGCTGACAGACTGTGTTAGGACTGGGGAGGATGAGGGGTGTCTCTCCACTGACTCGGAGTGCCTTTAGGAGTGGATGATGGAGGAGGCGAGTGTGATCTCCAGATGACAGTGATCCTTGGGAGTGTAAATCTGTTCCCCTGTGTGAATTTCTACTCTGTTTTCTTTTTTTCTTCATCATAACTAACTGTTTTTTTCTCCTTCTCTTTTCCACTTGCTGTTGACCTGTGCTGACTGATGGTGCCCTCATCATATAGGTAAGTCATACACATGCAATCATTTTCAGACTACAGCCCACGTGCGTGAAATGTCTTTATGAGGAGATCCATAATGGTTTAGATGACCTCTATAAAGAGTCTACACATACACATACTGTAATTTACTCCTTGAAAGAAAACGACCTGAAGTGTGTCGGTACGTAGGGAGCTGGGATGAATTACCTGTGTAATTAGTGAAGGTAAGTGAGGGTTGTTTTGCAGGGACATGTCTAATAAAAGATTGTAAAGTGGAAGATGTGACATAGAAAAGCTCAGGGGCTCGGGGTCAGACTATCTCTCTCAAACCACGTTTTCAGGGGCCACAGGTCACGTTTAATATTCATCATCTCTCTGGAGGCAACAAAGAACATTTCTACATCTGTCTGTCCTAATAGTAACTAATAACAGTAGTTCAGATTGTGTGCTTAATACACTGAATATCATCAAACTACTCATAGATTAAACATATTTTATTGTTCTTTTAAAATGAGGAATAAATGGTTGAATAGGAAGATAAAGTTTTACATATCAAGGTTATTTCCATCTTATATTATCCTCATTTTATGAGAGGTGAAAATAAATGATGAACATTAAACTTTGTTCAATTATAAAAAAGAAGCACATACCTGCATGTCAATCATTTGATTTCTTCCTGTCTGTCTTACACATGAGTAACTTCAGCTAAAGTTGATCCCATTTAGAAGACTCCAACAGAAACAGCACTCTAACTGACAAGATGAGCTAGTGCTCAAATTTTAATGAGCGTCCGGAGACGATGAGAGGGTGGTTTATTTATTTTACTACCAGCCTTTGAGATTAATGTATATAAAAGATGTATAGTACAGGATGTATAGTACAATGTGGGTGTCAGTAAACAGAACTATTCCATCACTGCTGAATATTTTGGTTTTACTTCTGTTTTCATATTCTGAAATTATTTTTTAACATCTTTTAACATCCTACCCAATGAATGGACAATGTCAAATTATAGATTCACTCACTCATTAATGATCTCATTATAAAGACCTTGATGTTTGATATAGAATAGAAAGTCAATTTTCCTTTTGGATTGTCATTTTTACGTTTTATTAAACTGTTTTATTTGACAAATACACAAGGAGTAAAATAAAACCAAACTAGTCTTAAAGGTTTATATTAATCTGACCAAAGCTGATTATTTTCTTGATCTTTGGCTGATTTCTTTGTCTGTAAATTGCAGATTTGTTTCAAGAAGTCAGTTTGTCCATCCTAATTAAAATTAGTTGACTGATAGCACTAAACTGGTCGGTGGGGTAAAAAGTGATTGCATTTGCTTGGATTGCATTGATTCGGATCTATTCCCATGTTGTAAAACCTTACCCAGAATTCAGTTGGTTAGCAAGGTTGAGCAGCAAAGCTTTCATGCCTGTATAACTTAACACCGTCACCACATTCGGGTAGTTATTTGTCTTGTTTTTGGACAAAATCATTGTTTTTGTGCATTTACATTCTGTAAGTAACGATTTATTGTAATATTTTATACTTTCTCTTATCTGTACTTGATGTCAGGATCACACAAAAGTATAGATGTATATTTATTTATATTTATTTTCATGACAAACAACAGAAAAATCTTCTTCCACAAAATATAAGGAGATTTTGAAGATTTCACCGTCTACAACCATCATTTATATTCTGATTTGTACAAAAATATTCTAGGCCAAATGTGGCTTAAATCCACATTGCAGATTTTTTTTAATTTGGTTAGACCTTTAAAAAAATGTTCTAGGTGTGAGAAATTATATAGATTTCAGTGACTCAAGGCGACAGAAAGACATTTAGACTCGCAGCTCTTCCTCTGTGTTCAGTCTCTGCTGTCTTCATGAACAAACATCGAGGAATTCAGGGAATAGTTGACAGGGTGACCAGCTGAACCATGACATTGTTCCGCCTCCTCACCATCATTACTCCTTTCCACCTACAGCTGATATTCTGTCAGATGAGATTTCTGCATCTTGTTATAAATGTCAAGCCGGCTTTTAATGGCCATTACTAATTTGCAATCTTCCCTCCATTGTTCCATCACCTTGCTCGATTCTGTACTGATGCTGTTACGCAGTCATGCACATGGTCAAGTTTCAGATAAAGTAGCACAGACTCTGAACAAAGCAGGTGGCTCTTATTTAAAGATACATTCATTTTTATATGTTTGAATCCTGCTTGGGTTTGGATTTATCAAACGAGAAATCTTTGGAGTTTATTTGACGTTTTCATGAGTTTATATTTATTCACCCTAATGTAGCACAGACCAATAACTAAAACTGAGCTTAAACAAAACATGATACACCTTCTCTTCCTAATAAATAGGTAATCTAACACAGCTGTCTTTGTAAATGTATTTATTTAGGATAATATGAATCCGCTTTGCCTTCCAGTAAATGTTTCATAATGCCAAGTACATCCTGTCTTACATGATTCTTTTCTTTTTTACGTGACAAGCGACTTGTGTGAAAGCAGTAATTTGTGATTCAGACTGTTATGTTGGAGAATGTTTACATTTCTTTATGTTCCTCTTTCATAGTTTTTCTTCTTGTCAAGATGTTGAGCTGGAGTTTTCAGTCAAAAATAGGTGTGTGCATGTCATGTTGATCTTTTGTTTTAAAACCAGATTCTTTACCAACATGACCATGTACTTCACTCAACTTGGTAAACATGGATAATCCATCCTTTCCCCCCCCCATTGTAGATAGAAAATGAGTCATTTAAACTCCTGCTTGAAGAGTTTTTTCTACATTTCTCAAGAGCACCTGTTCAGCATGCAGCGTCATCTTAGAGCAATAGGTTCATAATTTTACAAATATGACACATGCTCACTGAAAACACAATACAAATGAAGAAAAGAGTGTTTTGAAAATATTTGTGTATTTTGACATTTTAAATGGCAAAATTTTGGTTATATTTTAAACTCAGAATGATCTCACATTAAAAAGAAAGTGATAGTCTGATGTTTGTTGGGTTGATTGGGAAAATGATGTTGAGGTGGGAACTTCCAAGCAGGAGGTCTAGAGGAAGACCAAAGAGTAGATATATGGATGTAGTGAAGGAGGACATGAGGTTGGTATAAGAGAAGATGCAGAGGACAGATGGAGACGGAGGACTTGCTGTGGAGACTCCTGAAGGGAGCAGATTTTTAATTTCGTTACATTTCCTAAGAAACCTTCAAACATCTGCCTAATGAAGTTTTCTTTGTAAGAACTGTATTTTAACACATAACTCTTTATTAAGAGTCCGATTATTCATTTTACTCTAAAAAGAGCCCACATTAAAAAGTTTGCATAAATAATAAAACCCATTAGAACTTATTAGCTCTTTTTAGCACCGCTCAGTACATCAAGCATCAGCTTGGTGTGCATTAGCGGTGACCGGATGACTTGTTTTAGATGGTAATTACCAGAAAGCTAATGAACAGCCTCTACACCTTCCTGACCTGCCAACATCTCCAAGAGCTCTCAGACGGACTGGTGACTTGTCACACTTTCACGGCTCTTTTTGAAGTCCATCCAAGTGGAAGGCTTCACATTTGGTGCTTTTCATGACACTTAATAGCACTTTTCATCGTTGTGTGTAAGGAGGCCCTGCATGTGAAAATAGAAAGAGTCGAGTTTAGATCGACCAAGATGAAAGTCTTAAGAAACTTGGCAGCTGTAAACTCCTAGATGTGTCCAAATATTACACACACAATACTTCTTTTGTAAATTGAATCAATATTTACTACTGGACTTTTCATTTTTATTTAATAAAGCTTCTCACACATTCAGTTTCTTAAGTTTGAAAGTACGTATTTGAGTTTAGCAATAGAACAGTGCTTTTATCAGATTTTATTCTCTTCAAAATGTCACTCAGTTCCTTCATCTCTGCTTTACCTTTCAGGGCAATAATTGAAATACTTTTTTAGAGCCATGTATGGACATCATTAGGCTAAAAAGGCAATAGTTGAAAATGTCAGTATGCCTAGAAAGCTTATAAATCTTTCCTCATCGAGCAGAGCAAGAATAAAAGCAGGAAGATAAAGAGGTGGGCACACAGCCTATGGGATCACTTCTTCAGCAATCAGTTTGTTAAGCCTGAGCTTGCTATTATGCAATCTGGTTTCTGCAGGAGGAGATGAGATGTATAATGGGAAAATCCAGCAGAGGATAATCCTGTATCAGCATCGGCAGCCATCTCTGTCGAGAGTCTCGTGGTTTGATTTACTCCTTCGCACGGCCAGAAATTCACTCACATTTTAATTTGGACACGTGTTCTTCCCATTCAGTCTAAAGGAACGTAAACAACTGTTGGCTGCGCTGCACAAAGAACGCTGAGGAAACAGGAAACTGGCAAGACTCTTCATATATGGTCTTAAACATCAAGGAACAAAGAGTCTCTTACACTGCACTCTCTGCTAAGCATATAGGATTCCCATTGTTTACTACCTCTTTTACCAGTACAGGCTTAATTGCAGTGACACACTGAAAGCTTTGGATGGGGCTGCATGAGGCGTCCTGTCATTGAAAAGTGCTTCTTCTTTTTATTTGATCTCCGACTCACTAACATTAGACTGTAATTGAATCAGTTATGAATGCACAAGACTGGTTTAACTTTATTACATCTTATCTGGACTCATCTCCACTTACAGGACTCTCTATTTGTTACCATTTACCAGCAATTGTCATCTGATAATGAAGACTACTCAAGCAACATGATACTCATTCAGTTCTTCTTCTGTTACAGAATACCTGCACAATATGGCAGCTTACGTGTAATTGCAATAAACTATTTCTGTTTTTAACAGCTGAAATTGGAAAGTGTTTCTCCGAGTTATATTGATTTTGTACATTGAGCCAGTTATTACTTTATTTCTCTCATTTATTTTGTTTGCAGACTGGATTTTGGTAAAAACATGTTGGAGGCTGCTGATAACTATTGGAATAATGAGGTGGTTTTCATAAATAGGAATTATTTGTCAAACTAGACAATCAGCAGGAAGGCTGTCATGGTTAATCCTGGCAGGTCTCAAATAACTTGAGACAAATTGGATTCAATCTAGGAAAGGATATTAGAAATTGAAGAACTTTTTTTTGTTTTTTCAAAATTGTACTTGTAAATTCTAAGAGGCATTGAAAGTGAACCAGACAGTCTGAAAACAAATAAAAGTGATTAAAGCAGCTGAGGGATAATAATTTCCTTTTAATAAAAGTGGTAAATTATTAAATTATCAGGTGCTTCTTTTAAACTGTGCAGATATTTTTAAGTTATTTACCCAGTGAAAAACAACATTTATATTATCATTAAATTAAAATGCTGTTTGATCTGAAGTATTTGGTACAGGCATTTTTCATTGATTGGTTTTGTAGTTGCAGATCACAATCAGCTGTTGACTTATTGTGTATGACTTTATATCAGCTGTGTTCTAAATGTTCATTTTAACACGTCTGCTGTACGGAAATATTTTTTATTTAGAGTATTTTTGGAGGAAGTGATCGATCCACATTTAACAGCACGAAACATTTGACAGTTGTGGTCTCACAAGTCCTTCAGGACTGTACAGGAAGTGACATGATTAGTGTTGTCTTTTAGTAATGTTGCACAAATAAATTCAAAAGTAAACTTCAAAGAATCAAATAAATATCGCCGATCCAAATCAGATTGTTTTGTAATTACCAGCCTAATTGTATAGAACATTCACTGCCTTTTAACTTTTATAGAATCCCTAAATTTGGGTCACAATTGCGTAAATTCCTCTACCAAAATATTTATTATCTAAAAGGACAGTTTTTAAGGAATGTTTACTTTTTGAACTTGTGTTTACCAAAGCCTCTTCTTGTAAGTTCCAAAAATTAAAATTGAAATATAATTTTCAGATGAGTGTTTTGAAATCAAAACTTAGACGTTGGTAGAAAAAAAAAAAATCACTGGAAGCACTTTTGTTCTTTTGCTTGACAACCAGATTTTATATAATATTGTTAAAGGACAAGATTAAAGGAACTTAAGGCAGCTTTACAAAATCTGACTCAGTGCTGCCGCGACAGGCGCTGTGGCTAACTGCAGCCACCAGCCAAGCCGGCACGGGAGCGCGCACAGACACTTTACAGACTGTTCGTCTTCACAGCGCTGCACCGCGGAGGCTAACATACTTCACGTCAGGTCTCTCGACTCTGTTATTTGATTTGATCTCATCATTTTCATACTGTATCAGGCTCTAAACACGACCTATAATGTTTTCTCACCTGGTCACAAGGAAATGAGCCATGTCAGCATCCGTTTTCACTCCCAAATGCAGCTGAAGTTCCCTCCATGAACCGAACGCATATTCAATATTTAAGCCTGCCCGGCTTCGGTCATGTTTTTTTTTAGACTCACGAGATGCCGCTGATAAAGTCTTTTTTTTTCTTCGTGGTGCCACTTTTTTGGGGGATGAGAGTGGATGCAGGTCGTTTGCTGGCTGCAGAAACATCCATAAGTATACCTTCAGTGTTTGAATCCAAGTCCACGGCGGCCATGTTCTTCCTGTTCAAGAGCTGTCGGCAACGCGCATGCAGCGTCAATTTACGTCACATCCCTACAACTGCGTGGGAAATTCGGACATCGAACTGCAGCGCATTATGTAGCACACAGCGTTTCCAAGGCAACAGACATATATGCGGATGGTCTCGTTATTTTGGGTTTTTAATGCTTCATGACCCATTAGCATTGAATAAACTGGAAATGCATGTGTAGTTTTTCACAAATCTTGCCTTAAGTCCCTTTAAGTCATGATACTTGAACTCAGCCTTTTCAAAATATTTAACTTTTGAGTTCAACATGTCACTGTCTCATATTCAGAGAGACGCAATCAAACCTGTTAATTGACTTTTTCAGATTATTTGGTGTAAAATCTGTTCACAGGTAATTAATTTCAGCTTAAATCCAATAGATTAAAAACCCACACTATCATTTGACCTCTTGTGAAAGCAATCTGAGGTGCTTAAGTCTGCAATAGTTTGATGCCTTTTAGTTTTATTTATTTTTTGTTTATTTTTTAATGCTTCTAAATGTTTTCTGAGTTGTGGCTCCTGGCTGCTGCTCTGACTGTATTATGAGTGAGATACTCAACAAATAAAAACACTTGTGTCCATCGCTGCTCAATTATTATTCTAACTATCTTTATTGGACAAATTAGATTTATTCTGAAACAAGTCCAGACTCTCTGAATGACATGAAGTCTGAACCCATAAAAAGAACTCAACAATAAAAGTTAATACATGCAAAGCATCAAGGATTTCAGTGACCCTACAGGGATAAAACAAGCATCTTCTTCTTCCCCAGACAGGAAGTATATTGTTTATTCCTCTGCCATGTTTTTTACTTGTCTCCAACCCGACACTCATCTTGATTAGCTGTCTACCTTGAAACTGAAGGTAGCTGCAGGCTCAGATGACCAGAATCTGTACAGCCATCAATTGCTCAAGGAAGGGACTGAAAATGCATCCAATCTGCACTAAAACGATATGAAAGACAAACATTGTTTCATTCTGTGTTGATGACCTGATCTTGGAATAATGGAACTTTGTTATTCAGTTGTTTTTATTGCTTCGCTTCGTCTTTGTTGCCATGAAACAGCTGGTTATAGCCAGGAGCAGGTCATGAAGAAAATACAAGTTTTCAAAGCACCAGAACTGGAATATTCTTATTATCAGAAGGATAATCATAACTGAAGAAACACTTTCTTTTAACTATTGTACAGATATAATGTTTATGTTGTGCATCTATTAAAAATAATCCTCAGAAATGATCATTTTTAATGGCTTCGCTCAAGCGAACTTTTGTAACTATTATGTTTCTTTCCAGTTTCAGATTAGAAAAACTGATTAGATGAACCTGAAACCCTTCAGCTGCAATCAGTCCTGCTGTATCTTCAACAATCAGTTATTCTAAAACATAAACAATAATAATAATAGCACTAAAGTCATTTCAGGTCTCGCCACACAAAGAAACAATCATGTTTGTTTTTGGTTATGCATATTTAAATATTCCCAATGACTAGCAAGCAAACATCAGTAAGACCAATAGAGACATAATGCTGACAGACGAGAGGCCAGTGCATGTCTAGAGATGCAAAATGTGTCCAGTTATGATGTTTAATGCATGTCCCTCCATTTAACGCGAGGATTAATGACATGTATACTGAAGGATCCAGTTAGAACGTTACTTTTAAGATTTTTTTCTTTCCAAGGGACATTTCACTAATTTCTCTAAAAGTGTGATGCCACGGAGTGAATCGTGGCAGTTCGAACCCAGCTCCGTCTTAGTCACTCTGCCGTTTGTGTCCTCATGCAAGACATTCCACCTGTGTTGCTTTGAATGTCGTTGGTGATTGCGGCGCTACCCGTCCACAAATTAACCGACTATATTGGTCGATTGTGACGGCTCCAGAAAACGACCTGTGTGAGCGTTTTCTGGGCTCCAGCAGAGACTAACAACCAATAAATCATGCACGTCCTTTACCGAAGAAGCTGCCAAATACGCATGTGTGAGACTTCTCTCTGTTCAGCCGAAGAAAACACAAATTGTGCAGCAATATGTTTCATTATAATATAATGGTTAGCTTTAAAATGTAAAGATATGCATGCACATGCTGTAAAGCAAAATATTTTGTCATTTGATCACGTTAGTAAGTGGAAGGGTTATGGATAGGGTTGCATACATATAGGGTCGTTTTTACAGATTGTAAAATCAACCGATGTGGTGGTATTTCACTGGAAGTTTAGAATATAGTTTACCACCACCCGAGTGTGAATTATCACTATAAAACACCATAAAAATCCAATTTATTATTGTTATTTTTATGATCTGGGTTTATTTTTGAGCTTTAATTCAAGTGATATTCTTCAGGATAATCAGAAAGCTAAATGGGTTTATTAGACATTTTCTGAGTAACTTTTCTATTATTCAAACTCCAGGCTGCAGTGAGCCACGAGATGTCAGACCTCATTTGGTCTTTTTAATTCTCTATTCGATAAATGTCAATTCTTAAAAACCACCTGGCCTTCAGTCGTGGTTTGTCATGAATGCAAGAAGCTGAACTTTTGAATGCTTCACATTAGAGAGTCTTTTTGGCTCAAACATCATTAATAGTTGCTTACAGCTTATTTTAGGAATTTTTTTCTTAAGAAAAAAAATAAGATGTCTTATTTTTTAAGAATTGGACATTTTTGGAGTCTCCTGTTGTTTTATTGTAATGTAAAATAAACTCAATATATAAATAATATATAAAAATAAATGTATTGATTTGGTACACTGAGTCTTGTGCTTTTACATCTCAGTTTAAAAACGGACATGCGGGGGGTTCCTTAATGGCTTCCAAACCAAAATGCCCTGAAAACAGAGGTTTGTGTTTGTGCTGTATTTTTATTTAAGCACAATAAACAGTCGTGCAACCAAAACAGGGCCCAGGCTTTTAAAATGTCACCAGTTCTGGAGAAAGTCAGCAAAGTCTTGTCATGCGAAATAAGAGCTGAGGCGAAGGAAGACACTGCATGCAAAGTCTCTTTACGTTGATCAAAACAACATTTGTTCTGTTCATTTATTTATTTCCATTTTGTGATAAAGTGCAGGACTTTTGTCCCTTCTATACCATCAATGTTGGACACAAATGCAGTAAAGTTAACTGTACCTATAAAGCAGAGTTACTGCAGCTATATGAAGATCTAGAGAAAATGTTTGTGGGGGCTTTTCTATTATTCAGGACATTGATCAGGAGCCAAGCTCAGGAAAATTCAGTGTAATTTAGATTGGAAACTGCTGATCGTCTTGTTCCATAAGTGTTAATGACCTGTTTGATTTGACAGTTTTACAGCAGCTGTGTGTGCTAGTGCTTCATTGGAAAAGAACAGCGATACTGAAACCCGTTGATTGTTTCAGTGCCATTACCTGCGGAGTGTTTATCCTCCAGTCGGGGCCCTGGGGGCTTCGGTTCCTGCTCTGCCCCTCTGTAAATACTACATGAGGTCCATTAGGGACCAAAGCCTGCACTGTGTCCCTCCCATCTTTGGTGATACTTTTTATTCCATTTACAACACCCAAAAATAAAACCTTCTGATGGATTGCGTGGGAAAGAAGATGCCGATTTTCAGGGTTACATTTCATGTGATCCATTAAGTAGTTATACTTTCAAATTCAACATAGACACACAGTGTCTGTTCCATTTAAAGAGACATAAGAATCAAAAGTCTTTGAATTAAAGTCAGTTTGCCTTTTTTATTTATACATTTTAATAGATCTACAGTACAAAGTTTGTACATTTTGCAGTGAATGGTTTGGATATTTTTAAAAAGGTAAAACTGGAGTTTTTTTGTCCATTTTGAAGAGTTTAGCTCATTTCAACTTACTTAAATTTGAAAAGCTTTTCATTAATGAGAGTATTTGCCTACTGAATTATGACCTTTTTGTGAATGTCTTTAAAAGGGCAAGATGTTAGTTATAAATCATTTTATGTTAGTCACCTCTAGACTTAAGGTCAGACTGATAAAAATGAAATTATCCACTTGGTTTGTGGTCAGTAAAGAAACTCATTAAGACAGATTTTCGATTAGGTTTAAGAAACATATTCATTATTCGTATGACACACCTGATAATCTGTTGCTCTGATAAACTGTTTTGTTATCTTTAGTTCTACCTTTGGTCTGTTTTCAACATCTAACTGCTACAAGGGAGGGTCTCTGTTTATTATGAGAAAATAATTGGTTTTCTCATCTTTAACTTCCTGTTTAGTTCCTGGAATTTATTGTTTTTTATGTTGGAAAATTCTAACTTGTGTTTAGATACCTTCAACACCAGTGGGTGTCATACATCTCTGCTGTTCTGGAAGTATCAGCCAGTGTTGTTGTCATAACATGCAGGTCATATTTCATATTGATTATCTGGTCTAAAATTGATTTTCAGTCTCACTTCCTGGCCAGTTTACTGGCTCAAGCAGTTTACTGAGTCTGCTTTGTATTTTCTATCTCTCCCGTCTGAACACAAGCTCACCTCCGCTCGCACTCTCAGCATAATTCAAAATCTTTTCTATTGACTTCTGGCTCATCTCCGCTTGTATTAGCTGCTCGTGTGTGTTTTCTCTTTTTGTAAGGATCATCTTCTACCTCACAGCCTGAGATATTCATCTGAAAGTTGATGAGGTGAAAGTTAGGCTCTTCTGATGTTCTTAAGTCTTTGTGTGGGCAGAATATCTCATTTGAGGATTGCCAGAACATGAATTGGAATATGGAAATCCAGTGTTAAAGTGCAGCCCACCAAACCCCTCGTGTCCTCACTGAACTGTTCAGGTTGAGCTGCTGTGTTGAAAAACAAGATGGTGAGAAGGAGGTACTGGGTGTCATCTGCTCTCTGCCTTTAAAACATGTAACATGATCTGGAATCGATGCAGGACACTTTTTAACAGAAGCCACCGGAAGGTCAGAGGTCAGGGTCAGTTAGATGTTAGAGCCTGGCTCATCTTGTTGATGGAGAACCTCTCTAACCCTTTTCCATCCCAGAAGCCCTTACAGATGTCTGTTATTAAAACACAGCCTAATCATTTGTATGGTGCTGAATGACGGGAGCTACAAGCGCTACAAAAATAGATATTATATTTATGTTGCTATAAAGTTGTCTGTTATCACCAGAGAATGATCTAAATTTGATCAGTATCATCAGTGAATCCTTTTTATCTCAGCAACTAAGAGCAAATCATGTTGAAGACACAATGTTTTTATTGCAGGATTTATAGTATATTATGTGTAGTGTGTATAAATGTACAAGTCAACTTCAACTTAAAGGTACAATATGTAAGAATTTTACAGCTAAATACGGACACAACAGTTTAATGTCCCACCGATGTTGAAAATAAAGTCACATTGTAACAGATCTGGATCTCAGTCAGCTGGGTGGTCGCTAGTTTCTATTATTTTATAAAAGCTAACCCAGACCAGAATCATTATTTACACGTCCAGACTTCCTGGTTCTATAACGAATCACATGTGAGTCTACAAGGTTGCCAAGTCTTCAACACAAGCAGCTGGAATTCTACAACAAGCAGCAGCAAAAAGTAAGAAACCACCACATCCTTCCTACTGATCAGCTGAACTGCACGTGATGGGGCGTTCAAACGCACTTAGGAAAACTCAACGCTGAACAAATAGGCCTTCAGATATTTCCCAAAAATGAACAAATTGCATTAAAAGTTATTTTCTATAAAACAGTTGACAAACTGGTCTGTTGTTTTATCGCCACCTTTTGGACTGGAGTGTGAAGCTGTAGAAACATGAGCGTTATGTTGTTGTAAGACTGGACCAACAACAACAAGAACACACGCAAAGTTCTACTGGCTTTATGCACCTCAATATGGAAACCATGTCCAAAACTTTCTGTATAAGCATTCAGATCAACTTTACATAGAATTACTAGTGTTCTTTACAGTGACATCCAATTAGTAGATCATTGTATCTAAATACAGGGATTATCTTTTGATGTATTTTTATTTCCTCCAAGTATTAACTATTTTTACCTCTACTATGAGGGAGATACATGAATTAATCTCAGGTATGAGCCTTTTAGAAAAACATACAATTCAAATTTGAGTGTTATTTTTTTATTTGCCTTTGAATATTTGAATTCCATTTCACACCCAACCCTCAACCCCAAACATATACAGCAGAAGAGCAAGTGCCAGCAATTCACACTTGTCAAAACATCTTACAACTTTCTCTTAGCTAATTATGATTACACAAAATTGTCAGAACAACAGTGTCTTTCTTTGCCAAAATATAAAATAGAATAAAGTATGCTGAGACTGACTAAGCCGAGGGATAATTTTAGCATTCTTTATATGATTCGGGACTGTCGCTTGTTTTATATTTTTTAGAAATGTACCTCCGTCACTGTGGTGGTTTGGAGACTAAACAACAGTCGCATCAGCTGTTCAAATTTGAATAATATGACAGTTAAAATGACGGAACTTAAAATGAACTCAAACGACTAACTTACTATCAGCCCTTGTCAGAGTATCAAACACAGCCTTGATGTGTATCAGGTGTTTGACACAAACAAACTCCTGTGAGGAAGCAGTTGGTTTATGACTCCCACAAAAGCGTGTGTCATCCATGACTTAAGGCTCCCATTTACCACTTCATACAGAAGACATATCGCTGTGAAACGCAGAGCGTGCTGTCAAATGACCTTTTTTTTCCTCCACACGACGCCAACTCATCCCCGTTTATTGCAGAAAGTGAGGCACATCTGACATCAGCTTGAAACTGAAACCCAACAAGCTCGTCTCTTTTTCTTTTTTTGTCTTTGTTGGAGATGTAAGACCCTGCAGACATGAGAGAGGCAAAGCTGAGACAAGATTTGAACTCCCAAGTCAAATTACAAAAGGGATATGACATTAATATCACACAAGGTTTGGCAGCTTCTTGGTACATGTGAGAAGACGGTGGGGAAGGGACCCACATTACCCATCAGTCAGCGGATCCCGCTCCTCCCCCTGGTCCCTCTCTTTCTGTCAAACACTTCGTATTTTCACACTGAAGTTTGAGATACTTCTTTTACCTGAAAGTACCAGATCAACACTTTCAGTTTTGCTCCAAATAGCAGAGAAACTCTTTTAACTGCAGCACTTGTTTCGTTGATCTGTACGCCATCAAAATTTCAAGTTTTTCACATTTTCAATTTCACAGTTTCAACTTATTAATTGTTTATAAAACTTACATATGCAGATCTGCCTTTGGTTTTTTTTGTTTTTTAAGCTTTGTGATTGATCGACGGGTGTCTGTTTAGACAGCTAATCACATTATGCAGACAAATTATCACCATGTCAGATGAGCTCCCAGGACACATGGGCTTATTACGAGGGTGTCAGCTTCGTTTAAGATCTGGAGATGATTAAAATGAGATGAGTGTCGCCAGCATGAGCTAAAACACATTACGCTGACTTTAAAGGTCCTGTATCATGAAAAATCTACTTTTTGGAGCTTTTAACCATGTTGTGATGCTATTTCTTTATTTAAAAGACCTCCAGAGTGGTTTTTGGCTTAATTCGTGCATTCCTGAGTAATCCTCCTGAATCCTGCGCTCTGAGCAGCTGCTTTACTCGCTCATGTAAAACGGCTGAATTTGAACCCTGTTACGTCACGGTGTTGTATCAGGAAGTTCCTGACCAATCCCTGCTGCCCCTGTAGTAAAAAAACACTCCCCCTTTTTCCCCAGGTACGAGGCGAGCTGCGAGAGTCCGAAACAATTTGTCAGGAGCTCATCACGGCAGATGTCTAACCTGCAGCCCAGAGTTCCCACACTTCAACCACCTGCTGCTCTTTATTAGCATGAGCTGCTAATAAAAACTTATCAACTCAACCCTGCTAATCACATGTCAGTATGACTCCAGCTTTACAGCTGAGCTCCACGTCACCGCAGCCCGTCCCACCACCTGATAAAAGACACAGTCACTCACCCTGCCAGCGCTCAGTCATACGTCCTGTTTGCCACGAGCTCCTGTTAGCCTCCGTGCTGCAGTTTATCCGCCTCATTAATCCAGCCTTTTCCTCAGACCTGTCCCGGTCGATCTTTCTCTCAGTCCACCTCGCTCTCGGCTGCTGGTCTCACAGTCAGCGAGTACGGTCGCGGTCTCACCTCACCCGTCCGATCCCAGTCTTGGTGTCATCTCCCGGGTCGGCTCGCATCCAGTCGCGAGTGGACCGTCCTTCCCTCCAGACGCTCCTCACCACCGAGCGTCCTCTGACAAATTAGCACCTCCATTTCGTTGTATTTCATTCTAAAAATTTCTCGTTGAAAATGTACATTTGGCTGCGAGAGTTACAGAAGTTTATTTAGTGTTTCTAAACAGCCCAATCGCACTCACATTTGGGAGGCGGGGTTTTAGGTAAACCGAGCGTTTTTACTTCCTGGTCAAAGAATAACTCGAGAATATAAGTTATATTTCAGGACAAATGAAGTGAATATAACTCAAACAGTAAAGTTTTATCATATATGTGCCGATCCAAAACGTTGAAAACTATAAAATAGCATGATACAGTCCCTTTAAATATATAGTGTACCCAAATCACAACACAGTCAGAGAATTTTTGACTCTGCTACAAAATCTAAAATGGGTCAGAGTTTTGCCTGACCTCGCCTACACAGACTTGATACGATGAGACATGTCTTCCTACACACACACAATTAAGTTTCATAAGGTGCTATGTTTTGGGTTGTGTGACCTTTTTCATGTGCTATTCTATCAAACTGGACTGTTGCAAAAAACATTTTGCAGTTTTGAGCTTGAAAGTTCACTCTGCCACTTTGCTCTTCTTACCCTGAGATAAAAGTGGTCAAATTGAAAAAATCTAAAGTTACTTTTTACATGTAAAAAAAGATGTTCAGAAGATATTTAGTAGAAAATGTGAACAAACTGAACAGTTGCTGTTCATATAGGAGCTTAAAAACAAGAATATTTGCTGGCATAAAGCAAAGCACTTTTATTGACACAGAATGTCAGTAAATGTTAAGAAACATTTTCTACAACTTCTCGCTTGCTGATTTCTTTGGTATTTTACTCATGGATTTAACTGTCAGTAGGTCCAGAGTGATGGTCACAAACATTTGTATTCTGTTAAGCGCCTCCGGAAAATTTCTCAAACATTTCAGGATTGCTGTGACTTTGTGAAAACTGTTCGAGAGTCTTTGAACTTGCAAAAATAATGTCATGGAACGACTTCTGTATTTTCTCTTATTCTGTTTCTTTCACTGCAGTTTTGGGAGAATTAATGTTCTTCTGTGTGGTTAATGTTTGGAAAGAAAGCATTTGAGTCCAAACCAGTTTCTCTAAACTTAAACACCTTGATGATGTAACTATAACCATTCAGCTAGTCAGGTTTGAGCTGTACACTGCATGACTATTTCATAATGATAAAAAAAATTAGCAGAAAGTAGATGCTCATCGCAGAATCTTGGAAGAGTCTTCACCACTGTATTAAGACCTTAGTAGGATCCTCCTCACATATGACAAAGTGTAATTGGTCCACAATGATTTTGAGCATGCACAGAACCTCTGAGGTGAAACAATGGTGGTCTGTCATCATGGTGGCTGTGTGGCATGAGGTCTCTCTGCAGCAGCATGGCTTGGTCATCTACACTCACCGGCCACTTTATTAGGTACACCTGTCCAACTGCTCGTTAACACTTAATTTCTAATCAGCTAATCACATGGCGGCAACTCAGTGCATTTAGGCATGCCAGTAACTCCTTACCTCCTCAGATAAGAGTGCAGCTTGACTCCATCACGCTGTTCCCCAAAACCTCCGCCAGAAACCTTGGTGTCATACTGGACAACCAGCTGTCCTTCAAAGAGCAGGTTAACTCCGTAGCTCGCTCATGTCGATTCGCGCTTTACAACATCAGGAAAATCAGAGCCTTCCTGACAGTCCACACCACACAGCTTCTGGTCCAGGCCCTGGTCTTGTCCCGGATCGACTACTGCAACTCATTGCTGGCCGGTCTTCCGGCATCCTCGGTTAAACCTCTGCAGATGATTCAGAACGCAGCAGCACGTCTGGTCTTCAACCAGCCCAAGAGGGCTCATGTCACTCCGCTGCTCATTTCCCTGCACTGGCTTCCAGTTGCAGCACGCATCAAATACAAAGCTCTGCTTCTGGCTTACCAGACTCTAACACACACAGCTCCTACTTACCTTCACTCCTTCATCCAAACCTACATTCCCACGCGTCAGCTACGCTCAGCCGCTGAAAGACGCCTAGCGCTTCCACCACAACGTGGCATGAGATCATGTTCCAAACTCTTCTCCTCTGTTGTCCCCCGATGGTGGAATGACCTACCAAACTCGGTCCGATCCTCAGAGTCTGCAGCTACTTTTAAGAGCAGACTTAAGACTCACCTCTTTAAAGAACACTTTCAGTGTTAATGTAGGATTAATTTGTGATTTATGATAGCGATTTGAGAATTTATCTCTCACAAAAAAAAAAAAAAAAAAAAAAAAAAAAAAAAAAAAAAAAAAAAAAA
>SSNP01000036.1:1729529-1758687 GCA_006937955.1 Pachypanchax playfairii
TACACTTGATGTATCAGCGTCGGAATTAAACTGGACTCCAAACAGTCCGCCTCCTTATATTTTTTTCCTTCTCTTTGAATTCTTGCTTGTATGTTCTCTCAATGTAAGTCGCTTTGGATAAAAGCGTCTGCTAAATGACAGTAGTAGTAGTAGTAGTAGTAGTATGTACACATGGTCAAGACAATCTCCTGCAGTTCAAACCGAGCATCAGTATGGGGAAGAAAGGTGATTTGAGTGAACAGTACGCACAGTGAACGTGGCATGGTTGTTGGTGCCAGAATGGCTGGTCTGAGTATTTCAGAAACTGCTGATCTACTGGGATTTTCACGCACAACCATCTCTAGGGTTTACAGAGAATGGTCCGAAAAAGAAAAAATATCCAGTGAGCGGCAGTTCTGTGGGCGGAAATGCCTTGTTGATGCCAGAGGTCAGAGGAGAATGGCCAGACTGGTTCGAGCTGATAGAAAGGCAACAGTGACTCAAATAACCACTTGTTACAACCAAGGTAGGCAGAAGAGCATCTCTGAACGCACAGTACGTCGAACTTTGAGGCAGATGGGCTACAGCAGCAGAAGACCACGCCGGGTGCCACTCCTTTCAGCTAAGAACAGGAAACTGAGGCTACAATTTGCACAAGCTCATCGAAATTGGACAACAGAAGATTGGAAAAACGTTGCCTGGTCTGATGAGTCTCGATTTCTGCTGCGACATTCGGATGGTAGGGTCAGAATTTGGCGTCAACAACATGAAAGCATGGATCCATCCTGCCTTGTATCAACGGTTCAGGCTGGTGGTGGTGGTGTAATGGTGTGGGGAATATTTTCTTGGCACTCTTTGGGCCCCTTGGTACCAATTGAGCATCGTTACAACGCCACAGCCTACCTGAGTATTGTTGCTGACCATGTCCATCCCTTTATGACCACAATGTACCCAACTTCTGATGGCTACTTTCAGCAGGATAATGCGCCATGTCATAAAGCTGGAATCATCTCGGACGGGTTTCTTGAACATGACAATGAGTTCACTGTACTCAAATGGCCTCCACAGTCACTAGATCTCAATCCAATAGAGCATCTTTGGGATGTGGTGGAACGGGAGATTCGCATCATGGATGTGCAGCCGACAAATCTGCACCAACTGTGTGATGCCATCATGTCAATATGGACCAAACTCTCTGAGGAATGCTTCCAGCACCTTGTTGAATCTATGCCACGAAGAATTGAGGCAGTTCTGAAGGCAAAAGGGGGTCCAACCCGTTACTAGCATGGTGTACCTAATAAAGTGGCCGGTGAGTGTATATTTTGAAGCAGAACTAGCCTTGCTTGACGAGGCAGCAGCAGCTAAGATGTCCAACTCTTATTGATAAATTACAGATTTTTGTGTTGTCTCTCCTTTAGTTTAATATTTGTTTTGGTTAAAGCTTTAAATTTGAATGCATCTGCCATTTTAGTTTTACTTAAGACAGCAGTTTTGTTCGTATTCGTCCTTTTTTGGTTAAGAACAAGAATGTGACATCTAATAACATATAGTTTGTTTTTTCTAAGCCACAACTAGCCACTTCATGTCATGTTGTGCAGCCATCCTCTGAATAAGGCATATCGTCTAATTTAGGAGGCTTTTTTTTACAAAAACAATTCTCCATGTGATCGGAACACTGAAGGAGAGTGGTGATTTATCAAAAGTGGCTTGTGTGTTCAGCTTCATCTGTATGATGTGACAGCCTGAAGCTCTGCAGCCCCACTTGTCAGAAACCGTTGTAGAAATTCTTCTTTTCGACCTCTCTTTGAATCACCTTCTCTCTGTAACACCATCGGTGGATTTTTTTCCCATGAAGTGATCTCCACTAATCATAAGGTGAGAGCAGGCCCAAGGTTCTCTGGTTGGCTGAGAGCAGTGGGCTCTTACAAGATTAGGCTGAGCATTACTGAGAAGAAAGAGGCACTCAGATATAAGTGAAGCAGCAAGCAGGAGGAATTTGTAGCGACTTGGATGGCAGCGGTGAGACAATTACCGTCATGTGCCAAGGCCAATTTTGGTCATTTCAAAAATGCAAGCAGGCAGTTGAAGAGGGATAAACAGACATGTGGCATCGTTTGAAAGTGAAGTGTTCTTCTTTTCTTGTGGATTTGCGAAGCGTAAATTAACACGGATTTAATTTTTTTTTCTTATTATGTTCCCTTGAATTCAAAGGAGTTAAAATTTCAGTGTTGGTGGAAAAAAAATAAGCAAAAGCAGCAATAATTCAACTGTAAACATCATTACCTTCATTCTTGGCAGTGGAGTTTAAAAGCTTCAACACCCGTGTTAAAGTCATGTGACAAAATAATAAGTTTTACATTTTAAAGGATTGACTCTAAACACCTGCTTCACATCTGTAGCAAGCTGTAAATTCTGACCTTCAGACTTTAAATTCCACTTTAGATTTCTGTTGGTTTGTTCAGTAAGTTAGTACAACTGCATTTTTCTGTGGTTATAAATATATTCTATTGTTTCTTGAATGGCACCTGCTCTTTTGTCAATGGTAAGCCAAAACTGTTGGAACATTCTTCCATGTTCTGTGCCGTCGATGCTGTTCAGGTTACATGAGCTGGAGGTTTAAACTCTGGACAGGTCTCAGTCCATCACAGAGGTAATCATGATTTTTCTTTAGTCTGTGCATTAAATGACAAGGAAAGTAAACAAATACAAGACAAAATAAGTGCCAGACCTCAAATAAATAAATAAAAACTTTCTGCAACAACACAGTGTCTGAAAGATTAAAAAAATCCATCAGAGCTCTGACGTCGAATTTAAGAGAGGCAGCACGCTTCAGCTGATCATCTATTGTGTGTCAAGTTTTCAACTAATTTGGAACTCACCTCATTGAAGCTAAAATATTGTTTAATGTCTGTCAAACTGTGTTATCTTGATATATTTTATAGATTCATCTTGACAAAATGGAACAAATTGTGTATTTGTGACGGACTGCTGGTAACAAAGAGCCTCAAGATCTTATTTAACATCGGTTCTTTGCCAAGTTGTCCTCCCTGGAGATCAGAAGCATTTTGGGGGCCTGAAAGATTTATTGGTCAGAGTAATACCTGTACTTTACAGGAACCATTGGAGACTAGTTGGAGACAATAAAATTGTAAGAAATTTAGCAAGAGAACATTTGTCTTATACATTTTTAGAATTATTACTTTTATTTAAATTCTGCAACACAACAGGAAGGTGTTTTAACTTAGACGAGGAAATTAGGAGTCTACAAGAACATTTGGGAATCAGTTTGGGAATTTCTCACTAACAGTTGCAGCCCAATAAGATACTGTCTCTAAACATGTGGTTAGATGCAGCTAAACTCAATATAAATGAATAAATAGTCAAAGATAAAAAAGATGTGTAAAGAGAAAATCTGAAAAAACGAGAAAGGAGAACAACTTCATAGTAATAAGCTACAAAGAGGTTAAAGTAAAATGTTTGAATATATTTACCTCAAAAGTTTTTGGTTTACTGACCCTAGTTTAAAAGAATATATGCATAAAGGTTTTACTTTAGTTTGCTAATTCAAAAAGTGTCTCTGTGTAAAGAAACAAACCAAAATTTAGGTTTCATTCTTATTTTGCTTGTCAAGTAACTGTTAGCTGATTTGGTGTTCTTCGAGGTCTTTAGCTCCACCCCTTTCCAGGCCGTTACTAACAAGCTTGTTGCTCACTGACTGTCTTCTGACAGGATGGACTTTAGGCAGGTGCAGGGCTTTGACATTTAGACCTCATTGTTCTGTCCTGCTAATCCCTCTATTGTGAGCGATTAGCAATATCCTGGTCCCTGAGCTCTGGAAGGGCTGATCAGGCTGTGTGGGGTGGGAATGATGCCACAAATGAACAAGGACAATGCAGCGTCACTAACTAAGTTGTCTAATTTCATTAAGTTGACACGTTAGTGCTTCAGTGATTCTATGTGTGTGTGTGTGTGTGTGTGTTGGGGTTATGTGGTGTAGGAGGGCTGCAGCTGACAGACAGCAGTGGTCAGTTTGGTGAGTCAGTCTGCTCCTTTGTGTAAATCATTCTGAATGGCACAAATTCATTTCTTTGTTTTGGGAATAATATACAGTCAAGTGGGATTTTAGAGAACAGTGACAAAGCCAAAAGCACTCATGTAAAGTGTCCAACTGATTACCTCTTTTACCAAATGAAACATTGAAAAAGGACCAGGATTTTTATCACTTGTGGCCAATTTTCATACAATAATTTGTCAAAGTATTCACACCAGACAGAGATACTCGTCAATACAGCCAGCAGCTCTCTGATGAACTGAGAACAATGAAAGAAAAGAAACTGAGCAGGATGGAGGAAGAGACTAAGTGGGAACAGAAGAAGTGGATATTGACTAAAGCTGCCCGAAGCTGATAAAGGGAATAAGAGGGAGTTATTTGTCTAAGTTAAGCCAGGATGATCTGTTGCTCCTAACCAATGGAGCGAAGTCGGATGTTTACAGGTCAACATCGAGCTCCGGCACGGATTTAAAGCTTCGTGCCCTTGGTTTCCACAGGATGTCGGCTAAGACCCAGGCTAATATTGAATATGGTGTCTGCCACCTGAGCCCACATTTGTAATGCGGCAGTGAATGGGATGAGATGAATTATTCATGTAGTCCATATTTTCTATACATACAAATGCAAAATAAAAAGGTAAAAAAAAAAACTTTTCATGCACAAATCTGGTGACTTTATAGCACAAAGAAAATTAAATAAAAAATTCAGTGTTTTACACAATAATAGTAATTAAAATTCAGAAGAATGCACAGTCAGTTTAAAGTAGATTATGGCTCATGTCAGCCAGTATAATAAAGACTATTTTATATATATAATAGTTTCATGTTACATGCAACAGTTAAAAGCTACTTAACTAATTTTCCTTGATACTTTGTCACCTTAAATCATTTATTTTTCTAAAGGTGTTTATTTATTCATTTAAATGTATTTTGTTGTTGAAATTCTGGTTTTAGAAAGCTAATCCAACAATAATAACAACAATAGCAGTATGATTACAATGAAGATTAATAAAACAACAATTTTAAAGAAATATATATATATATATTTTTTTTTTTTTTTTTTTTTTTTGCAAGGCTCATTTTTAAGATGTTTTTTTAAAGAAGCTGTTTGATCCAGAACCAGACTGGCAGCTAGTTTTACAGGACCAGAGCTCATAAAAGTATTTCCTCCATTTTCATCCTGCAAATTACTGGAGGTCTGCAGTCTGGAAGCAAACGTTGTGCCGGGGTGAAGGAGAACAAATGATGTTTAAAATAAGGTGAAGAGAACTTCAAACTATATTCTGAATTTCACATGGAATCATTATAATGTGACTAACACAAGAGAAATGCACCAGTCTGTAATAAAATAAAATAAAAACTATTATTACTGTCTTTTGCAAAAAGCTGACAAACAATAAAAAGGACTAAAAAAGCAACGCGCCTGAAAAGCCTTACAGGTGGTAAATTACCTCTCCAATTTTCAGCAAACAGCTGATCTCCTTCATTACTCTCTGAAAGCACAGAGAACATAACATTTACTCCTTCAGATTAACAATTAGACTAACTGTGTTTGAGGGGAATTTTCAGCAGCTTAACATTTACTTTTTGAAATAAACAGCTCCTTTAAATAAAAAGCAGCTGCTGTAGAAGACTGCCTGCAGTAGCATGCAAATGTTTATGCAACCTAAGGTGATAGTTGGAAAAAATGCCAACCATTACCCATGAGGGAATATTAGGGAAGGTTTGGGCTTGAATTTCAAATACTGAATCTCTAAAAATGCACAAAAATGACTGGAAAATATAATATATAAATATCTGGAAAGCTGTAGGTTTTGTAATATAACCAGGAATCTGTGGAAAAATGGCATTAATTTGTACATAAAAAACTGTCGGGGAACTAGAAGTCTTTGTTTTGTTAAACTTGTAAATAAACTTTAGGTTGAGATTTTCAGATAACAGACATGTTTCCAGATTTTTGCCTGCAGTAAACACATGCATCACACTAAACCAGGTGTGAAGATGCATGTGACCCTATTTTCTGTTAGACGTTACATCTGACACCAATGTTCAAATTACCAGCAATAGAAACAGATTTTGACCATTTTTTTCTTTTCAGTAAATGATTCTAAACCAACTGTTGTTGTTAGCGATGTATTGTATTGTATTGTATTATATTATATTATATTATATTATATTATATTATATTATATTATATTATATTATATTATATTATATTATATTATATTATATTATATTATAGTATAGTATAGTATAGTATAGTATAGTATAGTATAGTATATGATGTATTGTATTTACATCTAGTGCTAAAATGTTATCTAAAAACTAGCATCTGATTTGTCTTTGCATAGATTTTTGATATTAAATTTAGTCTTCTTTTGACTGTGCATATACAATATTATTGGATCTGAAGACAAAAATTCATTAGACAGGAATGTCTTGATTATCTGGATGGACAGATTGATGGATGGATGGAGATGGTAACTTTATTGATCCTCAGGGAAATTTAGGACTTGATGCTAAACATGCAATTTAATTAAGCTTTTCAGCATTTTGCCGTGACTCCACCAGTTGTTGTATAAATTATATTATTATATTATTGGCTGTGATTACTTTCTCAGAACAGTTCATTTATTCTGATTCTGAGTTCACGCCTTCATGGCTAAACATCTGGGAGTCTTTCAACTGGTATATATATATATATACTAAAAACAGCTGCATGATTTGTATGTCTGTTCAGGATCTAGATTGACATAATTAACTTAAGGAAAATTGATTGAATTGAGTTTGGAGAAGCATCAGTTAAAGTCTGATTGAATTGGGAATAATGGTAGTCTAGACTGCATTTGTAAAATGATGCTCTGCAGCTTCCCATTCAGCACACTCTGCTCTTAAAGGTGCACTACTTCCCATCTGGGCTTTGAAATGTTGTCGACTTAATCTAAATTATAAGAAAAAAATTAATAGTTAAAAACGATTATATTGTTAATTCTGTAAAAGTAGCAGAAAATTAACAGACCTTTTTCATGTTCTCTAAAATTTTAAGTCAATAATAATACGTAGGATCCAAGCACCACATGGAATGCAGCTCTGATATTAACATTCAGCAGCTTTTTTTCTTAAAATAATTTCTTCATTGATGTTTAAATGTCAAGTCGGAGGTAGCTCGAGGACATTCTTTAAGTTAAGTCTGTCTCTGTATCTCAGCATTATTTTATTTTGAAGGTTAACATTATATGAGCCACTTGGAAAAGATTTGCTCATTTTGCAGTTGTGCTTCTTCACTGTAACAGTTTTATTTCAAGTTATTGCAAAACCCTTGAAGTGAAGATGTGGATGTAGCTTTCTGGAGCTGACTGACAGCTTTATCACATTCCTGATGCTACAATGAAGTCAAAAACAAAAAAAGCAGAGTGGAAGGCAAATTTAAGGCAGCCAGAAATAATTCCCTGCCCTGCAGCTGCTCCCACCGACTCACCTCTCAGCTAAAGGTCACCAAATGGAACACCATCTCTCATGGCTCTGGGGAAACCCTCATGTATTCTGCTGCTGTGTTGCAAGCAAAGAGAGTCAGAGAAGGCACAAATAAGATGAGGCAACAGGAAAGTCTCCTGACCTGCTGTCGGCGATGTCAAGTCCTGGTGTAAACCTGTAGGCTTAGCGCTGGAAATTTGAAAACATGTCTGCATAATCATCAGCACTGTGACAGAAAAACTAAACAGAATTTAATGCCTTGTTTTTAACCTTCACAGTTTCAAAACACTCTGCTTCCGAGTTTATTTTCATACAGTCTGCTGCCTCTTGTCATCTTTTGTCTCCTTCACTCTCCAACAGATGATGTTTCAAGCAGTTGGTTTTGCTCTGTTGGCGTGCTTTTTTCCATTTTTGGGAGACTGACAGCAAACTCCACACTGACTGTGTAAAATCTGCCTCCTAGGTGGAAGAAAGTGCTCTCATGCATTGATTTACTTTGTCATAAATGGCAAAGCAAGTGAAATTGTGTGTAGCGAACAAACCTGGACACTCAGACTAGCTTCATTGCACTCGTAGCCACAAAGACAGATAAATGCAAAGTCTAGAGAACCTTCAAGAAGCTTTACAGACACAATTATGATACAAACACTGTAGGTAGATGCATCACCTGTGAGTAAATGGGGGAAGCTTTGTTTAGTTCCAAATAGAGATGCAAAAGGAGAAGCACTACAGAGAAAGCAGCAATAGAAGTGGCGTCGATGGAAACCTTGTAGCAAAAAAATCAGTCTCAGCTGGCAAAACATATTAGACCTTCTGGCAAAAACAAATCACTTTTTTCAGACTTTATTCATCTGCTCCATCTCTGGTTGAAAACTGTTCATAATTTGACATAAATGAAAGACTACACAACTAATCAGAGTGCAGAAAGTAATTATTCTGTTTATATTAATGTAACGCACTGAGTGCAGCAGGTGCAGAATCTGAATGTGGTCGAGCTGTTTTCTCACTATTTTTTAATATTAGCACAACAAAGCTGTTGTGGAGCAGGTCACTAGTTTGAATCCCTGCACTGTGTGGAAAAGCTGTTCCAGACTGTTGCTTGTGTCCTTGAGCAAGACACTTCACCTACTTTTGCCGATGCTGCCTGAAAGCCTTGCCTCTGTCAGTGTGTCCCAGCGGTGGCTACACTGTGTGTAGTTTATCACCACCAAATGCATGTGTGTGTGTCAGTGTTCTAGTGTGAAGCGCTTAAGACATGTGTTATATAAGTACACATCATTTACCATTTAGAAAAAAAAATGTTTGTAAACTTAAATTTTGTTTCAGACTATGGATTAGATTAGATTGGAGGGTGTGGATTAATTTGTCTTGTTTCTGACCAGAACTGCTGTGTTTTGATTTATGATCATTTATTCTTCCACTGTGATTCATCTGTTCCTCCGTCCTGTTGCTTTGCACTTTAGAACATTAGAAAATTCAGCTTCAGCCAATTCTGACTCAGAAAGCCATCCAACTCTTCACACGGGCCATGGTTGTCTCTAACCTCGATGACGCCACAGGTCTCAAAGCTTTCACAGTGAAACCTCGGCAGATGGTCCTGAACGCAGCAGTACGTCTGCTCTTTGATCATCCAAAAAGAACACATGTCACCTCATTACACATTGACCTCCACTAGCTGCCAAAATCCCATTTAAATCACTAATTGCTTTGCCTACAGACTGACTACAGGATATCTAACCACCTATATAAACATTCACTTTTTTCTCTTTCAGACATTGTACCAAGAGTTAAAATCACAAAGCAGATGAGTCTTTTTATTCTTTAATGTGAAACATGCTACTAAATGCAACAGGAGTTAAGAGCAATGCTCTCTAACTATAAAAACTTCAGAAAACTTTTCTCTTTTCACTCTAACCTGCACTAAGTTTGCAGCTCTACGTCTGTTCCATCTGTGCTGTTATTAGAACTAAACAGGTTCTTTCTAGAATCGTTTTGAATCTTAGTGTGTAATTACAGTTTAAGCAGGCATAAAATCACTGGAATGTGCATCTACCATTTTACTCTATTGTACTTTATTTAAGGCTCTTTTTGAACTTAAGACTCAGTTGAAGACTTTTTTTAAGCACCCATATTCAGAAGACTTTTTCTTATGCATATAGATTCATGTAACATTTCCACTGAGTGTCATCCATAATGAGTGCATCTGCAGCTCCTAGTGTGTCCTGCAAAATCTACCTTCATATTAACACAAGGTCTACTGTGTGTCCTCAGGTACTGAATATGTGAACAGTTCCACACTTACACCTGCAAATGTGTCATTGTGCACACATCAGACAGTGCATAGGAGATATTATTATAACTTAAATACATATGGTTATTGTAATGTTTTTTGTTAAACATTTTTATTTTTTATTCCTGTGCATATCTACCTACTTTACACTTTTTTTTGTTATTTTTATTTTACATACGTACCCGAGCTGTAATATCTTGCTCAGTCATAATAACCCCCAGCGTTTCTGCGTGTCACCTTATTTCTCTGTTGTCTTCCAGACTGTATCTGCCAGCTTCTTTCTTTCGACTGACAGGTTGTTTCTGCCTCGCTTTGAAAGTGACTTAAACTTTACCGGATTATCTCTCTAAATGACTCTGACTCTTACTGCTTCATGTCTGTCTGCAGACAGTTCAGAGATGATGTTGCACTGATGTCAGGAAAAACAGTTATACACTCACAGTTAAACCAAACTTACCAAACATCTGCCAATAACAGAAATGAGATGTCTGTTTACTTATGTAGCTCCTCTCCTCTCCTCTCCTCTCCTCTCCTCTCCTCTCCTCTCCTCTCCTCTCCTCAGTAGCTATCTAATTTTACAGATCTCTTGTTTTAATATAAAAGTGATTAGTTGAAATATTTTGCCTTGAATCCTTTTTCCTATAAGCCTGTGTGACAGCTGTTCGTCACAGCTCCAATATGCCATCTCCAGATGTT
Source organism: Pachypanchax playfairii (assembly GCA_006937955.1). Taxonomy (NCBI): domain Eukaryota; kingdom Metazoa; phylum Chordata; class Actinopteri; order Cyprinodontiformes; family Aplocheilidae; genus Pachypanchax; species Pachypanchax playfairii. The sequence goes on from SSNP01000036.1 coordinate 1,740,019, forward strand.
GTGATCTCTGTTGTTTAGGCTCAAAGCATCGTTTTGCATTTGTTTTTAGGAGAACAGAGAAAACAATCAATTCTGACACCTGCTACTGCTGATAGTTTGTTTTTTATTCTCGTTACTTTCTAGTTATTATGCACTGGGTGTATAAATACCTGTAAAATGAATTAATGACAAGTCACAAGCATCCAAATATCACCCAGGACAGGTGAACTGGACTAGACTCTTATGTTTGACTTGTGCATGAACCCACAGAGCTCTATATTTTTGTTATGATGTGATTCAAATCAGTCAGCAGACAATTTCAGCCTTACTTTTATACTCAGAATACTCTATTTGAAGTGTCCCCCGCAACAACAGATACTACTTTTCCCTCCCTGAACATCCAAAACAGAATCTGGGCTTTAATGTGAACTTACAAAATGGAAGGACAAAACATATGTGATCAGAGTGAAGGGGTGAAATGGGATTGGGTCTTGTTGTCCACAAGAGGTGGCCTGTGTAAAGAGAAAAAGTCGATCCACATTGTTGTTTTCCTGATAAGCTCAGTCAGGTTGTAAAGTGGGTTAAAGATCCTTTGTGAATTCTTGCTTTGTGAAATACATAAAGCTATCTTTTGGTAAAGAAGTACCAATAATGATTTAGTCAACCATGTGAGGAGCTGCATTAGTGCGTGGCAGCATTAATCAAGTCCAGCCATGTGAGTTTTATTCCAGAAGTTCATTAGAACTTCATTCCCCAGATACCACTCTGGTCATAGAGGAGTGGATAGTCCCACCACTCTCATATAAAGCAGTGCTGCGTAATTCATACTGTGTCTTGATAGTTTGTCTAATTAATTGGACTTTTTGAGGTATTAGCCCTTGCATCAGTCAAAGCAGAAGCCTTTTAACACAAGTCTGACGCATCCCTGGTCCATCGCTTTTTAGACAGGATAGAGATAAAAATGGAGGGAAGAGAGAAAATGGGAAGAAAGGATGCAGCAAGTCATTCAGAGGGAGGAGAAAGAGTGCTGAAATGAAGGTGAGTGATTTGAATAGAAAGGAGGAGATGGAGGAGGGGGAGGGGAGTTGGGAGAGATGGAGGAACAGCAACGAGTGCATGACTGATGAAGACTGGAATGAACAGAGAAGGAGAAAACCCACTGAAAAAGGGTGTAGATGAGAAGGAAGGTAGTGTAAAAAAATAAAAAAAACAAAAGGCAGAAAATGAGATTGAAGATAACACAAAGAGATTGTGGGCATAACATCAATGAGTTATGATAACCCTGAGAGCATTCAATGAATAAACACATCAGTGTAATCAGACTGGTTTAAGCAGGATGTCAAAACACCCCTGCAGTTACATTTCTCCCGATTAGTGTCGATGAACTGCATCTCCAAAGCAACACACAGACTTTAAGTCATGACATTTAAATAGAAGACTTTCCATTATTTCAGTTGTAAATCAAAATGGAAATGGGATGCCAAACATTCCCAAGGAGTGGAGTCAGAACATTCTCCTGCAGTTAAATCTGTGACTTTGCTGACAACAGACATGGAGAAAAGTGGAAACTCCCTCTGGGAAGTAATTAGTATGGACAGTTTTTTAGTGTTGACACCGCTGGGTTAGCTTTCAGATCTCTCATTTGCTTTTTCCTTCTGTCTTGGGAAAACATTTCAGAGCCAATTTTAGATGTGTATTTTTTTTTCTTTCTCCAAATTGAAATATCTTTTCTGTTCTTTGGAAGTTTTATTCACAAAAAAACAACCTTTGAGTATCAATGAAAGATGTTACAGACTTTCATGAAAACACGGAATTCAAAATGGAGAAATGAGACGCTGCTTTCCAATTTGCTGCAAACATCGTCATGCGTTTAGGCTCACAGTATTCTGCTTTTTGCTTTCCTAAAATGTATCAGAATATTTTTCTTGCATATCTACTTTAACTCAACAACACAACATCATATTTGATATATTTATTTCTGAGTGTTCTACCTTTTTAACAGGATTAGTACTTTCAGTACTTTGGGTGGTAGCAAAGACCAATTATGTTTAAGGGTACAGTACATAAGAATTTTACAGTGAGATACTCACACAACAGTTTAATGTCTCACTGATGTTTAAAATAGAGTCACATTAAAACAGATCTGGATCTCAGTCAGCTGGGTGGTCGCTAGTTTCTGTCATTTTATAAAAGCTAACCTGGACCAGAATCATTATTTACACGTCCAGACTTCCTGGTTCCATAACGAATCACATGTGAGTCTGCAAGGCCGCCAAGTCTTCAACACAAGCAGCTGGAATTCTACAACAAGCAGCAGCAAAAAGTAAGAAACCACCACATCCTTCCTACTGATCAGCCGAGCTGCACGTGATGGGGCGTTCAAACGCACTTAGGAAAACTCAACGCAGAACAAATAGGCCTTCAGACATTCCCAGAAATTGAACAAATACAAGAGAAACAAAACGAGGATCAACATCAGAACTGGCAACCCAACTGAAAAATCAGGGAAGGGAGGGGGTGAGTGGCAGCGAGCGAAAAATTTTTTTCTACATGAACTGCAGGTTTCCGATTTTAGGACAAAGTCTAATGGTGCGTTCACACCGGACGATTTTGTAAACGTCAAGCAACATTCACAACGCTTCAAGTTTGAAGCTCTAAAGTTGAAGCTTGTAACGCCTGCCATTTAGAACGCGTAGGCATTGAAGCTTGTAACGCTTGACTGTCAAAAAGAGGGCATAGGCGGGGCTTACTTTGTTATTGGATGATCTGAGCTATGGCAGATCATATAGAGAGAGTGTCTTGCCTTAATTAACTCCATTTGTGGATACACCCCATTCTTCAGATGAGTTCTGAGTTTGGGGAGTTAAACCATTTGCTCCTGGAGCTACGTTTGGATGAGGTTTGCTTCCAGTGCTACTTCCGAGCCCTTCCGCACCCTGCTTTATTCAGGTTACCTGCAGTGACGTCATTACGTCACTACGATGAGACGCTCTGATTGATTGACATGCCGCTTCAAGAGCGTCAAAAGTTCAGCTAGCTGAACTTCTGCGTTGCTCGCGTTTCAAGCTTCAGCACCTGAAACGCTTGAAAAGCTTTGAAAGTTGACGCTGCTAACGCTCACAAAGCGACGCAGAGACTCTGACGCCCCTCTGACGGACTCTACCATAGACTTTACAGGTAAACTTGACATTTCTGACGTTGACGATTGGGCCGGTGTGAATGCACCTTAATCCTTACATACTGTACCTTTAATAAATACAATTATTATTGTTCTTGCAGAGACTAGGAAACACTGTTAACTGTCTGCTGTTAGAGATCTTAGTAGCTGGACACACTGTCAGCTAGAGACTTCATTTAAACTTAAACCTGCTCTCATGCTATTGGAATATAACACACTGCAGCAACTAGTTCATGTTTTGAACTGTGTTGGTAGAATCACAGTTTAAAGTTGATGCATTTTTCTCGATTTCCTCTTTTAAAAACATTATCGCCTGCATGTTCTGCTGGGCGTTTGATTATGTGACAGTATTACTGCTTCTTTTCTTATATATTTTGCATTATGTAACTTGAGATTTTACAAAATACACATATATTTTTATGGCTTTTTTGTTGTTGTTATTAAACGGTCTATTCTTTGTTGACTGATAAAACGAGTACAGAAGGTTGTGATTTTTTTTTATTATTACTTTCATTAATTTTTAAAGAAGAATTACAAAGCACTGACCCATGTATTTCACCTTTCTTTTTCTTTAGGGAATACTAGCACACTTTACACATTTCTCCAGTTCACAAGAACAAGCAAAAACTCAACAAGAGCCACTTGAATTGTTTTTATCTACATTCTCTTTGGTAGAAGAGCAGAAGAACACTTGTAGGCAGTTTTCTAAACGTGTGCCCTTATTTCTGCGTTAGTTCTTTTCATTTTGCCTTGCTTTAAAAGAATACCCTGAATATCTGATGGGTTCCCTTCTAATAACTCCTCGATTTCTTGTTATTTAATAGGTTTGAAAGGTTTAGCTATACATCTTGTATTATCACCAACACATGTCTAATTTCTCACCTAATATTCAAAATACAACAAAGTGTTAAAATCATCTTGTGATGGTTTGTCAGAGTATTAGTAATACTTTCATATTATTATGAAGTAGTTTTCTTTATCCATGTTAGTAGTTTGTTGAGCATTGTTTCAAATTTAACATCCCAATACGTGATTTATTATATTTCTATAATTTCAATGGTAGCCTTTGCATGATTGATTGTTTAGCATGAACGGGTATATCCCGTTCCGATGCTATCATCTCTTTTTCTCAAGTTTTGTTGAGTCATTTAAGTTTAAAACAGCTGTATTATCTCAGATCTTCTAACCAACTTTAACAGCTTTTTTTATTATCAAGACTTTATTGTTAAAAGAAGTTCGTTTTCATAAGTTCAAGCTTCAATGACAAAAAAGACAAGATGAGAAGCCCCAACATCCAGAGGGAGTGAAGTAGAGCCGCTGCTCCTCCATACTGGAAGGAGTCAGCTGAGGTGGTTCGGGCATCTGGTTAGGATGCCTCCTCATGGAGGGTTAGAGTTAAGGAGGGGACCCCTGGGCAGACTCAGAATTTACTGGAGGGTTTATATCCTCTCTGGTCTGGGAAGATCTGGGGATCCTCCAGGAAGAGCTGGAGAATGTTGCTGGGGTGAGAGAGGTCTGGGTTTCTTACCTGAACCTGTTGTCCTGACAACCATGGATGGATGGATGGATGGATGGATGGATGGATGGATGGATGGATGGATGGATGGATGGATGGATGGATGGATGGATGGATGGATGGATGGATGGATGGGTTAACTGAAAGGGATTTCCACATGTACAGTATACACTGGGTGTCTAGCGTGCATAAGTCCATGTGACTTAATGTGTAGGAGCTTAGATGGTGACATAAAGTTAAACTCTTTTTCAATTGCTAATCTGCTACTACACAATGTTTAAGGATTATATTTAATCTGTAAAGTCTTTGTGTGCTTGTCATATGAGTTTAACATCCTCTGGCTTTATGAGATGACAAGACAAATCTGGCAAAATGATCTGTGAATCAAAAGTTTGACAACAAATCTCAAAAGACACAAACAGATGTACCAAAGAAATGAATCTGTGATGACAGTGTTTAAAATAAGATCCACCGGATATATTTACTTTCCCATCCCACCCGCTCGCTGCAAATGTTTTCACCTGAAGCTCCTCTGGTGTCCGACGGGGCCACATATCTCTAGAGGCTGCGGGGATTGTGGAGGTTTGACGGCGACACCGTCAGTGACCTGAAGAACGGCAGCTGTGACAGGCCGCCGACGTGGCTGTCACTCGTCCTGACTGATGACAGACACGCAGCTTCTTCCTGCCAGCTAACATCTGGGAGAGCAAAGGGCCTGACATTCATCCTGACAGCAGAGAGGAGATGAGAGAGGAGCAATGCAAGGGAAAGGCTGCGGAAAGGAGGAGGCTGTTATGTTTATCTTTTTTTGTCTTCATTTTTCATGATTTGTATGCAAGTTAGGGTTATAAAAGTACTTACAGTATATTTGGACCTTGGTCCAACTGTAATCCACTTCTAAGGACAATAAGACTTATAACTATGTTCCTTTCAAGGTCCAGTGACTCAGCATGTCCAGTGCCACGGACTATCAGGACTTTATGCTTTCAAATATGTTTATTAGATATGAGAAAATAAAAGTAATTGCAATAAACAATTAAGACTTGTGTTTTAATGCATAACTTCAGTGCATGTTTCAGCCTATTTTGTAATGTGCTGAGTCATGCTACAGACTGATTAAAGAGGTGTCATGTTAATCAGTAGCCTTGCGCTGCAAGATGGATTCTCGCGAGATTTGGAATTTTCCAAAACCACAAAAATCCATCTTGTACCGCTCCATTGACAACCGTCTATTTCGGTTAAAAAAATGTTCAGACCAATTATGTGTTAGCATTGTGCTTTGGGGCGGGTGTTCAGGTATGATTGGCAGCAAGTACCAGGCAGGCAAAGCAAAACAAACATGGCTGCTGGTGGATGTAGACATAAAAGCAGATATTTAATCTGTTTTAGGACTAGAGATGATTTCTTGATTGTAAAATGAGCAGAGGTAAAAACTTTGATCGTTTCTAGATGGTAAAGATGTGTTTTGCTTTTCTTAGTGGTAACGATGTGATGTCATAATCAACATCCAGGTTTCTGAATATATTGGATGTTTAATAACAGGATTTAAAATTCCCTCACTGTATATGAATTACTCAACTCTGTTATGGCCGAGGACTGGATGGACAGCAAGTGAGGAAAAAAAAAAAAAGAAGAGAAATACTTTCAGAAAATCAGGAAACCTGTTGATCAAGAACACTTGCAATGAAATCTGGCATCAAGGCAGAAAAATAAAAAGGAGTTTAAAAAAAATTCTGAATACTTTTTGGACAGTCATCCAGTTTATACACAGACAGCAGTATGTAGTGTTACTTTGTTTTCTACACACGGTCATTGATTAATAAAGGATTAATCATTATTTACATTTAAAACATCATGACTCTCTTTTCATTTAAACTATTGGAAAATTTACTTTAATTCTAATGAGCTCCACTTTTAATTTAATCTGAAGGAGATTTACTGTAGATCAAACTGTATTTTTCTTCTAATGTGTGAAGAAGTTTGTAAAGATAAATGTGGGCTGGAGTTGTAGCTCCTTTAAAACTCATAAGTTACTCTGTAAAAAAAAAAGCTAAAACTGTCAAAAATTGGAAAAAAATAAACATTATGTGCAGCTTCAACGGTCTTTTGTCTGCAGCAAATAATGTCAAACGCGTCTTTGAGCTTTTATTTTGTGAAGAGTGGGATATCATAGTGAAATGTAACTGAAACATCTCGTAAAATTAACACATTAAGTCCTAGTAACTGTTTCATTTTTTTAAATATTTATATAAGAGAGCAACTAGAAATCATTGCTGGAAAGTCACTGTAATGTTCTGGTGGCAGCTTGAGTGGTTTGCATCATGTTGGTACAGTTTTTTAAAATAGTGAAATGGTTTGGGATTTGTTTTGTCACACTCTGACAGAGCAAACACGTTGGAAGAGTATTATGTGATGCAGTGACAGTATCTATAATCCTCCAAATGGAGGAAAAAAGGAAGTTGTTGAGACGTTAAAGCAGTTAAATCTGCTGGGATTATCAGTTTGATATATCGGCACATTATCCCAGGCCATTTGAATGACTTTTTTATTTAATTCTTTGACAGAAACTAAAAGTGTCACATAGTTACCTCTTTCTGAATAAAATGTGCTGTTAAAGAATCAGATTTTGGAATCTTTCTGAACTTGGAAAGCACTTTGGTCAAATTTAGTTTTTTTTAATGTGCTATATAAATAATTTTGACATTTAACATTTCTGAGCTTGAGAAAAGAGCTGCTGAGTTGTTGAAGGGTGACTTTCAGAGCTGCAGACTGCTGCAGTGTGTAGAAATAAGACATCTTATACTTTACAACAAATATCTGGTATTTTTACTGAACTCTGATGCTCAAATAGGATGGAACACCTGACGCAGTCGAAACAGACAAACAACACAGATATGATGCATTAAGTTGCATTAATAATGTGCATGGTGGTTATTGTATGGGGTAAGATTACTGTCAAAAATATGTGTATTATTCAACAACAATCTGTGCTTAACTAGCAGTTTGTAAACTCTTCTTTCTACCAAATTATACACAAACATGTAGTTTATATGTTCTCTATAATTTAAAATGTTCGATAATTCATAGAATAAAAAGTCTAAATATACAGTTGTGGTTTCTCCTTTATGAACGGGTCACAGGTTTATTAATAGAGCACAGATACATCGATGCCACTAGTCTTTTAAACTTAATAGTACTAAGGTGACCAACAAAAATCAGCTGTCACTATTAAAAACAGTTTGTTTACTTTTACAATAATTATCAATAATCTGTGATTTGTTGGTGATCATGGTTTTATTAATTGGAAAAGACTCATACCAACTACTAGCATTGATATATCGGTGCTCCATTAATAAGCCTGTTACCTGTCATAGTTTTCCTTTTTTATTCTCCAAGGATAGATTTGTATTCACAGCCTTACGCTGCCTGTTGTGTTCAAAAAGAAGAAACTGTAAATTTAGACTTTGTATTTGTGTTTTTGTCTGTATGTTGAATTTGACTGTTGCTTATCCAAAGAATCTGCAGGTTTTCAGACAGAAAGCAATCACTACGTTTCCTCAGGGTTAAGTTTAAACTGTGAAATCTAAGATTTACAGTTTTTTCATGAATACCTTTTTTGTGTACTTTCATCCATCTTTGTAAATGAGCTGTCTGCTGCTTGCACCTTCTGTTACATAAAGAATGAGAGGAAGAAATTTGAATTTGCGCAGATATTCTATAAATTTCAGTGATGCGTTGAGAATATTAAATAGAAATAATAGTGAAGCGGCTTTTATCTTGACATGCTGGATCATCTGTTAAACTGAAACTAAGTCCTTGTTTGAAATATAGCTAGTATTTGGAAAAAACAAAAACTTTTAGATAAAAACTGTTGAGAAAAGTCTTCAGTGTCATTCCTTCTGTTTTGTTTTGGGTTTTTCTGAGTGTTACTCCTGATATGTTTTATCTAATAGATGTTTTAGTCCAAAACAAACAGATTCTGAAACTCGACGAGTCGAATTCTCTCTTAAATCTTTTGAAGCTGGTAAGAATGAAGCTTCTGTGTAAGATGGAGTGAATGTCGTTTTACTCAAGGAAGTCCAAATATTGAAATTTCCTCAATTTCCTTGTGCCATATGTTCATTATAGATTTATAGTCTTTTCACACAACAGAGTGTCATCATTTTTTTATGGAACTGATGGTATTTTAACTGTCTTTTGCAGATTTTTCATTTGTGGATTTTAATAGCTGGAGAAGATTCTAGGTTTTATGTTTTCCATCAGCTTGTATAGAGTGAGGATGACATGATATTTACATAACTGAGCCATCATGGGTCTGAAGTTGACAGTCTGGGGTCTTTTAAAACTTCATTTTTAAACTTCATTCTTTTTAAATGCAGTAGTTTAGACAGAGCTGCAACAGTGACTCTGTTGGTAGAGCTGTTGCTTTGCAGCGAGAAGGTCCTGGGTTTGAATCCGGGCTGGAGCCTTTCTGCATGGAGTTTGCATGTTCTCCTCGTGCATGTGTGGGTTTCCTTCCACAGTCCAAAACATGCAAGAGGTAAATTGGTGACTCTAAACTGTCCCTAGTGTGTGAGTGTGTGTGTGAAGGGTTATTTGTCTATGCAGTGGACTGGCGAACTGTCCAGGGTGTCCCCCACCTCTCACCCAAAGACTGCTGTAGTTAGACACCAGCTTCCTGTGACCCTGAACAGGAAGAAGCAGGTTTAGATGATGAATGGATTGATAGTTTAGACATGTAGATATTCTGGATGTCAGATTAGTTAAACATGTCTAAACCTTGACACCAAACAGCTTTTCTGCAGGTGTAAAAATGTCACTGTGATGAAAAGTTGGGAAATGACATTCCTCTTTGTCTTCATAGGAAAGTATTTGCTGCAGTATTAATGCCAAATCATTAGATCCTGTACCGACCTTTGAGATAATTATTTTTTTATTTAAATAGGTATTGCTTCACTTGTTTGCATCATTTCTATCCATTATAGGCAGTATATGTGAATTTATATCACCTCTACCCTTTGCTGTGTGATCAGACAAAATCTTCAGGGAATCATTTCACATCAGAATTAAATCTCCAAAGAGATCATTAAGAGAAAAATATTTAATATCTCCACTCAAGCTGCCCTTTGTTCTAATCATTTGGTGCATACAGAATCACTGCTATGCTTGTGTTTGGCTCCTAGTATCAGGGGACGTTAGTGGCATGTTGCGACCATTTTTCTTTCACTATTTTATCGACCTGACAGCCAATTAAAGGCAGAATGCCTTGAAAATTATCTTTGGGAAATACAAGCTTAAAAAAAGGCAGAAGCATCGTAGACAAAGAACAAAATTTGCTTTTTATTAAAAATTACTTTTTATTTCCAAACCAAATAATTTGAATTGATCTGTTTTAACTATTTAAAATTATTTTGACACTGTTTGTAATTGTTAGTAAAATTACATTTCTTTCTGACATGATTCCATGTGAGATACTTGTGGCATCGGCTCAGCAACTGAAACACAATCCAGCTTTTTGTCACTTGTTTTCCGTTTGTGTTTTGGTCCAAACAGCATGAGAACATTCAGTCAGTCCTTCCTCTCACTTTTTATGCTGATGAATCTCACAGCACCAGGTTTCTGCCTCATTCATCAAATCTACATGGGAAATATTTTTGACACAGTTCAGCGTGTTGAAATTCGAGTTGCAGAAGGTCAATTCAAGTTGAAAACAAGATGACAGTAAACACATTTTCAAGCATTCAGCTCAGTGAGGCATAATCAGCTCATCTGCCATGATATTCTTGGGAAGTTGAAGGTTCTAGAAAACTCTTTGAAGAACTACAGAACTGATTTTAACGTAGAAAAGGAGTAAAAATGCACTTAACTCATTCAGTGCCATAGACGTCTATGGACGTCAAACTGAATCCGAATGCTCAGTACCATAGACGTCTTGACGTCTCTACAGCTTTAATTGGCTTAAATCCCGCAAAGCATTCTGGGGCAGCTGCTCGCCGAATTTGAACTCTTTACAGGCTGTTTTTAGTCATATGATCCAGGAGGGGGCAGTGGTGCACCTCTGTGGGTGAGATCACCCTTATTTACCGTGTTATAAGCCCTGTGGATGGGGGGAGGAGCCAAGCACTTGGGACGAGACAGACGGTGAATGAATTTAGAGCCTGTGAAACGGCTCGTTCAGAGTTATTACAAACTAATATAGAATTAATGGAATTGAGAAGGTGGTGGAGTTTATTACATGGATAAAATCCCTCCTGCGTGTCTACCGGATCTACCGGGAACGAGTATTGTGTCAAAGGTGGCGTGATTTTTGCTCCAGCTCATCATTTTCTGACTTGTGATGTCTTCAGCCTGACGTTGAGGTTCTTCTGGTGGTTCTAGTGAAGCTAAGGTGGATTTATCCGACTAGTATCTCCTGTTAGGATCTTCTAAAGGCAGCAGGGAGCAAAATAAAGAAGGACTCACCATAAAACACACGGTGAGTGTTGATAGACAAGCGAATGGCTGTTGGGGGGGGGTGAGTGTACATGCGCGCACGTACACACACACACACACACACAGAGTATCTGAATCAGAAATTTGCTGCTTTTTTTTCTTATATTTTATTCAAATGTTGAAATTGTCTATAAATGACTCGTTTTAGACATAAAATAAACTATCAAAAGTACTTTTACTGTTGTTTTTTTTACTTTCATAGTAGTAAAACATAGTTCAGATGTTGAATGACTGTTTGAAATACCTCTTTTCACAAAACGCTCTTTATTTCACCTTTTAGTCCTGAAACGTGGATTTTCATAAAAGTTCCTCTTTTGTACTGCAGATTACTAAATAACAGAAAGAGGTAGAAACATTTTTTTTTTTTTGCTTTTAAAAGAAGAAAGATTAAATTTTGTGATGGTGGTTTCAGAATTCACAGTCACTGGAGAAAATATTCTGTGGACCTTCAAAAATAAGTAAAAATGCTAAATATCTCTGTTACTGAGGGGGATGTCTGGCACTGAATGAGTTCAAATCTAATTTAAAGGATTTTTTTCTTTCGCTATTAGTTTTTGACAACCAAGAATAAATTCAAAGCCATGAACTAAAAAAAAAAGCTGTGTTTTTCATCTACTAGCGTTTAATGTGACATAAAAGTAACTTTACCTGATCCTGGTGTCACACTGGAACTTATTTGATGCGTCATGTGAAGCAGCCAGAGGTGCTGAAGCTGAGCCTCATCACTTCTCTTTTATTTACAACATGTTCTCAGGGCTTACATGTCTGTGCAGTTTGCTTTAGCTGAAGTGTTGTTTGTTAACGTCCTGTCTAGCAAAAATGCTGAATCATCAGAATCTCAGATGGTGTTTTATAAATTACTGAATCATTATATGTTTTCACCTTTTTTATTTATTTAACTTAACTTTTTTTGCTACACATTTATTCACACAAACATGTAATTAGTGATTTGGTTGCTGCATCAAAATGTATGATACCTACTTGGATGCTTTAGGATTCACAATACAGCCTTGAGACACCAAACTAAGAAGAACCAGTGGTAACAAAAAACCCCAGCTGTGTGTTCTGCTTTTGTCTGGTTAAAAAAGAAAAGGTACAGCAGCACTTTGAAAACACCAGAGGCACAAAGAAGACAACAACATGCTGATATTTAGGCCTCTGCAAGACAACATGGTTCAGACACATGCCCAATCTGATGAAAGACAGCAGCTTGTGATGAGAGTGGGTTGTTCATATGGAGGATGAAGCATACGAGATCTAGGATTTTATATTTTGTTTATAAAAAGTGCAGGAAATGATCAAAGAGGAGGAGTCGTCTTCAGAATGAATCAATGGTGGAGAAAGAGAGGATTGTGGGAGTAATCTCTATAATGTTTGTAAAAGTCTAGCTTGGTATCAATATTAACTCCTTCTTAGGATAATTAAAGACTTTATTCTATTTCCATTCAGCCCTCCCACACACTCGTCTGACAGAACAAGTGATTTTATCTAACTACGGCTCAGAATTCGTTCACGAAAAGATCACGAACATTTTGACATCTGCAATAAAAGCTTGTGTTAATGTTTTCAACATGGAGACTTGTAGCACCTTCTGAAGCCTTTTTCAAAACAAAAGAAGTTGTAGATGCACCAAAAACCTGTGATGTGACGACTCAGGAACTTAGGAACCAAAGCACAAACTCTAAAAAAATCTCTTATAATAACAAGTCCCAGTCTTGGGTGTTTGTCTCAGTAGCCGCTCCAGAGATCTAATTCCCCGAACAAAGATGCAGTAAAGACTGTTGAGGGGTGACAGACTGCAGACCAGCAACAAGTATCAGACAGGTGTAGACAGGATTCAGAAAGCACCGGTGAAATATGCTCCCGTCTAAGATTAGCCAAGACAGAGAGAGGATTAGCTTCAGGAGACAATGCCAAGCGCCTTAATCCTCACCAAGAAACTGCTGCATTTCCCCTGCGTCTCAAGCATTTTTTTTTAGCCAAGGTGGAACGGGAGCACATCATAGGTAGATATGTAAAATACCTTTTTTTTTGATAAATTTCCTGACCCCTTAGAAAAAATTGGATATTTTCAGAATAAATAAAAATTGAATGTTCTGTACCGAATCTAAGATCAACAGACTATTAAAATAAAACCAAAAGTTCCTGTAACTTTGTACTTGCCTTAATCCAACAGTTTTCATTTATAAATTTAACATAGTATTTTGTTTAACTGGAAGCTTTTAATAAATTAAATTTTTTTAAGGATGTATTTCATCTCAGTTTTTACATCAAAACTACATTATCTGCACTCCAAACCTAGAAAGAGTTCAATGGTTTCCTGCCCCAAGAGATCCTGAAAATCCAGTTTATATTACTTGGATTAATTGTTTGTGCTTGGGATTATGGGAATATGTGCCATTAAAGGATGGAACTTATTTATCAGTTGATCTTCATCATGTCTTTAAGATGAGCCTCACATCAAAATGCAGCTCTAAGATCTCAACTATGTCAGTTGATTCTCTGCTTATGTTCAAAGGGCATTTCTTAATTAATTGTGCTTAATCGTCTTACTACACAGCAACCCTGAGGCCATGTAATATATCAAGAGAGCAAAGCACAGAAATTTAGAAGAATAGATGTGGGAAATTTTCTTCCCTTCAGCCTCCCCAGCAGGTAAATTCAGCCTTTCTACTCTTTTATCTCAGTAAAAGAAAGTACACTGGACTACAAGATAAAAATACTTAAATATTAATGAACTAATACAAGTTTATAGGCATTTCATCACCTTGTAGAAATCTTATAACTGATTTTTTTTTTTAATTCATTATGTTGTCTGTAAGAAGATGGGCTGCAGATCAATTTATGTTTTATCACATTTTATTTATGGACTAGAAAACAACCTGCCTCAGAATAAATGCATGTTCTTTCTCTGTAAATTAGTAAAAAATGACCAAAATACAGATTTCACTTAAATTAAGATTTCACAGTAGCTGAAATAAAGATATTTCAGAGAGATAATGGTAAAGTGTTTTTGTAAATCTCCTCCTGAAGCTATTTGTTTGGCTTTTTACATCATAAGATTGTTTTTGTCCTGGTTTCTGTCTGTTAAATAAAAATCAAGACATCTTAACCCGGGACATTACAGAAAAGAAATTAACATTTTTATTAATTTATTAATATTATTATTTTTTTTGTTTTATTCAGTAAGAGTAAATATTGCCTCTTGTGTTAGCCCTCTCATTCACTCTGAGTAAGTTACGTTTTACCCCTTAAATCCAAATTACTGCAAATATTTGCAATATTTGACAAATGCATGTGTTTGTTCTTATTTTGATTCATCACAGTTTAAAAATTGGGGAACTTGCATCATAAAATTAATGTGAAATAACAATGTTTTATACATATATTTATATTTATCTTAAGACCTTCGTGGAGGTCAGTTTGCGTTGGATAGGAACAACTTTTATAAAGGAACAAAAAGACAAAATGTGCAGAAAAGGCTGCAGATTCATTATTTTACTGCAAACCCATTTGATCTCTCATTATCTTACAGAAATTAAATGGTTTAAAATTCCAATTAGACTGTAAAATAATATTATAGCTGTTAAAACAGTGATTTTACTTGAAATCTTGGGCTGAATTTTATTTTGTAAAACTTTACACAACTTACACATGAATCTAGACTTTAACACAGTGTTAAATGTACCGCAAGATTGTTACCTGTAATAATAATGTTGCTGTTGAGTAGGAACGTTGTATCTTTGCTTTTCATGGTTTTTGCATGAATCATCTCTGCTGGTCTGTCTGTGGTGGTTTATGGATTTCTGTCTTATGAAAAGTTTTAAAGAGTTTGTGAGAACATCATTTGTTTCAAAAGATAATGTTTTTTTTTTTTAGAAACGCAAAGATTTGAACTAACAATAAAACACATCGCAGGCATAATAAGAATATAATAAAATGTGTTATTAGCGTGATTTCATTTATAAAAACATAAATACACAAAGACATACAAAACTTCCAATATTGTTTAAGTATGAATCAACTTTGATCAATGTCAAAAATCTAATTTATTGATTTAGTTAAATCCATTTAAAATCATTTAGATAAAAGTAAAAATGTTCTTACTTTGATCAGCCTGATTGTGTTCTAACTAAATTTGTCTTTGAGGTTGATTTTACCTTTGATTGTCTGACTTTAATTAAATGTCACTCTCAGGTTTGGATGTTCACAAAGTGCTTTGTTCTCCTAAAAGATGTAACAGTTCAGTTTAGCAGCTGCCACAAAGGGACGATTAGGAGTCAACATAAAGCTGCAAACTCACATCTGAGACGTCCAACATCCCCAAAAAACACACATTTGCATCAGCAATGCAAATACCTTTCTTTTGAGGATGCAGGTCTTTTCATTTAACATTTAAAATAAAAATAAAGTGTCAGAATTGTTTGGATTCTGAGAAGCATTTCTGTCTGAGATTAAACACCTTAAAGCTGGAAATGGTTTAGCTTGAGGCTAAAGGAATTCTGCTATGTGTGTTTATTTAAATTAACAATAAAATACAGGAATGTGCTGGAAAAATATGCCAGAAACGTTTTCAGAATTCAAAGTCAAAGGGAATTAATAAAGTAAAAACAATCATGGTGAGAGTTAAAAAACATCAAATGTTTTCCCAAAGAAACAAGTGTTAAACAACGGAACAGGAAATGAGAACAGAACACATGAAAGAGTACACTTAATAAGATAATAATGCTGCAGTGGAAGAAAATGAATATTTTAATGTTTTTTAAATAAATTTAAAGTTTTTTATACCTAAATTGGTTAATCCGACAACGTTTTAATCTCAGTGTGACAAGACTTGATGCATTTTTGTGAACTTTGTGACATTTACTCTTTGTTGTGAACCTTAAAAGAAACTGTTTAACTCCTTCGTTCTCCTGCCTGACATGTACTTTCCTCTAACCTTCCTCTCGAAGGAAATCCTCATCCAAACACAGTTGAAGCAGAAGACAGTAACCTAATACGCCATGGCTGCCAGCAGCTGTCCACAACCTTTTTTTTTCGATAGGGATAAATGACACTGAGGTGCATTAGAAGTGAGAAGAGGAAGAAGCTTAAGGGAGCCCTGCAGCACTTTGGGAACAATTCAGTTCCTCTTACGCTTCCTGCTACTGGTGGCCTAATCAGCCTCCCTTATGATTCATAAACTCTTGCACAGACTAGGTCTTAATTTTTTAGTTTTGGCCTATTATCCCCATCAGTAATGATAAAACTATACGTAAAGATGTTCTCTTATCAATTAATAGTGGCAGTAAAATGCAAGTGGAAAAGCCGAGGTCTATTATAAATAAAAAATCTGGTTAGAATTTGTACTGGCACGTGTGAACATATTTTAAATCATCACAATATTATAGTTTTTATATTACATGATTATTTGGGCCAACATATGTCACCTCTTGATTCTCCAGGTGTGCTCCATTTCCCTGCTGTGGTGACATGTACGCTTGTACATAATTAATATTAAAAGTGTTGGAATAGAAATTTATGGTGTGAAAGTCTGTAGAAATAATATTTGCATGAAGCACGATGAAATTTTAAGATGTAGTTGTTTTTAATTGGCAGTAACTGCAGGTTAGGGTTAGTTCTGTTGGATGTAAACGCTATATCTTCAAGCCGAGGCTGTTCAGGAAGCTATCTACATCGGATACAATGGTAATTCTTTAGAATTTACACAGTTAAAACTTTAAAATAGCCAAAATATCTCTTTTCTAGGTTTATTTTAGATCCAATTGCTTGAATTTTGTGCCACTTGGTGGCTAAAATGACAAATTGCATAGAAATGAGTACAATCACTTGGCCATGAAACACACTGGACTTTAAAGAAAACATATTTTAATTTTTTGAGTAAAAAAAAGAGTGATTTTTTTCTATTTGTAATCAAATAGCAGCTTTTAAAATAATAAATAGAATGTGTGTTTATTTTTCCATCCAAACAATTAGCTTGACATGAACTTCACATCTGGCTGCAAGTGAAAGCTACTAGCAGACACAGCTTAATATGTACAAATCAGATAAGGTGACGGTGTCGTGTTGTTTTTTTAATTAATTTTTCTGACATTGTTGATTTTTCTGTTTCCATCTTTTATTCAAAACATCATGCTTTAAAAACTCCTCCTCTGCTCTTCCTGCGGGGTTGTTGGCTTAACCAACCATCTGTCATCTTTTTATACATACAGCAGATTTGTTTTCTGTATTTTTGTGTTCCGATAGCTGACCTGAGAATGACACCACTGGCTGCTTAGTCCAGCCATCTGTCTGCCTTACACCCAGGTCCCACTCTAAAATCTGGTTTTCCTCCAACACTCACAACTTAATGTGGAATTTGTGAATATAAAAAGTAGGTTGGAGCTGTCACATAGACTTGGGGATGTTGGGGAATTGGAGTACAACTTTTCTGAGTAAACAGTCAGCTCAGGATCCATTTTCTATGCAAACATTTCCATGGAGAGGAAAGATCTCATTGGTTGTGATCTGCTTTGGTTTCCTCATCATCGATGCAGCACTGATATGTTTAGAGGCACTCCGTGATTTATTTATTTATCTGTTTGTGGGGGGGGGGTGACAGCTTTTCCAGACTTTGTGTTGGCAACACACATCAAAACATCTGAGGCTGCAGGAGAAAACAAACAAGGCTGGTGCTTTTTTTTTTAAATGAATTAAAATTTAAAACTTTCAAACAACAACAATTTATGTCTTTAGCGTCATATTTCAGGATGACTTTCCATGCATTAGTTAGAATACAAATAAGAACATAAACCCCTTGTTTTACAATATTGTTGTGGAGCTGCAATAATGTGTGATGATCTGGATAATGACCGTAAATAGAAATATAATCCATGGCATGCCTTCAGGTACTAAACATCTTTAATAGCAGAGCTGTTAGGGTTAAAAAAATAATTCTGATCATTTAGAATATGGACGTAGTTACAGTTCAGAGCTGTTTGAGAATAAAGAATGATTCCAAACATCCTTTATATCAAAAACCTAAAAGAAAAAAAATCAAATAACAAAGCACAGCTTCCTTAATATTGTTTGTAATACAGTTAAGTTGATTGATAAGAAAAAAACCGAAGGATCCGTTAGAGATCTTGACGAATGTTGGGAGTTTGTTTTCAGAGACCCTGTTAAATGTTGACTTCCTGCAGCCGAGCTCTGCAGAATCCCAAATTGAAGTGGTGAAATGCCGCGAGGTACTTATAAAAGGAGTTGCATATGTATGCAAAGCCTTTTAAGTGTGAAAGCCAAACACAGTCATGTTTCAATTTTTTAGGGGCATATTGCTTTTCCAGGGGGCAGTACACTCAATTTTCATATTTTAGCATTAATATCCAACAAAGCATTCTCTACTGTAACTGTGGATAATGACACTCCTGCAATTGCACTCAAGGACCCATATACAAAACAATATTGTTGTTTTCTGTTTGTGTGTGTGTGTGTGTGTGGGGGGGGGGGGGGGGGGGGGGGGGGG
>SSNP01000036.1:1758697-2003149 GCA_006937955.1 Pachypanchax playfairii
GGGGGGGGGGGGGGGGGGGGGGGGGGGGGGGGGTGGTTGTATTTCTGACCTCCTGGGGACCCGTTTCCTGACTTTTACTATCTTTCTGGGGTCCGAGGGTTCTTGTGGGGACCGAAGCCTGGTCCCCATGAGGGGGACTCCCCTTTTTAGGGTTAGGGGTTAGGTTTATAGGTATGGTGTGAATAGAGTTTTAGTTAGTCTTAGGGTTAGTTATAGATCAGTAATGGTTAAGGTTAGGAAAAGGGTTTGGGTTAGGTATAAATCTAGTTACTAAAATCAATGGAAGTCAATGGACGGTCCCCATAAGGATAACAAAACAAACGTGTGTGTGTGTGTGTGTGTGTGTGTGTGTGTGTGTGTGTGTGTGTATACAGGACACTAACACACTGAATACTTTCAAACACACATTGAATGCAAGGTAATACAATTAATATTTGATTAGACATCTGAAGAAGGGAACCGCCCACAGATTAATATCATGAAACTAACTTGTAAAACGTCTCCAATTTACTTATGTAGTTTGGGTTCTAGAGAACATCAAAAACACACTAGAAGGAGTCACTGCAGCACCCAGGAGGTATTTAGTGCCTTGCTCAAGGGGACGTTAACCCTGACTACATGGAGTGGGATGGCAGTGATCATCCTGGTACTCATCAACTCTCCAGCATGTTTCTCTAAGAGAGAGAACTGTAGACCTCTGAGTGAGTCTGTGGTTACTTTTCATTAAATCAGTATTATACTAATATATAAATATCATATAGCTTTAAGGCAGATTTTAGTAGCAAAACTTTTTAATTTTTAGGTGACAGATTTTCCTTGTAAAGATGATTTTAAAAACAATACCACAAAATATTATGTAAAGAAAATGATTATATGGTTAAGTAATATTATTAAATAATTTACCCCAAACATGAACTTGTTTAAAGAAGAATCAGTGTGTGAAACAGGACAAGAAATGATTCGTGTCCATGTTAATTTATTAAATAAAATATGAAGTTAACACAACAAAATCTTCCTGGCAGCTTCAGTGGAAAACACTTCCAAGGCTTTTTTTTTTTTTTTTGACAGGTGTGTAGTTCACTTAGCACGCTCAGTGAAAAATGTCTCTTTTTTTACAGAGTGATACTTTCTTATCATGAAACTCAACCTTTAAAATGCCACTTCTGTCAAAACATTCAGGTGTCGGTTTATTGTTAAGAGATTCTACAGTGAGAATCTTGTCTAGTTATATCAGTAAAAAAAACATAAATGTTAACAAGGCAAATAAAACATCAGGTCAGATTTAATCCAAATGCTTGAAATTTACATATCGAAGGTGTTACGTTTAAAGTCCTTGAAGATTAGTTGATAAAATGTCTGTGTTTAAATGAAAATATGGACTAACTGGATGTAGTTTTTATATTAATGCTATGTTTACATGTTTAATATGGTCATATCTGAAGCTACAAGACCATAGAAATCATAGAAAGACCTGAAAAGTAATTTCCCAATTTTAGACTTTGCAAATTTCCTAATTCCTTTCTTGGCTTTCTTCATGTTGCCTGTGTTTAACATCCTTGCAGGAAGTTGATCCAGAGCTTTACTAATGTGTCAACATGGACTAAAACATCTTGACAGAAATGAACGGAGACCTATTCTTGGTTAGAGACAGAAGACCTCGCCCTCTGGGTCAAATAATTTAAATCATCAAAAGCTGAAAGCTGTTAAATTCCTGATTAAAATGTGTCACTGATGATGGCAGACAGATTCTTATGCTGTTTTTTTTCTGTCCTTTGGTTTAAATGAAGTTTGATGAAGGCTCTAATTAATGTGGGCAGTGGAATGAACATCTTAATAATCTGGAACTTTACCCGACAGCCTTCAAGTGACACTAACAAGAATGAAGATTAGACTCTCTTGAATGCCTGTGACAATGTTAACATTAATTCCACTTAGCCTTTAAATACATACATTCCTCAAACAGCAGTATGTCGATGGATGTAGTGTTGTGTCTGAAGACTAATGATGGTTTTCAGAGGTATAAGTGCTGCCGCACTCAGGAGGCAGAAAGGTGAGTGCTGTCTCCATCAACAGCCCTTAAGGCAGCACTCACAACAACAAGCTGTTTCCAAACATGTAAAAATCAGCAAGAAGTGGCAAAACTGCTGCCATTAATTAACAGGAACCCCAATGCGTTGGCACTATCAAACATACGGCTGGGAGGGGGTTGGATGGTGTCTGCGTATGACAGTAATTTTAATGAGATGCAGTCATGTGAGCAATGATGGTGTGGGTGCAAACACTGCTGGCTGCATCCGTGTGACCTGCCAAAATGACTTAGTCAGTCAAAACATGTTAGTACTTTCACACAAGTAACATGAAGTGTTTCATTAGCACATGGTTTGTTTTACTGGGATCATATTCATCTATAAATACTCAAATTTTCAAACATTTTAAAGATTTTTTCATTGACCTGAATGTCCACCGAGCTCTGTTTCCTTTCACCGGGATTTTATTTCTATTTCCTGTAAACACACTTTTTTAGTTTGAATGTATTTGTGATGGGAGTCCAGCACCTGGCGTTTAGAATAAAGTATTTTTTTTCTATTCTAAAAATAAATATACTAAAAAACATGTTTAAATAAAATTAAGCAGCTCATATAAGGATTTCACGTCACATAGATCAGTAAAATTCAGGGTTTTTGTGTCTCGGGATAATCAGTTTAGGAAAGACAGAGGCGTTGTGATTCACAACATTGGCCAAAGTTCTGTTTCTCTGTCTTTCTGACATCTTGACAGACGTTCTGCCAGCTGGAATAATCTTTGACCAGTTTTTCCTCTTTGACTGATGGAATGGCAGATCTTTGCTGAGAGCTTTTGACTCGACTCTTGGATGTTTTCCTCTGCTGCTAAGAAAAGGCCTCTGGTCTTGATGGTGGAGGCAGTTGGTGCTTCTGAATAATTCTGGAATCCAAAAAATAGAAACTCTGCTCAAACATACTCAGTAAGGAACTGACTCCAAATGGATGTTATTATTGTGAAATTTCGGGTTCCATGTAGTTTCATGTAAATAACTATTCTCTCTATATGTTGTCACAGGAAGTGGTTTACTTCCACATCTTAACTACTTTGTTTCATTGGCGTGAATTGATTTTGATTCAGTGGCAAATAAGCAGAACCAGTTAGATCCAGATGGAATCAGAGTCCAGATGCTGCAGTGACATTTTAACCCAAATTTGAAAATCAGATCCTAATTAATTTCCTCTAAAGTTCTGAGAACACATTTCATTTTAATCAGACAAATCATATATCTTAGCAACATGAGTAATACTATTAATAAACCCACTAATTTCTGAAGAAGGGTTTTAAAGCTGCTATACTTAATTTGCATAACAAATTAGCTTAAAATATTTTTTTCATGCCCATTAAAAACATTTTAACACAGCATGGAGAAAAGTATGTTGTGAAGATTCAAAATAAACAAAAATAATAATTAAGTGGTTTTCCCGTATTTCTCTAAAAACATCAACCAATCAAATGGTTCGGTCCAGAAGGAATGATTGGACAGTATCTCCAGCCATACGGACTTCAGCGTTTATTTGGCTTCTGTGCTCTTAAAAACTGAGACATATTACTGCAGAACACCACTGCTGGGAGTGTTCGCCGCTCTACCATGTCACAGCAGGAGAAACAGCCGCCGGCTGGTTCCGCGTCAGGTTCAGGACAAAGTAACAATTAATGTCAGTTGTTTGTTGTTATTTTGTTTTCAGGGCTACGCGTGTTTCCAAACCTGGGGGAGGGGCGTGGCTTAGGAATTCTACCTGACGGGAGGGGCTGAGAGTTCTGTGACTTTGTTGACAGTCTAAGCTAGGCAATTTGAAATCAGGGATATCAGCTTTAATGCATCTTTTGTCCAACATCATACACCAAGTTCAATTGTTTGGGATTATGTTTTGTAATAAGCTAAGCCATGATATAATGCCTACATTATAATGTATAGTCTCTATAAGGAGTGTGAAGTCAACTAAAATTAAATGAAATGTTAAAGCTGCATTCAGTTGCCAATCAGAGACAAAGTTAACCCTTAAACATACAGACACCGAAATATGTCAGATACAAACGTTTTTAAATCGTGATAGCAGGTGTGTTTATCTGTCACATGTAAGTTTTGTTTGCTGCGTTTTATGTGAGATACAGTATGTTGTATAGGAACGTTCCCTTGAGGGAGTTTTTCACAGTTTTATGCTAATTTCATCTACATTGTCTGGTATGCAGTAAAAAGTCATAGCACACCTTCCCTGCATCTGCGTTTCTTATAAAGCTGCAGGAGAAATAATTGAAATCTCCAATTGTGACGGGAGCAGAATAAAAAGAAACCAACAGAATAGCTACATATTCAATCCTTATGCAATGGTAGCCTTAATGACAATAACAATTATGTTTAATTTCTGTTTGGAATTAGAATATTGTTTTCCAGTTGGGTTGGATGATTTAAGTGTTAATGTTTATTTTTTGCTGCCCTCCTGTTTGTGCCATTAATCGTGTTGTCACTTTTTGCCTTTCTGTTCCAAACCTATCATCTCTCCTTAATCCTAATTCACCCTAATTTCATAGACAAAGTCCATCCAGCATTTTTTAAAAGATAAATATCTTATGTACAATAACAGTGCAAAAATATAAAGTTATACAGGTTATGTAATCATCATTAAAACCAAAATCATTTAAGTCAGATGTGACTGAGCAGACTGAGGCTGCCCCGAGTCCACCAGTGGATGTAATCCTCCCTCCGGTTCTGTGTTCTACACGTTCCAGACATATTTTCCTAATTTTCTCTGCTGTGTCTGGATTACTCTTGTGGCTGCAGTTAGAATGAATAATTTGTCACTTTGCACAAGACTAACTGTAATTGTTTCATCTTTTTGACAAGAATAAGTGTCCAGTAAAGTTATAGTACAAGCTGATTGGCTTGAATCTCACAGGAACTTCAGTGTTGCACTAAGATAAAGCTGCTTCAGATCAGATTTAGTGATCATGACCTCGTGTTAAGTATCAGGGTTACTGTATGATTGTGTTTAAAATATTTCATGAATTAGATTTAAGAATTGTGATGCCTCGATCTGAAGCTGATGAATACTGTTTACACCTGTTTACACCTGACACTCAAAAGATGAATTCATTCTCAAGCCTGTTTGATCTTTCTCAGAGATCATTGAGGCTCCTGTTTTCTTTGGCCCTGCCTCTAACTTCTTCATGTGAAGAGATTATCAGTGAGAGCTGCTGTGTAATTCCAACAAACAGCTCCTTCTTTTGTATCATCTGTCCCGTGTGTGGACGGATTTCTCTCTGATGTGAAGACAGATGACTCCAGCTGTCTTGTCTGTACCCTTCCCACCTGGACAACCCACTAATTCTGCTTCCTCCAAGTGGTAGTGATAACAGACAGCTGGGAACTGCATTTCTCAAACTGTTACAGCTGATGGTAGTTTTAAATCCAAGGAAGAAAAATATTACTATGTAGATTGTAATTGTTGGATCAATTGTAGGGGTCCATATGGAGGGTGGTACATTTACATGATTAAAATTAGGTTTAGGATGTGTTCAAAATTGCAGAATTTACTTGCAGTTTGCTCTGATTTGGCTGTAGAATGTATAAAGAAGCTAAATTTGCAGCATACCAGAGATTTTCAAACATCTGTACTGATTCAGGGAAAATTTCCAGCATGTAACAAACTATTTTAACTCCTTTCTGCACCCCCCCCCCCCAAGTTAAAGGTGCCTGTATAGTCAGAACTTTGCATCCGTGTCAAAGTCGGAACAAAACAATGTTCTTAAATCAACCTGTAGAATACATTTATTTACATTAAATAAAGCACAGGTGCAATTAAAGCCCTTTAAATACTGGATCAAAGCCAGTATCTACAGAACAAATACTTTTTTTTGGAGTTACATCATTAAAGAAGTCCAAACCTGCAGTGTCAGTTCTTCTGATCTGTTTGAGAGTAAATAAACTCAGAGCAGCTGCACGTTAAACACCTCAGTGTTCTTCCCCTTAATGCTTTAATATTGTCAAATTTTGGGCTTCATTTGCATTTAAAAGCTCTGTCAGAAATAAAATGTCCTAATTAAAAAAACATTTATAAATTCATTGAACATTCATTGTTTGGCTTGTATCCCAGATACTAAAATGAGCTTCATCTGGAAGGTGTCTGAGCTGAGCCTCGGGGTTTGGGTGAGGAAACTTGAGGTACAGCTGCTAGTTGGTTTGGATATTGTCCTGGTCAGCTGGAGGTTTTCTGGGGAGGAGAACCCTGGTAGACCCAGAACTCACTCAAATATCTTCTCTGGCCTGGGAACACCTTGAGATCCCCTCGAGGAACTGGAGAGTTTTGCTAAGGAGAGGGTTGTGTGGGTTTCCCTCCTGAGCAACCTTACCTCGGATAATAAATGGAAGCAAATAACTGACATTATTGTGACTCTCTAGCTGAGGACGTAAACTAGTTTCAGATGGTTCTGTTGTTGAGGAGTCACTCTAAACATTTTCAAACTTCAGATGCTGGACAAAAATGGAATTGATGTCCCAGTGAGTCCCAATACTGAGCCAGGAGTTCATATGGATACTGCAGCTTTTACCCCAGATGAAGCTTCACTGTTAAAATGGAAAACATTGTTAGAAAAAAACTGTTTAAGGGTTTCACAAAATGTCCATGTATAACGATGGACTGTGTCCCTCCGAGTACAACCGGAATACACGTAGATGTAGTCTTCTTATTGCAGGAGAATTATAAAATATTTGTAAATAGAAATTTGAATACAATTTACTGACTGATAATTATAAAGCTGAAAACATGGAAAAATGATTGAAACACTTGTCGTGTGCCGCATTATTTCTTAGGTCCTGGATTTGTTCAGTGTTAATAATTTCTCATCTCGGGCTTCTCATGTGTCTGATGTTACACTTTTTATTATTCTGCCCAGGAGAGATAGCAGAAGCTAATCTTTCCTTGACCAAGAATATGAAACAAGTCAAGCAGTTCTTTATTTCTGTTCCACTACAGGAAAAGGATTATTTTTCCTGCAGAACTTTGACCTTGTGCAGAGTTTTACTCACTCACCGACCTGAACAACCTCAGAAGGAACGTGTCTGCAGATTTAGCTCAGTGTTGCAACAGAATTAACATTTTTTGTAGGAATGCACAAACATTGTTGTCAACATTATCCAACTGATCAAACCAATAGCTGATGCCAAAACATATTCAGTTATTTCTTCAGCAGTAGAACTGAGTGTTTTTACCAGAACCCAAATTTTAAATATTTTAATTTAAAATATTTGTATTTAAAACTGTAAACATCATCCTGCTTGAACAAGCTTGGGATGTTTAGTGGTCAGTTTAATTTTGACTCTTTATTTTGAACATATTAAGAAAAAAAAAAACAACAAAAAAAACACAGATCATAGAATTTAGAAAAACAAAAAGAATAACACAAAAGAAAACAACACTATTACATATAGTGTTCAAAAAGGAGCAGGAAGAAGCAGCTAAGCTCAATCAGAAGAAGATTTGGTTAAAATACAGGAAGTAAAAAACAATATAGCATCCTTAAGATTTTAGATCAGCACAGCAGCAGTTTCTACTGATAATATTAAAGCAGCACAAAATAACTTTTACAACTTTAAGCTATTGTTTTGAAACTTGTGTAAGTGGATACTCACTGAAAAACATGTTCAGCTTCATGAATTAACAACTTATTTCATAATAAGATGTCATTAGAAGTTTATACAGAATTCTTGTTTATGGTGAGTGTTTCCTGTTAATTATTTAATCATATTTTTATGATCCTTCCCTGATATTTTCTATATAAAAGCCCTCCAGGTTATCAGCCATTGTTGGGTCCTTCTCCTCTGGGTGTGTCCAAACATTTGCCTGTTGCTCTGACAATGTAAAGAAAGTAAAAACGACATCATATTTAGTGTTTCTGTCCTGGGAGAATTTATTTGATAGGTAAAATATATTTATTGAAAAAAAAATCTATAAATCTGTTTATTGAAGTCAAAACTGTAGAACGGCACATGCGCAAAAGGAAGCTGCACATCTCAGCAGGTAGCATATTTCTACAGAACACCGGTTCCAGCAACGGCCATCTGAGACACAGCTGCAGAAAAGTTATTTAGTACTTCTTTAAAGTTAAAAATATGTTTTTTGTGTTGTATTATTCTGTATTTCGTACAATTAAGCAAATGTTGATGGTTTCTGTGCTAAATTAATTAAGTTAGTTGTTCATGCTTTTGTGACTCATTTTTATAGAGTCACATGGATCATTTCGCACTGATTTGAGAACATATTAGTGTTTTGAACCTACACAGAAACAAGCAGGTAAAGAACATTCATGGATTTGTTTTTAAGCAC
The DNA here is from genome assembly GCA_006937955.1 of Pachypanchax playfairii. Lineage (NCBI taxonomy): Eukaryota > Metazoa > Chordata > Actinopteri > Cyprinodontiformes > Aplocheilidae > Pachypanchax > Pachypanchax playfairii. The sequence continues at coordinate 1,767,082 of SSNP01000036.1, forward strand.
ATGTCTTTTGTTGTAACTGATACAAAGCTGCATGAATGAGCAGCTCTTCCAGTTAAGCTGTAATATTCAGTTTTTCTGATTATATAAAATTATAACACGAGGAGTCACATTTACTTAGTTTGCACATGTCCTGAGGATGGTATTAGAGAAGCAGTCGAGTCGTTGTCTAAATCAAGGCTTTATCCTCTACACAATAATGGTATTAGGACATGTCAGACGGAGCTTGTTCTCAGACTGGGGACCATCATCTGTCCTCACTTTGTAAGCTCTAGCTGCATTTGGCTGTCTCCGTCTTTTATCATCAAAGAAAAAAATGTTGCTTATGGAAGGAAAATTGCTGCAACAAAAAGCTGGATGTTATTATTAAAAACTTTTCCTAAGTGTGCAGAGCCTTTTATTCAACGTAGAAGCCACTAAAAAGAAAAGTTCCATAAATTTGCAACAGTCAGCCAAACATGGTGAATATATAAACTTTCATGGCAGTTAATCTGATTGTTGTTGAAGTTTTTACAACTTTTGCTGATAGAAATGATGTTCCTGTTAACCTAAACTGCTTTTCCAATTATGTTGGAGTGCAACGTAATAGAAGCCTATACAATTACAAAGTGCTTTGGAGTCTGAAAAAGGTTGTTGGAGGAGGACTCTTTTACCAGCAATCGTGGTTTGCCTACAAAGTCCCTTATTATCTCATCTCTCATTAGAAGAAGGAAAAGGAAGTACTGACACTCAGGGAGGATTTGGCTTCTGGTTACATTTACATAAATATTTTGATTTGATAATGGCTGAGCGAAATGAAAAAAATAGAAGTTAACTTAAGATATTAGTAATTAAATGAATGTATAAATGAAATGATATAGCTGCCTCCACTTCTCTTTATTCTTTGTTTGCATTTTGTTGCTCCAGTATAAGCTGCAATGTGGTCCTGAATGAAGTGAGGCCTCTATCGTCTCGTGATGAACTCTGTCTCCTTTGGTTCACGTATCCCAAATCACAAAATCCTTGATGTGTTTACTGTCTGTGCCATGTTGCTCCCCTTTTCTTTTGTCAGCTCTTTTAGATGGCCGCGAACAAGCGAAGCTTCAGCCACTAATCTCCCATTCCAGTGTTTTATCACCATGACAGAGAGGGAGCAGGCAGAGTAATCCTTTAGACAAAATTGCAAGCACTGTTTACTCAGCGCCTTTTAGTGCTGCACAGAAAAGAGGCTTCATATCTGCAACAGAAAGAACTGCACACGGCAACCTGGACACATCTCCGAGCAGAAGCCTTGACTTTTTCTTCTCCTTTTTTCTTATTTGGCTTTTATGTTGATGTTTCTATATGCCAGAGGCTCCAAGATGGTCGAAAACAATATGACCCTTTGTTTTGTACTTTCTGTCTGCTGCCTATAAATTAAATATTGCTTATTTTGCCTTCTATCTGATAAGATGTTGAAAAATTTGAGGAACGAAAAGTTGAGTCAGTTTAAGGGAGTTCAGTCTTAGTTTTTATCTTCACACAAAGATTGTCTTTGTTTATTTAGTTTTATAGTAAATTTGACCATTAATAGCTTCAATCTCCTATGAAGCAACTCTGATCTCTGCCCAGTTTAATGGTCTGAAAACACAAACCAACAGAGAGCAATGTTCAATCCAAACATCATGACATCAACTTTTAACCGTTGTCTGTTTGTCATTTGCCGAGTTCGCTTTCGCAAGTGTTTGAGCCATAAACAAGCAGTTTCTTTACCCCCCACCATTCATTTTTCAAACACAAAGCATTAATATCTCCCCAGACAGTCAATGCTACCCCATGCATGCTTGTAAGAGGGGCGCTTCAATGCTTTCCATTAGCCTCAGGAGCAAAGTGTTAACTGCAGCCTTTCTGGCGTGGCAGGGAAATGGTTCTGGAGGGAAAACTACGTCACTGCCATGTTTTCATCGCGATTCCTCTCTGTGGTAAAGTTCACTTTCTGACTGCTTTTAAAACTTGAGACTATTGTTTCTTTCTTGCAGTCAATAAAACATGTATTAGGGTTTTATGAATATTTAATCCCACAGCTTGATGTTTTTGTTTGTGTAAAGAAATATCAGGATATCTGTTTTCTCCATGGCTGATTTTGAATCGTTTCAATTTTTATGGACCATTTGAGGGAACTTGATTTTACACTCTGAGGAAGTGAGTGAATGAGTTTGATGTGAATAAATTGTTCTGGTAAATATAAAATATCTAACCTTCTAAACTCGAGAGTTAAGCATTTAACTCTAAGAGTTTTACAGTACATGTTAAAGCTTTGATGCAGTTCTAAAATAGAAGTTAGTATAAACTTTTTTGTGTTTTTGGGTTTGGTTTTTGTGGTTTGCTTTTAAGAGCCAGCATCACAGGAAATAATGCATTTACTGTGGGCAATTTTTGTTGCACTTGCATCAGCTTTAAACTCAGAGTAAAGATGCAGCAGAACAGTGGAATAAACAGGATGCACACTTCAAATTGCATTAACCCAGTTGGACTAACAGCAAGCTTAACCTTCATCTAAGAAAAAGAAGAAGAAACTACTTCCAAACAGCATGAATTATTGCAGAGGTGGTGCATTTCCTGCAGAGATTTTATTTGTCAACTTCTTAAATCTGAGTTTCCACCGTAAATAAATTGAGTATTTTATTAAATTATCATCTCTGGTCTCTTATAGATCTGAAAATATTGAAAATATTCAATTATGCAGTGTCTGAAATGTTTTGCTTGCACAGAAATGCTGAAATACCCAAAATACTTATTGTTAGAACTCTGCTTAAAATTGCACCTCTGCAGTTTCTTTTCGTGAGCTGTGAAATGAACAGTAAAGAAGAGAATCTGATCATAATTTTATTTAATGACCTTCACAAGAAAATCTCAGTAGGTCACTGTAAAAAAAAAAAATCAAATAGAAATTTAAGCTAAGAGAGTCAAAAAAGCACTAAAACAAGGATAAAAATAAAGATCTTCAGTTATATTGTTGTGTTTTTATGAGTAATGCTGGAATCTGATGCAAATCAGGAGCTGATAGATTTGTTAGTCTATAAGTAACATTCCAACTAAAATGTTTTCAGTTTATTTTCTGCACAAACAACAAAACAGATGTTTTAACCTTGTTTTTCTCTTTTGAAGTTTAGGGCTATACTAATACTTGTTTTCATCATTTTTACTGAGGTATATTTAACACTACAAAACACAAATGGCTGCCAGATTTCATCTTTACTGGGCTCATTCAATGTGTCACAACAAATGAATTCAAAACAGATTTGGAGTGTCTGTAAAATTATGCACATAATAAATCAGCTTTGTCTTCGGTGAATGCCCCATTAGGCTTTTAAAATGAAATGAAAAATGGCAGGATACACTTCTGTCTGCATGAAATGTTTAAAAGAATTTCAAAGAAAATTCAGCCTTTCCAAAGTGTCTCAGTCAAATTTAATATTGACATAACTGAAGCAGAAAACATCTGTACCGTGACGGTAAATTTAGACCAAACACTTACGTTAAACCAATTTCTGCCTGTAAAAATCTCCGACCTCTGATTTTCTAGTTTCTTAGTGGCCAAATTTAACCATATTTCCTCATCAGACGTTTACAGTTATTAGTCAACCATCATCTATACCTGCTTATTTCTATTCAAGGTCACAGGGAGTGGGTGCCTATCTCCAGCAGTCATAGGGTGAGAGATGGGTTACACCTGGACAGGTTACCAGTCCATCACAGGGCCACATATAGACACACACTCTAATTAACCTCATGCATATTTTTGGTCTTGGAGAAAATCCAAACTTGCACATGGAAAACATGCAAACTCCTGGTCTGGTTTCGAACCCAGGACCTTCTTACTGCAACGCATCAGCGCTACCCTCTGTGCCACCGTGCAGCCTGTTTACAGTTATGTTTCTTTTCAAAATTCCAACTGATAAAACTTTAGTTTACTGAAACTTTTTAAATAAGAATAGAAGTTTTATTCTTTACTGAGAAAAACCTCAGTCTCATTCATGTTTTTTGATGAGTAGTTTTTTGATTCGCCAAGGTTTTGATATTTTTATACAACAATTTGAAAATTCCAACAGTTAATTATTGGTTAATCAGCGATTTCCAAGGAAAGTGAGAATGTGGAGAATGATCCATCTCTGCTGAATGATTTATTTATTTTTATTTCAAGTTTATTTATTTATAAAGCGCCAGTTCATGACAAAGTCATTTCAAGGCACTTCACAGAAAAATCAATCAATTAATAATAAAACATTTTCTATCTAAGGAACCAGCCGATTGGGCTGAATTGTTATTTCAGCACAATCCCCCATCCTGAGCAAGCACAACTGGCGACAGTGGAAAGGAACGACTCCCTTTTAACAGGAAGAAACCTCTAGCAGAACCCGGCTCAGGATGGGCGGCCTTCTGCCTTAGCCGACTGGGGTCTGAGCTGACAGGAAAGAGACACAGACAAACACAGATGTATTTAGGCCAGTCGTCATGTCTATGGAAAGATAAACAGAGAAACAGTTAATGGCAGCAGTAACAATCAAAGCAATAACAATTTGATGGTTCTAGTGGGAATATTTCATCCCTTGTTTATGTGAGATACACCCTCCTCAGAGGCAGCCACAGTAAAGAAAGACAGCAGAGTGAAAAAAAAAAATGTGGTCAGTATGTCCTCCGGCAGTCTAAACCTATAGCAGCACTACATGATGGAGATACAGTTCTGTGCAAAAGGATCAAGTCATCCTGTGTGTCTTCATCTTTTCCCTCCAAGCAGTCAAACTTCTTTGTAATCTTTTAAAGTGATCTTGATCAATAGTTCTCCAGACTCTTTCTGGGTTTTCATAGTTTTTCTTTTCACATTGGCAACTTTTCCCTCTCATTTACAATTTTTGTACCTTTGTTGTGCATCTTAACTCTGCTTAAAGAACCATAACTCAAGGGATGAACCGATGGGATTAACACTTAACAACTTAGTAAAGAATCAATTTGAACTAGATCTTGAAGTTGTTTGTTATCAGCATTCTGTCACTAATACAATTTGTTACATTTCTTTACTTGAATTGAAGGTAAAAAACAAAGATAAACCCAGTTTGATGATCCTAAATAAATGATATTGTTGGACCTATAAGGAGATTCCCTCAAATCTGAAAACTGCTTATAACTGTAGGATTATTCAAATCTCAGGTCTTATTTTAATTTCTTGTAATATGTGTGTCCTGTTTCTTAAATAAATTACTTTTAAATGCCATTAGGCTGTTGTAGATAGGTTTTTGGGGGCATTTTTATTTTTCAAAAAAGTTGTCCACTTTCCACATTTTTTAATGAAACACTGGACAATATGAAGTCATTGTCTGCATTTATTACTGAGAAACAGGGGGGCATCTGTTCAGCGCCTGAGGGGGGAGTTTCAGGGTTCAACATCTTACCACATTGACACGTGGATTGAACTGTTTACTTCTCGAGGACGATGACCTCCTTCCCTATTAGACTACAGCCACCCCAAAATACAAAGGAATTAGGGAAACTCGAAAAACTTTTTGGTAGTGCAGTATTAACCAATAAATAGATTAACACAGATGGATGGATGGAGTCTGTATGAACCTACATCTGTGCTGTTTCCTTTGAAGACTTCTGCTTTAACCATTTTTATGTGGTGGCTTCTGCAGTTGCTTTTCCTTCACTGAAAGTTCAGTGCACCAAAGCTTCAGAGTCTGTCAGAAGAAGGTTATTTTAGGAAGCAAAAAGTTCCATAAGAGCTAATCTCACTGAGCAATTTTAGGAAGCTGTTATTTGCAAATGTCAGTTTGCAGAAGACCTGGCAGTATAATACTGATATGTGGTGCTAATTATATAGTATTATACAGAATTACCTTGTTGAAGAAATGTTCCAAGGCAATAATTCAATCACTGGTGCAATCAAGAATGATAGGCAGAAATATCAAGTTGTTGGACAGTTTAATGGATAAATTCAGTAAATTATTGCAGTAAATTACTGAGGGATTGTAGTGTTGGAGGAGTCAGGTCGGTAAGGATCCAAAAACTTCCATCAGATATACGATAACCCAACAAACAGCTGATGTTTTCTATTTACACCACATAAACAATTAGATCTACATTTACTCTATAACTTTATGATAGAAATACCAAAACACTCGTGTTTGAAAGTGTACTTTTAACCTTGAACCACTTAATGACCTCCAGTTTTCACACTTATGGTCGTGCATTATAATAATTCCTTAATGCTGAGTTTTTGTTGGTTTCCTGGAGTTTTATTAAGGTTAAATTATTTAATGATTTATGTTAATTCCGGTCATTATTTCTTCCATTTCCTTGATCATGACCAAACCCTTTTGTTTCTTTAATCTGCTGTTGCTGAAATAACTGCCTGCTACTGTACTGAGCATGTTTTCTAAATCTCTTCATGTCCTGCCTGACTCCTCTTTAGTTTGTTGTTATGGTGATTCAGCTACGAGTTGTATAACCTGTCACTATGGAAACATAGCTGAAAAAGCTGTGTTTTTATGTGACCCTTATAAGGGGAAAAAATTGAAAACAAAGAAGTCCTTTTCTTATTACTGAGAAAACCAAAACGTTTCATTCAGAGTTTTATACTGACTGTGAGGCGGCCATGACACTGTAACAGGTTCCATTCAACAGGGCTCCTCCACTACAAAACAAAAGGCTATTTTTACTTTGAAAGGAATTATTGAAAAAAGTTATCAACTGTGAAGTATTTCTCTTGTGGGATTAAATGAAAATATTGTTTCAACTAAAATCTTTGACCAAAAACTACTGTTTCTGTGCTGAACCAAGACTTTTTATCTTTTCTTTGAGATCTTTTGTTAATTCCTGTCCCCTGTGGCAGTGATCAGAAATAAAACGGTAGAGTATCACTAATACAGATATTAATTAGTCCATAATCTGAACAGTCAGCAAAATTTAGAATTTTCAATTTCAGTTTGAGAAGATGGAGTAATCTTGGAAAGACATTAAGGACGTAATGTAATCCTTAAATTATTATAATCCCAAATGCAACATTTCCAGGAACAGACAAATTAGACAGTTTCACATGTAAAAGTTCTTCTTCTAAAAAGTAAAACTTCAAATTGACTGTTTCACTTTTTTATTGATACACATCAATTCCAGTGTAGTACAACCTCATGTCTTATATTTATCATACCTTAAAAGAATGTATAAATAAAAAACATTACATTGCTGATTCAGTGATGGAAAAAAAATTTGAGAACACCATGTTTTAAAATGCTAGTATAGCATTTAATCCACCTACTTAAAGAGGCCATTTTATACACATTTCAGGACTTTGTGGTTATTTCTTAAGTATTAACCAGTAATATGAAACATTTTCTATCTAAAAAACGTCAGGAAACACTGATTAACAGACCTTTCAATCTGTCTGCATTAAAATTCGGCTGGTTCCATCAGGCCTCGAGCAGCAGCTCGTTCATATTCATTATTCAAATTTGCTTGACTCAGATTGGCTAACAAACTAGCCTATGAGAGCAAGGTATACTGTTTCCTGCCCCGCTGCACATGGCAACGTCAGACGTCGTGACATCCTGTTTGCTACGTCTTATGCTAACAGCTTTTAGCCAGCAGCATGCTAGGCGTGGTTTCAACTGCGGGTGCTGATGAATACTAACGAACAAAGGAGTTGTGATGAAACAGATACAGGCCGTTAGAACTCAGGTTTTATCACCACCTGCGTAGTTTGAGAGATTACCCACAGAACACCTGTGGAGCTAAAATATTAAACAGAAACCTCAGAAAAACCGTTTTTAATGGAAGGGCCTCTTTAAATAAAGAAAACAAATAAATACTCTGAGATTCAACAATTTTTAGGGGTTAATACTCTTCTTGACTCTGACCGGTGTTACTAGTTGATTATAGATTTTGCTCAAAATGCTGTATGTAAGTCCTTTACTGTTTCTAGATATAATTCAACTGTCAGAAATGCTGTTTATTCACAGAAAAAAAGAGTTTTTAACACAACACCTATCTTACAAATATTTAATAAACATCAGAAACTTGGATGATGTTGGTAAGATATTAGTATCATGTAAAAGTTTCTTTTTAAATAAGAATGTGGCTCTGTGGCAACTCTCTGGCTTTGGAAAAGCTAAACTGCTTTTTAGCTGTCTCTTAACAAAATAACTTTGGTTACGTGCAGATTTTTTTACACTAGAGTGTCGGTGCCTTGAGCGAGAAACCAAATCCCCAGCTAGTCTGTGGTAAAGAGGAGATGATTGTTGTCGCACTGCGTGGCTCTCAGGTGTAATGCGGAATGTGCTTTAAACTATTCACAGTCTCTAATAGCTTTCCAGAACAAAGGTTAGTAAAATGTTAAAACCATGACTAAATGAAAAGTATACCAGTGAGGGGATGACGAGTATCCCCACAGGGAATGAAATTTAATGATCAGAGTTGGGGAAAATCAAAAGCAGGGTGGAAATCTGCACCGCGATGCCGTACCATTGGCAAATATCACATATGTCTACAGACCAATCCCATTTCCACATCGAAGCTTTTCCCTAGAGGCCACAACAAGGTCTCATTTTCATTTTGCCAGAGGGGAAAAATAGAGATAATATAATCATGGATGAAAACTTTGGAAGGTTTAGCTGATCACCCATAAATTATCCTCCTTTTATGCTCACTCTCTAAAGGTATAAATTTGTTACCACTTGGCTTGTTTGGTTAACTAATAGAGAGAAGAAGAGAAGTGTTTCTGTTATCTATGAACAACTTGATATAATTTAAAGCTGGCCTGAATGAAAAGAATGTGGCGTGATTAGAGGCTTTACTGAATGGACATCTGAAAAAGTTTATTCCACATGAATACAGAAGTGTTTTTTGGTTTTGATAATAAGATGTATAATATATGTAGATACAGAGTAAAAGGTTTATTTCACTACATTCAAAGAGAAAGGTAAAGACATTGAAATCTTCTCACCTTGTGGCCTTTTTTGGAGCCCAGAAGATGATATGCTTCAGTCTAATTGTTCAGATTATTTCTACAAACCTTTTCCATCTCTTTTATGAGGACCTGAAGTTCTTCTTTGTCCAATATTAATTCAGTTTACTCGTACTGAAGGACACATTTCAGGTTTAGGCCACAGGCAGGTTTGTTGTTCAGCACCTGGACTTTTTAAGAACAAAGCTATGAAGAATTAGGATTATAACTGAGCTAATCTCTTCCAGAATGTAGTTTATGATGAGTTGTTTGAGACTTTACTGATATTTGATGTTTGTCCATAAGACAAACTTTATAAGGTGCAACATTAGAGGTGTCTTGACATTTTTTACCGGTGCCATCGGTATGATTTTACTCCATTTAGGTAATGATTAAAAAGAAAAAGGAAAAAATGGTAAAAAAAAAATAAATAAAAATCCAGACCAGGCAGTTCTCACTTGCACAGTTGCAAAAAGCATTTATAGATTCAATTAAAAATGGTGAATGCAGTGCAGCAACATAAAGGATGATGTCAATAAACAGTAATAAGATGAGGAACAAAGAGCTTGTATAATTCCACTGCAAATCCAGAGTCTTGATTATAGTGACACACAGATGTTATCTTGAATTAAACTGAATTAAAACAGCAACTTGAAATAAAATAAACATACTCAACATTTTATTTGGTTGTTGGTCTGTTTGTGGTTCTTTTGCAAACAGTTGGTGCTGCAGTGGCAAAAGTATTTTTCCCACTGTTTTCCTGTTAAAGCCTTCAAAACAAAGCAGATTTGTATAAAGCCCTCATTGGCTATGAATTAACATCAGACCTGCTTTTCTAGAAAAATCCAGTTTGGTTTGTATTCATGGTGTGTTGGGGCTCTGCTGTTTCTCTGCAGACGACAATTCAGGGTGTTTAGGCATGTTCCACTGGGACTCGGCCTCAGTTCAGACGCAGGACTTGTTGGAGTGCAATATTTTGTATCAGATTTGGGAATGCTTCAGTGTCCCATGGAAGAGCAAGATGGAGGTAAATGGCATGATGGCTCAATGTCTTCTGTAACTCATATTCTAAATAAATGCTGAAAATTAATTGTATATGGAAGTTAGAAAGTTAGAAAGCTACCCAGCAGCAAGGCATCGGGGATGGATGAAGCTCTCTCTGAGATGCTGAAGCTTCTGGATGTTGTGGGGCTGTCATGGATGACATGCCTCTTCAGTACCACATGAAGGACCAGGACAACACCTGGGTGATCAGAGAGCATGTTCCAACTATTGGAGGGCCACAGTTCTCAACCTCTCAGGGAAAGTTTACTCCAGGTTGTTTGCAAAGAATGATCCAATGGATTGTCCAACCTCAGATTCAGGCAGAACAGTGTGGCTTTTACCCTGATTGTGGAACATTGGACCAGATCTTTACCTTCATGGAGTTGCTGGGGAGTCATGGGAATTGGCTTCTTTGGTCCACATGAGGCACTTTGTAGGAAGGGGGGGTGCTACTGCGTGTGTTCAAGATCTCAGGCCCACTTCCAAAGCAAGAGCTGTGTCCACATTCTTGGCAGTAACCGATCCTGTTTGTGGTGTTCATGGACACGATCTGAAGGTGCAGCCATGGAGAGGAGGGTGTCTGGTTATATATCATCAGGGGAATGTCTCAACTACATATGATGTCACATAAAAACATAAAAATGATCATTTGAGTGTTGATGATAAAATATACAGTTTAGCTCTATGAAGTATTTTTTTCATTAAATTGAATTAGGTATTAAAATAAAGCAAGCTGGTGATGTTCTCTCATCTTATTATCATAAATTATCTAATAAATGTACATCCATCCTACAGTTGTTTGATACCATGTTTTTAAAGCTGCACAATAAACGTTTCCTCTTAACTGTCACTGTTTTAGGACTATTTTGAGACTATAGATTGTCGCCTAAAGTCTGAGATTTTGGTTGTGTGTTATTTCTGTTTTCATGCTGTGTGTAAGATAAATGTCGCTGTTTCTAAGCTAACACAATCTTATGTTGGTGCTGTAGGCGGGCGGAATAAAGGCACTCAAGTGCTCTTTTATTCAGGGATCAGACCTGAGGCAGGCAGGATGGTTAAGAACGGATTGTTTTTAAATCAAGTTAGAATTAAAAGTTTGAAAAGAGCATTACCAAAAATAGCAGATTGAGCATTTGAATTTTTTTTATTCGGCTTTTTACAGCAATATAAAAAAAATGTTTCAAAAAGCATCTGTAAAAATGAAAGATGATTTGTGTGTGTTACATATTTTAATCTTTGTGTGGAACTTCTCGTCATCAGTCATTTAAAAATGAAAATAAAACGACTGGACAGATTCTCAGTCCTCCCAGACATGACGATCACGCAAGTTCATCTTACTGGAGGCAACTTTCTTCTTATTTTGAGTATTGTCAAATTTCAATTCACAGCATAAAATAAGAAGAATGAGTCTAGTTGCCTTTAATAAGATGAACTCTTGTGATTAGCAATGAGGGGATACTTGTCTTTGCTCTGCATCATTTCATTCCTTCGATTTTTCACTCACCATGTCTTCTCAGCTGCTGATGGGTGTGAAAACAGTTAAATAATCAATATTTCTTTCAGCCTAAGGAGTTTTAAAGATCTTTATATTTGAGTTTACATTTATTAGGCATCCTTTTTTTTTCTTTTTTGCTATTAAAGGCTAACCTTTGGGAAGCTAAAAAAACACAAATGGCAATAAACAATATCCTCATTGTTTCCTCGATTCAGCTGAAGTTTATTATCCTGTCTGGCTGCAGAGCTATGCTGAGGAATCTGGGCAAATACAATGAAAATCTGACAATCCAGGACCTGCAAGTCACCATAATACATTAATTAGACTTATAGTGATTGCAGTGATTGTCATTAAAAGTCTGCCAGTGAGTGAAATGAGCTTCAGGAAGCTGAAAATCCTTTCACATACGGTTAACTTCAGTCTGCCATAGAATGTGAGAGCCATGCTGTTTTTGCAAACTGCATGCATCAGTGTTGCTCTTTCAGCCCTCGGGGCAAACCCTTCGACAGATTGGTCAAAATGATGTAATAAAATTGAAGTAAATTGAGAGTAATGCAAGAAGTGCTCCCATCATCATCATGGGTGTTATCTAATATTTACTTTCACTCAAATCATGTTTGACTTTTCCCCCGTTTTTTTCCTCCCACAGATGTGTGGCTTATTTCTCAAGTGTAGCCTATTCATTAAAAGAAGTGTCATCTTTTTAAATTACAGTGTCTGTGATCTTTCATAAAAATAAAATGAAGTTTCATTGATCGCCACGGGGAAATTAAATTGATGCATCTGTAAAAGTAATGAGATTCAGCAGGAGAATAAAATGTTGCTGAGTGAAGTTTGAGCCAAAATGGGCAACGCAACAGGAAAGCTAATTAAAATCTGCTTTATACATATTTATGTGTTAAATGTTTTGGCATTGATCAAGCGATATAATGCAGCAAATATATCTTTTTTTTCAGTTTCATGCATCAAATAATGCAGAAAATCCTTTTGCACATTTGTTTCTGTTGAGGAAATTCTTTTTCTAAAGGGTGCTGTATAATGTTACAAGGCTCAGTTTACCACACACAAAGTATTCCCTGTGGAAAACCCTGTTGTCTGGAGCCCTATAGATTGCATCAGCCTCAGATCATATTGAGGCCCAGATCATTCTGCCACAAGGCATTTGCATCCTTTCATCAATACACGCCTAATGCATGCAGTGGCTGTGTCTCTGTTTGGCAGTAGAGAAGCAGAAGGCTGGGCAATGTTGGAAGCCATAGCCAGCAGAGGCTACACTGCACATACTGAAGCTCTGCATCTTCACAGTGTGTGATTATAGCTGGAGGGCACCACTGCACTCTTAGCCGTTGTGTTTTTCTCAACTCAACACTCAGAGGCCCTCTCTCTGATCCATGTTAATGTTGTTGTTGAATCCCAAACTGGCAGAATTTGAATTAAAAAGCTTCTTTGTTACGTTCTTTATTCACCAAATGCATTCAGAAAATGCAGGGCTGGTGATGCAGAGAAAGAAGTAGCACAGCCAACGGACGAGTAGATTAAACCAGCCTTCACTTCATATTGGTCATTGCTTGTGTATTTCTGAACATTGTGCAAAATGTATCCTGTTAAATTGAATTGTTTTAGATGTGATCACATGATCTAAGTCACCAGTATAAGGTGATAGAAATTAAATTAAAATTTTAAAGTGCTTGTAATCTAATTTTGCCATGATTGGATACATTTAGTATGACAGTTGTTGAGGTTGTTTGTGTTCTCATTAGGTTTTTCTTTAACTAGCTTGTTTGCAGATAGTTCAGATTATTTTGTGGGATAGAATCTGTAACTTTTAGGAACCTCCAGTCGAAACTGCATCAGCTTTAAGAAAGTGAGTATTAGGATCTTGTTTACGACCAGAATCTATGAATTTACTGTTATAATTCTATTTCACTGCATATCAGGTGCAACCTGCTGCAGCAACTAAATCTCCTCAAAATGAAATAAAATGAAAAATCCAAAGCTGTTTACTACCTTCCCGGCATCAAATGGCATTTGGCAGTGTTAATCAACCTTTATGTCTCCCAAAGGCTAAACAACTATGATGTCATAGCGTGTGGTGTCTCAGATATGATGCAGAGCATCTGGCAATATTGGACTGTTGTAGAAAAAAAGTCACACTTTTTATTTATTGATCTATTTTATAATAAAGCTTGTAAAACTTTGGGAACGCAAGAAAAACGTTCAAGTTACAGAAACATGTTTAAGACAGTTTTACTTTTATTTGTTTTCTAAACCCACTTTTTGTTAGAGGATAAATAAAAGAGTTTTAGAAAATGTTGAATTCCTTTCTGTTTGATTCCTTATTCAAATACTAATATGAACTTTATAAACGTACAGAGAAGCTAGTCTGTACTTCCTTTTATTGCTAATTGAGAAGCCAAGTCTTGCATTTTTTTCTGTTTTATCACCATTCAGTGGCTTTTATCAGCACAACACACAATAAAAGATCTATAAAGCTTGAAGCTGACGGAAGAAATCACTGTGACCAGTGGTGTCTTGATTCTCACCAGAGTGTAAAAACAAAAATGTAGCATCTTTTACCCTGCAGTTCTCTCCTATGAAATTCAGTTTTTGACTAATTGGATGGTAAATATTTGATGTGAAACAGCCATAGTCTGCACAGCAGGGAAGGAGAAATAAGTAAATGATAGACACTTAGCAGGCCTTTAATCAGCAAACCACCGTATGTAACTTTACTAAGTAACTGCTTTATCCAAACAGGCTCCTGAACCATGAGGGCATCTCATTATGTGAATTATGTATGGATTTTACAGGCATGTATTAAAAGATCAATGATGAAATGTTTCCATTTCCTCTAATGGGGTCACGTTGGTTATGTATTCTTCACTTTTAATCTGTAAATTATATCTCATTAAAGCTGGACTATGAACTTCATTGGGAAATTCAGCACTCTTGTCCCTCCTGGTTACTTGGACCGATTTTCAACAGATGAAACATTCCATCTTTGCTAATTGAGACCCTGCAGATTCACCAGATTACATAGTGACAAACACTTCCTGTCCATATGATGTGATTGATTGAGAAATGAGAGTGAATTTAAAAATACCTTTTAAATCCAACTCAAATATCACAAGTTGTTATCACTTACAGCCTTTGATCAGCATCCTTTTTTTTTGTCTTTTCCTTTTTAAAATATTTATTAGATGCAGGCAGGCTGCAATTAAGTTTAGAGTATGACAGAAAACTTTACCTGTGAAAAGTAACAGTTATACCCTTAAAGGTGGTATATGGAATATTTTAATAAAAAGCAATATTTATAACAAAATAATGCCTTCATGGGGTGTTTAGAGGGTTGTAGAAGGAAAATACAGTATTTCCTTTAAAAATTATATTTGAAGTAAAATATTATAAAATATTAATTTTGACGGGCACGACGTTGGCATTTTGTGTACATCTACCAGCCAATAGCTGGCAAAGCAGTGGGCACCATTTTGGGTCGTTTAATATCGTAAATAATCCAGCACAGTGAGGCTGGTACTGTGGAGTCTGCAGGTCAAGCAGTTGGAAGCATCGGGGACATGTGGTGATTATATACCTTATTTACTTAACACAGCGCAGCACACACCTGGTGCAGATGAACAGGTCGTTAACAGGCTTCTACAGGACTTGCTGAGAGGTTGCAGATTTGAATCAGGTGTGTTGAAGCAGGGGAACATCTAAAATGTGCAGGATTGTGGCTCTCGAGGCCTGGAGTTCGCCACCCCTGCCATAGGCGGTTTCCCTCTGGGGTTTCCCATGTGACGAGCAAGTTCTGTGTGGAAACGTTTTTATTAGCAGCTATTAGCAGCTAGCTAATACATAGCTACATGTTGCTGAAGTGGAGGAGCTTCGACAGGAAGACACACCACGGAGGATTTTATTGCTTTTTTAAATTTTTTTGGATAAGTGAGGCGTGCAGGATGGTGTGAGGAGGACAGAGGATCTTAGGAGGAACTGCAGAAAGTTTTGGTGTGCTCGACAAGAGCTGCGGGACAACTATGAGCTCTTTGCCACGGACTGAATTGATGACTGAGCTTCAAACAGGTAGGAGCTGCTTTTATCAGAGTCAGTGTGTGATCAGCGGGGCTGGAGATGATTAGTGAGCTGAACTCATGATATTTTATTGTCCTGCTCGGATCAGGGATCAGAGTGGGTTTGGTGAGAAATATTGGTCGACCTCAGCATCGGCGCACACGCGCGGGGGGGTAAACGAGCCTGGCACCCAGATAGCTGAAGGCTTTGTGCTGTGTTATTGTGTTCATATTACATATACCACCTTTAATGTATATTTTCTGTCCTTGAATATTTGTTTTTTTTTTGTTTTTTTGTCATTTTGTGGTAGCCTAAAGAAATCCAGGTATTATTTAGTAACCACCCTAAACACACTGAGAGCAAAGTAGAAAGAAATAGGAATTTCACTGATAAGACATGGAAAGACTGGGCACATCAACGATACACAAGCTGTTTACATCAGCAAAGTTTCATCTCGGCAAAAGTTAAAAAATAAATAAATAAACAGGTGTCCTGCCAAAAATCTTTAAGAAGCACAAAAAATGGGAGATATTGACAAACAACACAGCAGCTGATCGAGAAACTTAGTGCAGCAGATAAAAGACACGTCCTGTCTGTTTTACTTTCAAATTGGAAGATGTCCAACGGTGCAATCAGCGCAGAACTGGGAGAAACCCGTGGGACTCAGATACACTTATCCACTGTCTGGAGAAGTCCAGTGAGAAGTGGTCTTCAGGGGAAGTACTGTGGGCAAAAACCCAAACCTCTGATGTGGAAACAAGACCAAGCAACTTAACCCTGGATGAAACTATTTGATGCATGTGATGCAAATGTAAAAAATCTGAATGGAACAGACAGTTTGTCTAACAAAGAGCAGGAGAGAGGTAAATGGATGAGTATCTGCAGGAATCAGAGATGCTTGATGAAGGTTTCTTATAATTTGGAGGTTTATTTGTGCTGCTCTGGAATGAGGGATTGTTTTCAGATGAAGACTTAGTGCAGTCTGCTGGTTTCCTTAGATATGAAACTTCATCAATTGGTATTTTATAATCTGTTGTAACTGATCATATTACAAGAATAATGAATTGACTGTGTGTAATTAGTTAATTAGAATTTTTGCTTCTGTATAGAGCTTTGAGATGACTTTTGTTCTAAATTGGCATTATATATATATATATATATATATAAATATATATATATAAATAATTTAAATTGACCTAAATTATGATTAAAGTCAATAAAATCAGATTCAGACAATTATTAAATTCTTATAAATCATTTTTATATTCTTGTTACCTGACCATTTTTCTGAACAGGAAGGAGCTGGTGTCTCTAGCAGGCAAGAAGTAGTCACTCCGGACAGATCGCCAGTCTAAAGACACAGAATCACAAATAACCACACACACAGTCACACCCAAGACAAATTTAGAATCACTAATTAACCTAACATGCATGTTTTTGGCCCCCATGCACGGGGAGAAGATGCAGTCCCTCTCAGCAGGCCACAGTCTCCCATTTTACCTTGAGTAATTTTAAGTTTGACCACTTGAAATAATATCAGTGTTGTGATGCTCAGAGTAAAAAGAGCGAGGGAATCAGGATTAAGGAAAGATCAATGGGGAAAACCTTCACTCTGGAATGTTAGTAGTGCTGTAAGAAAAACCCTCTCAACATTTTTTCTGACCTTTTATTTGAAGAGACGTTTATTCACTTCTCCTTTCCCAGATCAAATTCCTGCCCTCCTCTTAACATTGTCTCTCTCTATATTCCTTTGACTCGACACAGAAAGCTTTTATGTTTGACAGCTTTTGTATAGGCAGCAAGAGATACTGTTAAGTGTTTTATTTCACTACTGAAAAGGGTTTTTTTCCTCTTTATTCATCCAGATTCTTTAGAAGAAATGAAACAGTTGCACAAAAGATACTTCAAGATGTTTTGAGATTCAAGTATGCAACATAACTTGGTGAAGAGCTGTTATGCTGAAAAGATTATTTGAGTTCAAAGTATATTTTGGGATGAAATACTTGAGTGTGTGTATGTGTGTATACACACATATATAGTCCCTGGAATATACGCTTTGTTTGAAGTCTTCATACGATTTGTATTAAGGACATTTGCCTGTCAGATTTTCAAATACAGCGAGTTCTTATCTTGATTTACAATGAAAAACATTTCTGACGTTTTTAAATCTTGATTAAATTCCCACTGAAGATAAAATATATAAAGTCCTGGCATTCCTTTCACCACCTTTCTTCATTTTTAAACTAACATTATATTATGTTGGGAAAAAAATGATGTTAACACTTTTTTGGTTAAATCTTGAAAATCATTTGTGTATTATGTGAATTACAAGATCACTTGCTACCTGTTTTAGCCAGTTTAAGCTCTTTTGTTTACTAATTTGATCAGATTTGAATTCAGTTAAAGGTCTTGTATCCTGCTATTTTACAGCTGTCAACATCTGGGATAGACACACATATGATAAAATCTTACTTTAGGTGTTAAAATGTCTTCGTTTGTCCTGAAATATAACTTTTATTCTCGAGTTATTCTCAGACCAGGAAGTAAAACACTCGGTTTAAGTAAAAATCCCATCTCCCCCCCTAGCCCAACCCTCCTCGTGAGTGCTGCCCCTCTAGCTGCCTGAATAAAATGGTGAATAATTTCTTCTAACTCTCACAACCAAATGCACATTTTCACTGATACATTTTTTGAAAGTAAAATACTACAAACGCTGGTGTTTAGTGTCTTGCTTCAGACTCTGGCAGCTCGGGGTGTGTGTGTTTAATCTGCAGGAGCAGCAACATTGTTACATCACTATGTTACAGTCAGGTGGTTTTCCAGGAGAGAGTGGAGCAGCTGCTCAGAGCGCAGGATTAAGGAGGATTACTGAGAAATGTGTGAATTAAGCCAAAAACCAATTTATTTTTAAATAAGGAAATAAAAAGTTGATTTTGCATGATAAAGGACCTTTACCTCCAAAAGTCTATCAGTTATGGATGTTCATACAATAATTAAAATCTGATTTGTTGCTAGTACTGCTAACAAATGAGCCTTTCTGTGTTGTTAATAAAAATCTATATTAATTTCTCTGATGAAATTATCTAAAATGATCAATCAGCATTATTCCTGTTGTAATCTGATATATCTTATCTACTTGATCTTAACAGCAATGTCTTGTAAATGATTTAATGTCATATAAGCCTAAAGGTTGTTCACTGTTTTAATTGACTGACACCAGATAAAATAACTTGATAAAAGAAAGTGCCCTTTGACTAGGCACCCACTTATTCCCTGACCACAAGCTCATGGAGACTCGGAGCAGATGTTTCCCATAATGGGAGCACAACAGGAAGTGAATTCAATTCAATTTGGCCTGAGGTCTAATAGGACATCAGCTGGAAGAAGACGGCCATAGAGTTTCACAATAGAGGTCCATCTGTGTTCAGGCTCCTTTTCAAACCCACCAGTTTAGAGATGTTGTTAGTGTGAAATGAGACAAGCACACCCTGATGCACCATAGGCCCTAATCACCTTCTCAAATGGTGCCATAAAGCCCCAGGGTTAAGGGGAAAGGGGTTAGGATTTGTTTTGCTTTATTACATCTGATGCATGTATTGTCATTGCACAGTGTCATTGCAATGAAAAGGGTTAAGAGGCTCTCGGGAAGCAGTCCGATCTCACCTGAGAGTATCAGTGTCAGTACTGGTTCATTGTCTTCAACAGTTAGCCAGAGGCTGCAAAGAATGTGCATTTGGCACAATCAATAAACAGCCTATTACAGATTCTACTAGTGAGAACAATGAAGGCATCATATGTAGGAATGATGCAATAACCATCTGTTGCTGTTACATTTGCACCACCTTTATGAGGCAAAATGGTTTTATGTGATTAAAGTACAGAGGTGAATGACTTATCTTTGCTGTGTAATATTCTGTATTATTTGTTTCAGCACATTTTAGAAATAACAGGTAACCTCAATAAATCAAAGGGAAAGAAACTGCAGTTCTTCACATATTTTGCAAACAGCTCAATCTTCACAGTTCAATAGTAAATTTGTGACAATAAAATAAAGTCTTGATTCTTTCTAACTTGTCTGAAACAGATAAAATTCCGTGTTTAAATACGCCCCCAGAAACGAATGAATTATTGAACACAGACCATTACAGCTCATCTGTTTAGTTACAATGGGCTGAAATATGATCAACATGGATATTTGAGTAGTTATAAAACCAATATATATAATAAGTGTTCTTAATTGTTCTTTTCACGAGGTAAATAGACAAATAAATGGTTGGAAATAGTGTTGATAAATTATTAACACTCTTATTCAGCCATATTGTTTCTGGTTAGTTCAATAGGAAGCAACAAGCACTCTGTACACTGTTAAGTTTGATTTCCACATAGTTTGCAAATGGACATTTTAATCATTTAATTGTCAGTGATGTTAAAAAAAAAGATACATAGACAAAATTGTAGGTTCCTCCTGTCAAGGACAAAAACTGAAAATGGTCAGTGATAAAGCATCACAGGTGTTTCTGTTCTTGTAATCTGTCAATCTGCCTGTTTAAAAGGTTAATAAGTTGTTAATGTGCTGTTTGCTATCATAGCATGCACCACACTGAACATGGTGCACAGAAAGCTTGGTCTGGGTTCGAAGAAATCAAGACCAGTACGATCATTCTGAAGACAATATATCATGTCTAGTGTCAGACAGCTTGGTCTCAAAATGTTGACATAAAAGTACTAAGATGTTTGTCCTGGCCAGTTTCATAAGTTTGTTAGATTTTTAAAATTAAATTCAAAACAAAATTCAAAAGCAGTGTTTGATTTTTATTCATTGATTTTCAGAAGATTTTTATTCTTATTAGTTTTGTCAGTTTGACGTTACTTCATGATCATTGTGAGGGTTTTCATCCTTAAACGTAACTTAATAAAACAGATCAACATGCTGTAAATATGAGGAATCAAAAGCTGATCCTGGCATTGGTTTAATTACAGACCAAACCTTGCTGATGTCCCCAGCTGTAGACCTTTAACAATAGAACACACCACCTTGAATGTGGAAGCTGGCAGGCAGACTGAGTGTATGTCCTTATACGTGAGGCGCATGTCCCTTCCTGTCCTCAGGCGAGGATTAGTTGTAGACTCTCATGGTTTTGTTAAGTTGTTGTGTGACTTATAAAATATGCAGCATTGGCTTTGCATGTGAACCCTGCAGCCTGACGCAGTAGGGGCTGTTCTGGAGTAGAAAGTTTGTGGATTTCTGATAATGACGAGTTCAGATTCTCTGGAAACAAACACACACACAGTAAGACACACATTCCTGTGAGGTTGGAAGCTTCTAGTCAATAAAAACCAGACAGTCTGTAAGTTGTTTCTATCAGAATCAGAATTACTCCAGCTTCCTCTCTGGCTGCGACTGGTCACTTGTAATTGAGGGTGTCTCTCAGGCAGTCGCTTCATCTTTTGTTGCTCCGTTCACACACACACACACACACACACACACACACACACACACACACACACAAGTCTGCAAATTCCTCTCTTTTATTATGGGAATTCCAGGCACATGTGAGTGGCAGTCCTGATACCCCTCCCCCCGTGCCGGTACCCTTCATTCTGGTGAGGCTAAAGAACACCAAAGGGGGTGGAGGCAGAGTGGAGAAAGAGGAGGAGAAGCATAGTTAAGCTAATTCATCAATAACCTTTATCTAATCCCTCCTTTCCCCCTTCCCTCTCCCTCACGTCTTCCCTCTCTCTCTTTGCCTAAAGGCATTCAAGCAATACAGCCATCCCCCACCTCTCTCTCTCTCTTTTACACACAACCCTCATACACACTGATAAAAGTCTGCCCGAACACGCTCAGAGAGATGTGATGAATCGAGCAGGAGTGTTTCTTCTGCTGCCTCCCTGCGTGTGTCTGTGTGTGTGGCGTAAGTTGAATCCTCGGAGGGCTGCGTGTCTTGACTATCACCCGAAGCTAAAACAGTGATTATAGACTAGAGACTAGGTGTGGCAAGACGGGGCGGCGTCAGAGGCTTTGTCTGTAGTTCTTGTACAGCCCACCAACGGGGAGGAGGGCTCAGGCTGTCTGTCAGAGTCTGTCCTAAAGCCATGCACATTCTGGGACTGAAAGAGGAGCTGTGTGGGGTTGAGCGGCTCTTAAACCAAGACTTAGCTA
Organism: Pachypanchax playfairii; assembly: GCA_006937955.1. NCBI lineage: Eukaryota > Metazoa > Chordata > Actinopteri > Cyprinodontiformes > Aplocheilidae > Pachypanchax > Pachypanchax playfairii. The sequence goes on from SSNP01000036.1 coordinate 1,788,802, forward strand.
CGAGGCATTAGAAAAGCACAAGTTCAAGAAGCTTAGTGTAGCTGGCAGCAAGAACGCGACGGCGTGAGGAACTGCTGGAGCTTTTAGCCGTTTGTTTCTGGATTCATTCATTCTGCTTTGCAACACGTCTCTAAAGAGGGAAAAAAAATCTGTGGAGTAAAATAAACCTTTGAAAGAGCCTTTGCTTGTGAGGATTTTAAAAAGACACTAGATTTAAAGGATGAGAAATCAATGATAAACCCACTTGGAATATGGGACTTTTAATCTCTGATTTGGACTATGGGGACGGGAAACTATGTGTTTGTGCTCAACTCTGGATGATTCTGATAAGTATGTAGCATTTCTTTCTGTTAGGATTTTTGAATTAGATTCTTTTATGAATGAAAAAGTTTTTGTTTTTCAACAAGTAGCACATTGAATAATAACACCATAAAAATAAAATTGTTACTGTGGAATCAGATGTTTATTCTTTAACTGTACTGTTTTAAGCTTTCAAGGTTTTGGAGTGTTTTATTTTGAAATCCGAGTTAAAGCGTTAAGTGAAAGCACTCGCGTGTGACATGCTGACCTGCTTGTGATCTGGATGAGAAACAGTAGCAGGTTATTATAATACTAATGTTTGTTGACCCTTGTCCCATCAAATCTCTATCACTTCCTGCTTGAATCTTATTCATATTTTTTAAACTGGTTTAATTTGTCTAACCCATTTTTTTAAAGTTGTACATTCTATAAATTCTGTTGATGTTGAAGCTAAATCTTAAAAGAGAAGCTCTTTTTGAAAGTTTAATCTCTTTCTTTTCTCTTCACAGCTCTTGCAGGTAAAATCTCTCCAACCAGCTCAGATAGTCTCTTCAGTTCCTCTGCAATGACGGCCAGTCCTTCGCCACCCAGTGTGTATCTGCCTGCCAACTTCAAAATGTCCAATGCACAACTGGCTTTCTTTTTGCGTGAGGCCCAGATCACAGGACAGACAGTTGGCGGCAGCAGTAAGAGCAGCAGCAGCTCCAGTACTGGACATCCGCTGCAGCGCTTTGAGAGTTTTGTGGTTTTTCAGACAAAAGACCTCCCTGCCATCAACATAAGCTTTGGGCCTTTTGCCCAGGACCAGGCTTTGTCCAAGGAATTGCTCCAGCCAGCTAGCCCTCTGGATATTCCAGGCCAGCTGACAGTTGGCTGGAAGGTGCGGGCTTTTATTGTCCAGGCGAGGGTCTTCTCCAACAACCCCACTGTCCAGGTGTTCTTCTATATTGCTGGACGTGACTGGGATGACTTTAGAGCTCAGGACAACCTGCCATGTATCCGTCTGCATGCTTTCCGGGATGTCCGTGAAATTAAGACATCCTGCCGCATGAGAGGTAACCTGGCACAGTGCTTGGCCCAGCTGGAGCTGCCTCCATCCTGGTTTAATACCAATGTTGCTCCATTGGGCAGGAGGAAAAGCTCCAGTGATGGACTCCTAGACGGGTTACCCAGTGAGACCCTCCAGGCTGAACTCTACTACACGTTGCATGAGCCTAATGTGGATGGGGAGTGCAATGAGGGTCACAGAGGTGGTGGTCCATCGAGGGGGGAACCTCTGTCACAGCACCCTCTGCTGCGCATCGGAAGTATCAGCCTGTACCAGGCCAGTCAGGAGCAGCTGCTGGTGGACAAGCAGTTAGACAAGAACATGTTCCTGAGGCTGCCAGAGAAGCCTCTGAAACCTGGAGAAACACTCAAGATCCTACTGTACTTGATGCCCAACTCCACCATCGAACAATTCATACTCAAGTAAGTGTCCTGTTTCCAAATCATCATCTCAGTTTGAATGTTAAGATTTACAAGTTTAGATGCATAACAGAAACTCAAAGTCCCGTTTAAATGTGATTATGTACACAAGAATTATTAATCAAGAGATTATTTCCTTTATATAAATATAGCACATGGGATTGGTCATTTTCCTCCTGTGTTAAATAAGCTTTCCTTTTGTAATCGAGCTCAAACATAATCGCCTGCAGTTTGTCCAAGATCTAATTTCAAACAGTAAGATTGCTTAAAAACACCCATGAACATGTGATGAGCTCCCATCGCAGGAAAAGCTACTATAACGCTAAATTTAATATTTTTTCACGGTTCTAATATTCACATCTCATCCACAGCAGCGTAATTAGATAATGGTTTTTACACAGCCTCAAGATTAATTGCAAGGTTTTATGACAGCACAAGATCATGTATGCACGGTCAACGTTATACAATTCCAATTCATGTAATATCTCTATTTTAGGCCCTAAGCACACGAGTTACGTTGCCATTTCTGTTCATTATAAAAAGATGAGCATGTAATCACGTTTTTCATCCTTCTCATTAATTTCCCCTTCACTGAGCCAGGGGATGTGCCTGCAGTAATTAAAGTCAGGTAAGATAAAGAGGAAAAGATGGTGTTAAAGTGCAGCAGCACTCTAAGATTCTCCATTTGAAATGTTGGCTTATGACCACAGATTCTTCTTTGCTCTCATATGAATAGTTTGCAGCAAACGGCTGCTCATTGTAGTTTTTGTTTAAAGGTCAAGTGATGGCTGGACTTCACACACAGTGTTGTTTTTACTCATTGTGTTGAAGAGAACAAAGAAAGTCCAACATTATAATTAAGCTTGTAAAGTCCTTATTGCTGGAAATGAATGTTACATTTTTTGTCACCTTTTTTAACATAAAATTATTTAAATCAATTACATTTAGTTTGTAACTATATGATTATTGATACCTCAGTATAAAAATCAAAGTAGAATCAGAAACAGTTTTCAATAATTTACATCTTAGTCAGTTTTACACAGTGATTCTGTATTTTTCTAATAAAATCCTTCTTTTACATCAACTTTAATGACTCAGTTGGAAAGAAACCAGTTCCTGTTAGTTAGCATTTTGTTAAAATGCACATTAATATATGACATAAAATAAATATGGGTTTTGCAAATGATTTAAATGAGATTTCCGAGCTGGGTGTATGTGAAAGGACATAATAGCTCATAACGCAATCCTCTATAAAAGTCTCTCACTAATAGGTATCCATTAGTGGTTATCAATTTACTCCGTTTCTACATTTTCTTGGCAGAGTTCCTCATACCCTTTAATAACAGCTCCACCATTGCTTTATTTGGGATTGAAAACTTTACTTGTTTTTTGAGTATATGATGCTCGTTTGGAAGGTTGTTTCAGAGAGATTGCAGTGGCAATAAATAGTATTTTCTCAATGTTAAATGTCTGAGTTTTACCTGCTGTCTGTGTAAGTGGTTCTGATGGATGGTAGACCCAGCTCGGATCTTTGGTCTGTGTTGTCAACACAGTGTTTAAGGTTAGGAAATAAATGGTTGTTTGCACTTGACAGAGTTTGAGGAAAACACATTTTCGTTGCTTGTAGAGGCAAAAAATGTTGAGAAGAAAAGAAACAGCAAGCCTTCATTAGGAGCTAATCTAGACCTGATGATGAAACACTCTGTAAAACTGATTGTTGTAATACCTTAATGTGGAGATTTGCAGAGTCTTAACAGAGACCCAGTTAGTCATAAAATCCCAGCTCAGTCGGAAGAGTTTCTGCCTGCAGACACAATTTAATATGGATGTCGTACAGTCAAACATTTTACAGGTAATAACCCAAACAGATCTGAAGCATGTTGTAATACAAGTGGTGTTGGGTGTTTAAATGTCAACAGTAAAATCTTAACGTTTAAATGACACTTGAAGTATAAATTGATTAGCTGACAGCAGCTTCATATTATTAATGATGAAAATGTAGCTTTATATCTACTCATATTTTTGTTTTTATGGATTGTACATATTATTATATTCCTTTACTGTTCATGAGGTAAAAATTCACTTTTACTTTTATGTTGTTTTTAAAATGAGAACAAATCTCAGATTGGATCTTCAGGGTTAAAAACTGTTCCCAACGTTCTTCTTTGTTTTGCATAGATTGAAGCAACACAGTTGTTTTTATATTTTTAATGTATTGTGATGACCTGTTCAGGGCGTAACCCCGCCTCTCGCCCAATGGCTGCTGGAGATAGGCACCAGCTGACTGTGACCCTGAACAGGAAGAAGCAGGTTTACATATTGACTGTCTATTAATTTTACAAAGATGTTGTTAGATTTGACACATTATGGTGCTTGTTAATGAAAGGATACACAATTTAATTTAGACTTTTGAGCTGAACTTGCTTAACTTGAGGAAGAAGATGAGTTTAGTAAAATAAAATAAAAAATAATGCACCTGTTCCTTCTACTCATCTGGGCTTTGGTTTCATCCAGAGAAGTTAGCATGTAAATACAGATTGTTAGTCATGCAGCATCTGTAGAAGTTGCCTAGATTTACACTTTACAAAATATGTGGTACATTTTAGTTGTTTCCACCAGATTTATGTGAATTAAGCACAACCTTTTTAACAAAGCATGACATTTTGCAGTGGGAATAATGAAACAGTGCCAGTATTAGCTCAGTCTACAGATACATCACATAAGACTCAAAGATTTTAATTGTCAAATAAAAAAGTTGACAAAATTCTTGAATAAAAAGGTTTTTGCTTTTCCGATTGTTTCCATTGTGAGCCACTGTTTAGTTTTGTTCAAATAGGAAGGTTCTTAGAAAAGAGTATTTGGAGCTAAAATGCTATCCTATTCATAGTTAATCATTCAATTAAAATTCTAATATTTCATCACCGTCTTAACACACAAACACTTACAGATAAAGACTGAATGCCAAACCATTCATTCTTTGCACTGCATGTTTATTTTGTCCTTCACTACAATGTTATTAAATATATCACAGACGTATTAAACAGAAATAAAAGCCTTCAGTAGAACTGAGCTATTAGAACACTGAAGTTTAATTTTACCTTCTACAGCTAATCTTAGCAACTTCTGTGTGATTTGGGACTTTTGCATGTTTTATATTGTAATTAGAAAATGACTTAAGAAATTTGGTCTTCATGAAGTTTTGAATCCACAAATTAGGAAACCACCTGACTCATTGCTACAACCTTGTGGTCACACCATCAACAAGACGCAGGTGGGGAAGATAACAGATGCTTTTTAAATCAACAATTGCATTTATTATTCAAATGCATATAATTTAAAAAAAATTCAAATATTCAATAATCCCAGTCTTTCTTTAGTTTTTGTCCAACAATTTTTTTTATGCTTGCAAAAAAAATGGAGATTTAGGAAAAACTCGTGCTTAGAGTCGGGAAAGTACATCAGTTTTTGAGCACCTGACATTCCTGGGAACAAAAGAATAACCTTAACTTTTGCAAAACTCTTTATTACATACAATATTGACCTAAAATACACAGGTCATAAAGATAATTGCTCGAAAGGTCATGAAATAAGTATTACTCTGATACATGCTACATTTATTAGCTGAGAAGTTTACTTACACTAAATTATACAGACTCAAAATTAATATTTGGTCAAACTATGAAGCTGTAAGATTCATACAGTTTCTGGAATTTGTTTTGGAAACATGTGACATTTGTACAAGTGTTCAGATGTGTAAAATAATTCTTATTCAAGCCACCAGCATCATCTTTAATCTGCTTCTTTTATTAAAAGGCTTTAGAAAAGCATATTTCTCATTAGTTTATATGATTTTTGAAACCTGTTTGAAGGCGCAAGATGAACTTTGTGATACCAGCATGTTTTCATGAAATCAGCAGTGCCCCGCGGGTAGCTTCCATCTGAAATGCATTATTCAGTGCTTTGGAGGTGGTTTAGGTGTGTACACATAATTTAAAGGTATTCTCACAGTCCTTCTTGTAGCAAGACTTGAATCATCAAAGCCCCAACGCTCAGCAATCTCAAGCATCAGAGTACCATTTATTCTTTGTAGAAAGGATTATTTTGTGTCAGCTGGAATGTTCTGATGTTCCGTCAAAACGTAACACTGTCTGACAGTTTTTCAGAGACTTTCAGTGCCTTCATCTGAAATCTAGATTACACAATAGTTTAATTAAATCAAAGAGAAATGCCACTACGCCGTGAGGATCTGACAAAGTCACAGCAGAAGTTGTAAAACATGTTAAATCTGTTTCATCCCCTGCCTCCTGAAACATTTAGCTGACCATGTAAGAGTCTGTAAGACAGTGTATTTCTCAGACAGGCTGCATCGCTGAGCCTTACAAAGGGAGTAAAAAACAGAAGAGTTAAAAGTGGGCTAGAGCAGGAAGAAGAAAAGCTCATATCAAGCCTCCAGAGTGAGTCGCCTCAATAGGGTGTGAATTCACTGGTTCTCGAGGCCAACTGTCGAGCTGTCCCTGTTCATCGAAGGAGATGATTAAAGATGCAGCAAATGTCTTTAAAGATTAATCGGGGGCTCTTCTTCCTGCTTTGACTCTCCTTTGCCGTTCCTTCCAGTTTTTTCCAGTTATTAGTTGTCCAGCTTTGAAGAGCCCTGACTTATTTTCCTCGTGTTGTCACGAATGAAGAAAGAGGGCAGGGCGTGCACTTGCAGAAACAGCTCTTGTTTTGCTGCACTTATACTGTCAGAAATGTACATTGTAAATCAGCATGAGACGGAAGAGATGGAGTCAAATTAAATTACCATGTCAATACAATGATATTTAATATGATCCTGATATGATCTAGTATATATTGAACCTTTAATCATCTGAAGTGTTGTGGACTCACCATCAGAATGATGTTGAGACACTATATAATTGTGCTACACATACCCAAACAAAAAAGTCCTCACAACTATGATGAAATGTTCAAATATCCAGAATCTAAGAGTATGGCATAAACTGCAATAAGTAATTATGCTTAGTAGTTTGTAAAAAGAAAAACAACAACAACATAAGGTTCATCTCCTACCACAGATCATGTCTTTTAAAGAAAGTTTTTCCAATTCACACCAAATTTCTGTCTCACATTTCTGGGTTTGTTTGTGCTGTACTTGTTCCTGCAAATTCACAACAAATTAGTTTTGAATAATTTCCTTTAACACTATGAAACATTTCTGTCCTGATGGAAATGAGCCTGACAGGGTCATTGTGAATCTTTAGATGAGGGAAAACATTGTTTTCTAAACTTCTGTTTGAAACTTTGACCATTTCTGGCACATCTGTTTTGGAAAAATAGGACTCAACCCGTCCAGAGAGGTCTCAGACATTTGTAGAATCAATACCAAGACCTGGGGGGGCAGTTTTAGTGAAATTTTATGTTGTTCTTTACCTGTGGAGAAGTAATCGCTGCACGCTGCAGCTTCGCAAACCTTAATTTCTAATTTCAGCTTATTTTGGTTTTCTGACCAAAACCAAATAACTGTCAGAAAAACCTGGTGAATATCTGGATATTTTTGTGATTAAACAGCCAGACCTGTTGTAACATGTCTTGAATTGGTCAAGATGTGTTTACAGAAGAAAAACATACAGTGAAATGATGATAAAGAGAAGTCAATAAAATATTAGAAACTTTTATTCTTAGCTCATTTCTTCTTTATTTTCAGTGTGTAAGTTTGTGTGAAGCTAATTTACACACGGTGCAGGTTGATCGTGACGTGCTGCAGTAATGAGAACAAACTGCACCTTCTGCTGTTTTACAGTCTGACAGATCATTAGAAACTTACTGTGTAAAACATGTGCATTATCATACCATGTGGCCCAACATTAGCTTTTATCCCTGGATTTGTTAGGTTTGCCATCTGTGAACACTCAGGGGTGTTATTTATTCCAACCAACTATTACTATTGCCAGTGATATTATAATTATTTCTACTTTGTTTTGCCAAAGGGCTGTGGCTAATGGTTTGCAAAAGATATTTTGTTTCTATGGTTTATTCATTGGAAAATTTAGTTGCGGGATACAAGAAGGTTCATGTAATAATAAGAATTTCATTGCATATATTTAAATGTTTCCAGTGATGAGCTGTCGTTTTAGAATTTGTTGTCTCGCATTGTAGTACAAATGTATAGAATATGTTTCATGCATGGCTCTCAGAAACTTCCTGGTTGTCCTGAGCCCCTGCTACAACATGCAGTATTCAAATGAAGGCTTGAGCAGGGAAAACACAGTGGAATCCAGGGAAGGTGACCCACATCCAGCTTTATTGGCTTTATCCGTAGCAGCTGGATGCTGGTTGTGAGCGCCTCGTAGGGAACACTGCAACTTCTTGACCTTAGCCTCTGCTTCCTGCCAGCTCTGCGGTCTCTCTACTCCTTGTCCCGTGTGTCATTGTCTGAGCTAGGTCGTCTTTTTGCAACACGTTGATAGGATATGTCAGCATCTCTCGCCGTGGAACATCTACGTGTTCAGATCATATGACTCGCACAGTGATGCCACTGCCGTCGGCCGTTGTGTCAGGACACATAAAGTGACAGAGAATCCGTGTTTATCAGCTCTCGTGTCTAAAAGAAGATGAAGGCAGGTGACTCCTACAAAGTCTTCTTATAAGACCTAATGGGCTGCAGTACCATCAGTAACAATACAATCATGCTGCTTGTATTCCTCCTTACTCTTTTAACTGACAAAAAAACTTCAGGTCAACCATTAAAAGGAGAATTTGTACCATTTTAAACTGAAATCTGTTTGAATTTTTATCAAAGTTTTTTTTATATAGTTTGCAAAACAGAAAAAAATAGCCAAATGATCCAGGTGGTTGTTTAAAGCTTACAGAAAGTTGTACGCGTCAGCTCACTGTTCCTGACTAAGTGCAGATATTTATGCAGGTTTTCTCTGGGGTTCGATTCCACTGAAATAATTCAGCTTTTTTCTAAATATACAAGCTGAGAAACTTTGGGTGATTCTTGTTTATTCACTTTTTTCCCCTCTAATCTACTGGGACATTTCTGTGTACTCAGCATGTTGTTGAGTGTTTAACTGGGTTTGAGACAAATAAAAACTGACCCACGAACAGCCAATTAAATTACACTGACTCAAGCCACAAAGTTCACGGGGGTCAAATAATCAGCTGCAAACTCATTAGGGTTTTACACATACTGTATGTGCATTACATACTTTATCCACTCAAGTACAGCTTCTTGATTTTTGCCAAGCCTCATGTTTTAATTCAAGATGGATAAATCATTTTCTTTATTTTATTATCATTAGCTTTTAACAAATTTGCTCCTTATTTTCCTTGTCAACTTATTTTTAAACTATTAGAATGTTTGAAATATAAATGCTATACAGATGTATTTATAGACAGAGAATGAAGAAGATATGGTGCATATGTTAAAGTTTAAAGATGTGTGTCAAAGTGGCAGTTCTGTGGTGAGAGGTCATAAAGTTTCTACCAAAATCAAAACCACATGATCTCCAAGACAGGCTGAAGCCTCTCCTGGGTCTGTTCAGGTTGTGGTCTGTGGGTTTTGTTTGGACTTTGTTTCCTTTCCACTGGACACACAACAGACGCATAATCTTAAGGATGCGTAATACGTGGCTGATAGCCGCCATTAAAGTCAATAGGACCGTTTCCACTGGGCAGGAAGCAACACGCATGAGACGCATCCCAGAAGCTTAATGTCGCGGCCTTTACATGGTAGTTCTAATTTTTACGCACTACGCTTCTAAAATGCATCAAGCTCAGCGGTTTAATTTGGACTAGACAGGAAATCAAGCGTCAATGAAATGTAAAATACCCGGAAGTTTCAAAATAAAAGGACATGTGTCGTCTTTCTCCCTGCTTGTTGTTGTGTGTACTGACGAAATCACATCTCCTGGAACCAGCTGGATGTAGGTGAGTGACACTCGTGTGAAGTGCTCCCGCGCTACCCGCTCAGCTGATTGCGAAAGCAAAACGCTAAGTGCTGCTGACGCGTTCAGTGGAAAGGATAAGTTAGTTTGTTGAACTGTCTTTTACTTCCCTGTTTGGGTTGGTCATGTTTTTATCAGATTCATTGATTTGGTAAAGCTTCTGTTCTTAGATTGGTGATCTGAGTTATTTGCTCTCATTATGTTTTATTTTTGAGGTTGGTTCGATTGTTTAGGCATTTGAGATTGGCTTGTCATGCACTTCAATAAATCATGCTCCTAAGTTTTATTTTTATTTTTATCAACAGCCTTTGGCCCCTCTATTCTAGTCCCACATAATTTTTTATGTTTGGTTTTGTTTTGGTTGAGCTTCTTTCTTTAACAGCATCTTTGGTTTTGCTAATAAAGTACAAGTTATTAAAAGAATCCTTAAAACCATGTTCACTGCCTGGTTTTCTACTAATTATAGTCCAGGAATTGCTACAGTCATGTGACAACCAGTTCCACTAAAAACTCATTTCATCATGAACTGCTAAAAATTTTAATATTGACTTAAGAAGAAAGATGACATCACCAAGATTTCAGTTCAAATTTACCATGTAGGGTTGAGTGGCTGTAGACCAGTCAAAGTCCAGCCTCACCTAGAACACCAGAACTGATCTATGAAGTATTACAAGAAGAAGATTCATTCTACTTTATGTAGGCGTTCATGTTACATGTCCAACTGGAAATGTGATGTCAGTATAAGGAAAAGGATGAGATGTCTAAAGGATTTTCTGAGTCCTGCTTCCTGAAATCTTAATGGATGTCACCAACATGTGTTGTGTCAGGATATTTTAATACTTTAAGTTAAATAACTATCAAAAAGACCATCAGTCAGACACAGAGGTATGGTTTCAATGAGCTTTGCAAAGGAGAACACCCAACTGAGGTGTTGAGACGATTCTGATGTGTTCATCTTTGCATTGCCTTTTTATTCACAAAGACACCTCCCATCAGGAGGAAGCAAGGGAGGGAAACAAGTGTGGGTCAGATAATGAAGTCAGAATGTATTAAACAAACACATAATTAGATGGACAACAGTCACAGGTCGTAAACCGGGCAGGTCTCTTTCAGTTCACTTACTCCTGCAGCATGACCTGTGACCTTTTATCAACATCGTAAAACCTTAAAATCTCCAACATGTTACCTAAGATGTGTTCACTTTCACCTCATTTAGGTGGATGATGGATCCTGTCTGAATGTTAACTTGAGCTCCATATTTCACACACCTGATAGTGTCTGTATGGAAAATAAAACCAATGAATGGAAATCATTGCAGGACAGTTTAAGGGACAATAGTCACTATTAGTTTTGGAGTGTATCATGCAATAGAACTCCATTAGATCTTTTAAGGACTTTGTGCCTTAAGTAACATCTAGATGCTAAGAAAATATTAGACAAATATTTTTACCATTGCGGCTCACACAATGCAACTGATTATCTGACTTTTGGGAAGATTTTCATTCTGCAGCGCTCCTGGTGAGGAGTGACAGCAGACAGTAATGATGAATGTAATGATCCCAAGTGAAAGTAACAATGAGAGAAAGAAACATGAGAAGCTGGAGCAGAGCTGAAAAAGAAAAAATAGAGGAGTTGTGGAAAATCAAGGCCTCCGTGGTACCAGTGAATCACTCAGTGCTGTGACCCTAGACTGGGTGAGTGGCTCCAGCAGATCCCAGTAACAACGTCAGAGATCTCTGAATGCAGTCCAAGGAACAGACTGTGTAGAACCCTCGAGCTCTCAGACCTCTGGCACAGGACCCGAGTTAGAAAAAAAATACAATGATAAAAGACAACAATGAGCTCAAATGTGTTTATTTTTTTCACAAAAATAAAGATTAACTGACAAAAGCTCAGCGCTCCACATTTGTTCAGTCTTCAAGGTAATCAAACAAACAGCCCTCAAAGTGTGTTTTCCATTTGACTGCACAGGCTTACATTAACAGTTTTATCTTTTTAAATTCATTTTCCTGAGCTTTAAATGAAAGTGTTTTTAAATCTTTCAGTTGAGAAAACGTGTTTGTTCTCTTCCCAAACATGTCTCATAACTCATTTCTCGACAGGTTTATGTTCAGCCTCCCAGAGAAAATGTTTATTTGTGTTGCAATTGTAATATATGTGATGTTTCTCAAGGAATAGAGTAGAATTATTTTTATTGGTGTTTTCTGAAACCTCCCAAAGCATTGCTTTTATAAAGTTCTTATTGGTTGTTTACATGATTAAATAATCATATTTACAGTGAAATCAGGAGATCAGGCTTCTCCTATGCTGAACATTATGTTCTTAAAATAACAATTAGTTGAAATTTCAACAATCAGTCACCCCACTGGGGTTGATACAGACCTGGTAAGGTAGTAGATGACCAGTGGGAGGGGGGGTTAGGCCACTTTCTGTCATATCAGAGTTTTCTGGTCTTTTTCTTCTGGTCCGTGCTTATCCAACACTCACACCCCCCGCCAAAAAAAAAAAAAAGGGAAATGGAACCAACAACCTGGCTACTGCTGTTGACCTGCTGCTGCCGGTGCAGATGGCTCCCCTGATGGCGTTTTCCCATGCATCTACCTTACCTGGCTCATCTGTACTTAGCATACTGTCCTTTTTATTATCCTTTTTGTTTTTTTGTTTTTCCTCCATACGTGGCTCTGAGGGTTGGATTAGGGGGAGGGGAGGTTTATCGGTATATGTATATGGGGGTGAGGGGGTTGAAATTCTGTTTTTATCCAGTAAAGCAATTTGAAATTGCACTATTGCACAAAAAGTGCTTTATAAATAAAGTTTTGATTGATTTGAACCAAGGTCTAAAAATTCCCTACGCATTCCCTGCCCAATCAAACCAAGTAGCCCGTACTGTCAAGCCTTAGAAACCTCAGTTACTTTGATTGATCAAATTACCAATCAGATACAGGTGATGGCTTCTATAAATGACGCTGAGTTGCAGCCTCAGTCGGATAGATTTTCAGACAAGACCCTGAAGAGTAAACAGGGAAGCTGTTGCTCAGATAAAATTGTTTATCCCGCAGTTCACAGTAAACAGTCTGCTGGTTGAGAGTCCTACACAGTCCTCCTGTTCAGCGTTCAGATGAGGCTTAGAGACAGCCAGTTTATAAGAAGGTTGTAACTCAGCACCTGTCGATGCTAAGTTTGTTTTATTGGCTTGTAAAGGAAAAGTAATTGTTGTGTCAGAGATGAGGGGAAAAACTTGTCCTTCAGAAATCTGACGTGCAGTCCAGTTATTCTGCATTGTTGCTTCTTCCCTGGATCTGGGATTTTCACTTTATTTTAATACTCATTCTTTCATCTTTTCATTTGTTTTCCTCTCGGACTTCCTGAGAGACCATACCAGAGATATGAAGAAATGAAGAAATACTTTTATTGAACATTATGGGCATTTGGGGACAGTTATGTTTGTCACTGAGTTGAAACTGTCGACAAAACACCTGAGATTTAGGAACATTTGCTCTTTTCCTGTGATAAAGTGTCATGATAGTGAAGTGATTTAGTGAAACCGCCAATAGGAACAATCATGTTATTGCAGACAGTCATTACAGGGAAGTCAGACACATATTTACAGTTAGTCACAGATGTTAACAGCTGTTAAAAACTGAGAACAACCCAATTTTAACTGCTCATAACACGAATTATAGTGGTTGTATATAACAACTAACTTGCATTAGTTACAGATATTATTTGAGATCTGAGGTAATGTTGGTGAACTCACTCCTTTGCTTGACATTGTATTGTCTGCAACTTCTACATACACAGAAACCGTCATTATAATGTGACAAACATGAATTTTAAAGTATTTTTTGATGAAAAATGATCTAATAAAACACAAAAAAAAGGTACCAAACTGCAGTAATTGCAGCAAGTCATCCAGGAAATTAGAAGCAATTTTAGGGAAACAACTGCGTGTCTTAAAAACAGTCATCACTTGATTCTGTGGTTGTTTTTCCCTCGTTGGTTTAAAAAAGCTTGCTTTGGAAAGATTAGTTCAAAGATTAACTTAAAGGGGAAAATGAACACTATGAAAGTTATGTGTCTGCTTAACGAAAGTTCTGCATGAAGAACGTATTGAATTACCCAACGGGTCTGGAAGAGACTGATTATTCCATCAAGAAGTCTTTAGCTTCAGACGCTGCTGCTAAATGTGCTGTAATCAGGTGCTCTTTGATGTATGTTAAACAGGTGTTGTATAATCTGAGTTTTTTTATTATTATTTGAGAAATAAATGAGCATGTTCTCTGACTTTTGCTTATGTGTGGCAGGTTTTGGATTGCCTTCTTTAAAGTTAATAGAATAATGTGGACAATCTTATGAAGAACAATAAGTAAAGGTAGATAAGCAGGTAGTGAAGCATTTCCTGTGACGGGGTATCATATTCCTCAGTCAGCATCATATTTCTGGGCTCTTTTTTCCCACATTAGATAATTTTCTTCCTGCACAAAGCAGTTCTTCTCCACCACATATAGACTCATGTGTTTATCTTCAAAACCGTTATGGGTTTAGGGGACAAAAAAGATAAGGTGTTTTCCACTGCAGGCAGCCTCCACTTACCTTTTCCTCCCTCTTTCATGTTGTCACAGATATAAATTGGTGGGGGTTTATTACTATCTATCCCCATCTCTCCTTTTCTTTCCTGCTTTTTTTATATGATGCCTGCCAAGAGATTTGCTGAGCCAATCTGCAGTAATGGACATGGCTCTACGCAGCATGAAGGGTTGTACTGCCTGGTATAGGCTACAGTTTCTAAGCAGCCAGTGGAGTGAAGACGTTGAACTTGTGATTTTAATGATGTACTCTCTGCCTTCAGTGAGTGTTCTTCAAGCCTTTATTTGCTAAGCTAAACATCAGATCCTTGCACAAACATCAAGGCGTGTACTAATTTTCTGTTGGTCGTAATTAACAAATCATAAATCCACTTGTTTAATTACAGGATTGTAGGGGGGCAAATACTTTTTAATACCTCTGTATAGTGTGTGTACATAAGTATTATAAATCACAAGATGGAGTAATCATTTGATATCCATCAACAGCTGATTAACTTTTGGCGTGAGACACATTTAAGATCTCAAACACAAACATGGTTATAAGTCAGTTAGTTTCACAGATACTACATTGCAGTTAAAGTTCTACCCAACACAAAATAAAAGATTGTGTGAGATGTTGCAATGATGTGCATTAACCTGTTCTAAGATTAGTTAGAATTCACTCAACACAAGATAAACTTAGTTTGAAACTCTGTCATAAGAGATGGTGGTTAAACTATTTTTCTTAAAGGTCTACATGTCAAAATTTAACTAAAGTAAACATTTATATCTGAGAGAAATTCAGTAAGACAATTGAATTTGTACTTAGATTTGCAAATATAATCACACCTTAGAAGAATGTCTCCTCAGCTCAGTCTTATGGGAGTAATTGTAAATTAATAATAGGTAAAATGTATGTAATATATCGTAAGCACATGGGAAAATGCCATGGGGGTGGCAGCCATCCAGGACTTGTAATCTAATAATTGTAAATGCATCAATTGTCTTTTTACTTTCTCCTTCTGGTGGCACAATCAACCTGATATGCCTCATCTATTTTTTACTCTTTTCACATTTCCATTTAAAAATGGCGCAGTGTTCATTCTATTAGCTGCAGTAATGTATTTCAGTGGTAGAGAGCTTTTAACTTGTGTGAGACACGCCCTGCCTGCCAGTACTTTTATTAATATTCTGGGTTATAATCCCAAAAAAATTCACATTGCCTAAAATGATTATATTCTATCTTATTAAAGAACAATCTTCTAATTTTAACTCTTTATAGGAGTAATGAAGAAAATGACCACAACATACAAACTCCATAAAGAAAGGTCAAAGGTCAGGAGTTGAAGCAAAAACATTCTAGTGTCAAGCCTGTAATGCTAATCAGCTGTGTCACCATGGTTGCCTTCCACCTGTTTGTTTTTCTAGACTTGTATTTTAGCTGTTTATTTCTGCTTCAGTGTTTTTCTAAAATATTAAGCATCGCTATTGATAAAATACCATGATGCCACAAGAATGTCTGTATTCAAAGTTGATTAGGAATCACATTTTCATATAACTGAATATTTTCAACTTCTCTGTCTTAAGCCCAACGCACACCTAAACGCAACGCCCCGCGCCGCGTTTTCTGACGCACGATAATGGCGTCAAATTACACCAGATCGCCGCTAAGCCGGTCGTCATTTTCAATTTTAGTGCTAATTATTTTGGTGGTTTTAGGTTTGCATTATTATGAGGTTTGAATTATTAGATATAACCAAGATGATCTGATGAATATGAACGAAAATTGTCTGCTAGCTTACCAGAACATTCTATTTCTTTATGGACATGGTCCTTATAATGAGGAGATTGGGGGTCGTAGAGCTCTGGGTACTTCTGTACTTCAGTGATGAGACGCTCCTCGTCCATCATTGAGTTTTTTTTACAGTCAAATAGCGCCGCTAAGTGGTTAAGGTTGGAGATGTAGGAGACGCCTGCTTTAAGAAGCGTAGAAGAAGAAACTACGGGTGCTCGATAGGGACTTCTCCAGTCGCGGCGCCTCGTCTGAATTCGGCAGATTCTAATCGATGCGCGGGGTGAAGCGTTGCCGTGCATCAAGACGTTTTTTGGTGCGGGCGCTCTCATAGAAAATAATGATGTTGCATCTTTGCGTCAATGCGTCTAGGTGTGCGTTGGGCTTTAATCTTTAACAGAGGGAACACATTACACCGGTTTTGTCAAAATTACACTGGATCTCCATCCACCTCCGTATACAGTTTAAGATCCTGTTTTTTTTGTGTTCAAGTCCCTCAATAACTTAGCGCCTGCTTATTTGTCCGAGCTCATTCACCCCTATGTTCCCACGCGATCCCTCCGATCAGCTGACCAATATCTTCTGCACATCCCCAGCTCCCGCTGTAAGTTCCAGGCTTTTTCTGTCTGTGCCCTGAAGCTCTGGAATCACCTGCTCCTCCCGATTAGACTTTCCCTTTTTAAGTCTCAGTTAAAAACTCATTTCTACACGTTGGCTTTCAATTCAGTATAATCTTTTTTTTTCTCTTCTCATCCGAACTGCTTGTTTTAATTGCATTTTTATTCTACTTTTATCTGCTTTTTTTATTGTGTTTTGTTCAGCGATTTGGTCGGATCTCACGCCGTTTTTAAATGTGCTATACAAATAAACATGATGATGATAATCTTTAACATTCGTTCACGTTTCTGTTGCATTTGCAGTAATCGCGTCTTCAAGCACTTTGTTTAGTTTGTACAGATACTCAAAGAAACAAACTTGTTTACAGTCTCAGCTGTTCTTCTTATTTTACATCATCACATGATGCATCTGACACTGTAACACACGTTATAACTTGAACCACTTTGTGTGGTCACATACATAAAATTTGTTTCAAGAAATTCACCTGTAACACAGACACATGTGGTTTTACACTGTCTTGGATTTACTGCATGTCCTGTAATGAATAAATCACATGCATGAATACCATTCAGATAAAACTCACAACTGGTTCACATTGTAAACAACAATTTTAGATTACAAACCAACTTTGTATCATTTTAACATCTTAACACGGGCAACATATGCTGTTCACTGGTTAAAAAGCTTGTTGTGTTATCCCTGTGATTAACTGGTGATTGTTCCGGGTTTTAGCCCTAGTTCACCTCTTATCAGGTAGAACAGAGTCAGAGGTTCAGTTCTCTTCATCAGACTCTGTGAAAAGGCTCTTATATACTTTAATCTACATTCAAAGAGCTCAAAGGGAGTTCAAAGGAGTTTCATAACGTTAGGTTTTTAAATTCTGGCTATTGTAACAATTACTTCTAAAACAACATTAAGGTGACATCTAATAGCTTCAAACTGCATTTATGTGTGGTCAGTGTTATTTTGAAGATGAATGCATTGGTTTTATGTAGCATGACTGCCTGCACCCCCACCTGCTTTCCTCCCCCGTATGCTGAAGCCCAGCTCCTCATACCACCATGTGAGAAACCCTTTTTCTTTTTTTTTTTTTTGCTTTCATCTAATTTCTTTGTTCTTCTCGTGGGAGGAGTGGGTTCCGAAGTGGAAGTTCCCGCTGCTGGAAGGTTGTTATGTTAGGCTGATTTAAATGAGAATAATTTTGAGCGCACTCCTCAGAATTGATGTCTTCCAGCAAACTAGAGCAGATTTGTTATGGTCATTTGCTAAACCCTCCCCTGCTCTCATAACGGCTGTTTAGCTCTCACCCCTTACAGCTCTGAACTGAGTCATGATCTCTCACATTTAGTTTTCCTTCTTCCTACATCCTGAGCAGTGTGGGCACTGAATTATTTGGTAGATTTTGTAGCTTTAAACGAGTCGTCTAAAGCAGGAGACTCTTTTTTTTTTTTTTAGTTTGAATGAAGTAGATTTGTTACAGACATATCGAAGAGATAATTCTGCACAGTGGTGAGGTTTTGAGGATTGTTCTTGTCTCTGTTTATCCCTTTATGGGAAGTGTTTTGTCCCAGAAAGCTCTCCTTTTTGCTGCTGCATTAGAGAGCATGTTGCGGCAGAGGGACCGACAGAAACAGACAAACAGAGCTAGTATTTTACATTCCAACTTTTTACATTTTATATTTCACTTTCACTGTATTGCTATCACATTCATCATCTAAGAATAGATCAAACTAGTGTGTTTGATTTCAGTTTTATGATTTTCAGACCCTAATATGCTAAACAAAAGGTCTGCTGCTTGTCAAATTGTAGAATCATTCCCCTGTGAGCAATTAATTAGCAGAAACCTGATCACATAACACATGTCAAAATAAACAGCATGTTTTAGCTTTGGTGTTTTATCCTACAGACTGTTATTGATCATTATCTTCTCTCTTCAGTGACTTTGAGTGGTTAGAGAGAAAGTTGCTGCAGGAAAATTAAACTGCTCAGTATTTGCTCTGACTACAGTTAATTATTCCATCAAGGCAGCCCCCATTAGCTCTCTATCCACCCACAAACAGCTAAAGACCACAATAATCACAGAACATTACAGCCCACAAACTACAGGCTATTTGTAAAGGACACCAAATCAACATTTCCTATTGGAGAGGTTTGTGCATATTAATAGTTATCTGGAGAGTTCTTTTCCTATTAACATTTTAGAAATGTGATAATACCTCATAACAATATAAATATTTTCTTTTTTCTGTTTTTTTGGCAAACTGAATCTCTCTAAAGTACAATTTGCACCCGCCTTAAATACCGCTTTGGATTTCCAGATTCTCAGCAGTTTTAGACATGATTATAATTAGATTTGTTATAGTTTGAGAAATAAACAAACAATGCAAATCTCCCTTAGTATTGCAGGAATTTAGGACAGATGTGTAGCAAACACCTGCATCAAAAGTGTGTGCTAATGAAAATGTAAGCCAGTAAAAAGCAAGAACTTTGGATGGTATGGAAGTTTCATTAGTTCAACTGTGTGTGTGCTAAATGTCTAATGTTTTTTATGATTGCACAAAAGAAAATTCTGATTATTACTTATAATTTAAAGAGTTCCTTCCATTAAAAACTGTTTTTCTGAGGTTTCTGTTTAATATTTTAGCTCCACAGGTGTTCTTACCTTCATAGTGGGTGAAAACAGGTCAACAACTTCTCTTTCAGTTTTAATCTCTCAAACTACGCAGGTGGTGATAAAACCCGAGTTCTCCCAAGTCCAAACGTCCTGTACCTGTTTCATCACAACTCCTTTGTTCGTTAGTTTTCAGCAGCTCCTGCAGTTGAAACCACACCTAGCATGCTGCTGGCTAAAAGCTGTTAGCATAAGACGTAGCAAACAGGAAGACACAACGTCTGCCGTTGCCATGCGCAGCAGGGCAGGAAACAGTATACCTTGCTCTCATAGGGTAGTTTGTTAGCCAATCTGAGTCCAGCAAATTCGAATATTGAATATGAACGAGCTGCTGCTGAAGCCTGACGGAAGGAGCCGGAACCAATTGAATTTTAACGCAGACAGATTGAAAGGTCTGTTAATCAGTGTTTCCTGACGTTTTTTTAGATATTAAAATGTTTCATATTACTGGTTAATACTTAAGAAATAACCACAAAGTCCTGAAATGTGTATGAAATGGGGTCTTTAAAGAAAACATTAAGAACAAAAATTGAATTCAACTGGCTGATTTTCCACTGCCTTCACATGAGTTATGGTTTGATTTCATTTGTTTGATGTTTGACTTGCTAACCGTTAGCTCACGATCTCATTGGGAACTTTTCATGCAGAACATCCCACATATATTCTGTAAACGTTTTAAGAAAACTAATACAATTTACAAAAAAGAACATTATTTATCTGAATATCTTTTATAGAAGCATTGTTGAATGTATTTCTTTTCTTGAATAGTATTTCGTCCACAAATAAACTATCATATCATTCTGATATTCACTTAAGTTTCTAAATTTAAGTACATGAATTACTTGTGGTGAAAATGTCTTTTTTGCTTCGTCATCACTTTTCCTGCTTTCACTCACACTCTCTCACTCATCCTGACATGTAATTTGTCACTCACACTGACGGTTTCTGCAGCCTTGGGCAGCTTCACCAGTTTGTGTAACATCCTTGTCATTGTTTGAGATCCAAATCTAGAGATCAGACAACATGTTAGTTCATGGAAGAAATACCTTTGACGGGAAAATTATATTTTTACCAAAAGATTAACTGACACTTTTTCTTTGTTTTGTTTTTTTGAGTGTACTACGTCATTGAGACAATATGACAGAGGAAAACAGAAAAAGAGTTCAGTCTGTAGTTGTAGAAGAGGAAATGTCAGTCATGTTGTTTCAACACAATGTTGTTTTTTTTCTCATTATTGTTACAAAAAAGTCTATTTTGAAATTTGTTTACATTTTAAATCTAAGTATTCCATGATAATGCAAGAGGCCATTTCATACAAATTTCAGGACTTTGTTCTTAAGTATTAACCAGTAATATGAAACATTTTATATATAAAAACGACAGGAAACACTGATTAACAGACCTTTCAATCTGTCTGCGTTAAATTTCGGGTGGTTCCGGCTCCCTCCGTCAGGCTGCTTCGTCAGCAGCTCATCCGTATGCATTATTCGAATTTGCTGGACTCTGATTGGCTAACAAACTAGCCTATGAGAGCAAGGTATACTGTTTCCTGCCCCGCTGCGCATGGCAACGTCAGACGTTGTGTCTTCCTGTTTGCTACATCTTATGCTACAGCTTTTAGCCAGCAGCATGCTAGGTGTGGTTTCAACTGCAGGAGCTGATGAATACTAACGAACAAAGGAGTTGTGATGAAAAAGATACAGGCCGTTCGAACCCGGGTTTTATCACCACCTGCGTAGTTTGAGAGATTAAAACTGAAAGAGAAGTTGTTGACCTGTTTTCACACCCACTATGAAGGTAAGAACACCTGTGGAGCTAAAATATTCAACAGAAACCTCAGAAAAACTGTTTTTAATGGAAGGAACTCTTTAAATAGACAATTAGTTGTTATACTAAAGCTTCTGCTCTCCAGTGATACTTTATTACAGATTCGTACATGCGTTTAAAATGCTGCCTAATCAAAGATGGATTTTTTCCAAAAACATATATATTTCAAATATCTGTCACAAATACTATGAAGTAATTCTGTTGTATGTAATATTTGATCACAGACAAGCGTTGGAGAATTTCATGGTCTTGTTATCAGATGATATGGGATTAAAAATACAAAACATCTGATCTACAGATCAAATCAGCCTGTCTTTTATAAAGCTGTGTTACCAGGCAACAACTTAGCAAGGTGTCTGGCTGCATTTGTTCAGAATATTAGCCCTTCATTTGCTTAAAGAAACCGCTGCATGTCACCAGAAGGGGGGTTGATTATTCTCTCCTGCTGAAACTTGAGACTGAGACAAGCACTGATATTGAATTCATGGCGAGTGGCTGAGGATTGTTTGGTTTCAGCTCATGTTCCCTCTAAGCCACAGAGAGCGGATCATGTAGTAATTCAGCTCTCGCTGCCCACAACATCAGAGAGTCACTTTGTGCTGCAAATGCCTTTCTGGTGCTCGTCTGCTGTCACAACAGAATATTCTAAAACATGATCTGTGACACCGACATGTCCTTTGATGTAAAAGAGGCTGAATAACTTCTTAACCCTGCATCTCTGTTGAGATGAAGTGCATCCTTTACCTTAACTTTAGCCCTGGAGGTACACAACATGTGCATTATCATGTTAAGCAGCAACAATGTGCTCTTATCACTTGCTGCGGTTAATTGAAGCCTAATGAAACCAGCCAGCTGAGGAAATGGAGGAGGTTCATCCTTCCTCTGTCGCTCACTTTCACTTCTCCTCCCTATCTGTCCTCAACCAAGTAGGTGCTTAATTCCTCTTCCTTAGTGGACCTCAGAGAGCTTCGCGTGGGAGAGCGAGCCAATTGGAAGTGACAACAGGTTTCTAACACCCGCTCTCCCCGCCTCGTGGTGTTGAAGCTCTTGTGTGCGGTCTCCCTCAGGGGTGCAGTGTTATCTGGTGTGAAGGAAGGTCCAGGGGAATAGTTTGTGTTCTCACAGCTCAAAAAAACCAGACCAGTATTTCTGCTTCCTTTCATTTTGAGATGATGTTTTATTTTAATACACCAGTCAGCCATAAAGGGACAAACAGAGGGACAGAAAGACCGACAGCCTCTCAGACACTGTAGATCCACCAAATGGTTTACCGTCGAACTCATTTCAACGGTATACTTTTCAGCTGATTGATTTCCTGCCCAGTTAATCCAGCTTATTAGCATTTCTGCCACAGTATCAGTAGAACATGACTAACCTGTTGTTATTATATCTGACTTGATGGTGCATCTTTAAGCACACTTGTGTTTCAATGTAAAGATAATTAGCCACAAATGATTGAATATGAAAACATCTGATCTTGCTTTGCTTAAAGCTAAAAGTTATTTGAATTATCTGAAAATTTTAAAGATAAAAATGTCATTAATGTAGTTTGGTTTGGACCGTTTTATTGAAAATAACATTTTTTTCTTTTTTACATTTTTTAATTTCTTTAGAGCAGAAAGAGTTTTAAGAAATACAAGGTTACATCATGGACAAACAAAATAAAATAAAATAAAGTGATATACTGCAAGGTAATAATTTTCACTTGTTATTCAAGGATCCTCATAGTTTATAGGTTTTGTTTAGTTATTGATTGATTTGTTAGTTTATTTAGTTATTTTATTTAGATTTAGTACATCCTTCAATAATTAACTACTAAAATGACCAAATGTTTATTATTTGGTCAGTTTTATTTATTATTCACAGAAGATTTTTTTTTCTATCATAGTTGAAAATGTTTGTTTTCTTTATATTTAAGGTTACCGAACACGTGGGTTGAAGTAAAACTCTTCTTTGGTTCCTCAGTCAACATATTTTACTTTTCTTAATAAATGTTGTTTATCAGCTCTAAATATAAAGACTTCTAACACCTGCTGTGTGTCTGGCAGGTCAGACAGGTTGCAAATATTGGCAGAGAACAACGAGTTAAATGTGGTCCTATTTATGTTGTTCTGGTTTACAGAAAACAAAAACAAAAGAACTTGGCTTCTGTGATTAATTACAACAGTAATAAAGAGAAGAAAAAAATCTGTTCCTGTCGCCTGCTTAGATGTCTGACATCATTGGGTAAGAGGCGGGGTTACACTCACACAGGTTGCCAGTCACAGACAAAAAAACATTGTGCCCGTCACTCAAACCCAGGACCGATTTAGAGTCACTAATTAATGTAACGTGCATGTTTTTAGACTGTTGGAAGAAACTGAAGTGCTCAGAAAAGCCTGTGCGTGCACGAGGAAAACATGCAAACTCATGGAAGCTGGGAGTTTAACCCAGCACCTTCTTGCTCCAAGCCAGTTGTCGACCGGGTTACACAGTCTATCACAAAGCTGCATAGAGACAGATGTGTTCACCACACTCACTCACTCCTATAGGGACAATTAGAGTTTCCATTTAACCTCATGCATGTTTTTGTTCTGGGAGGAAGTCCGAGTCCCTGGAAGAAATCCATGCATGCACGAGGAGAACATGCAAACTCCACGCAGTCCGGTTTTGAACCCAGGACCTTCTCGCTGCAAGGCACCAGTGCCATGAACTGCACCACCGTGCAGCCCTCTCATTTCCCTGTTTATTAGCTTTTTAAAGCCGTATTCTTGTTTTATAGGGTTGCTTCGTTCTTGCTGCTTGTCTGCTAAACCATATGTTTTATCTGTTTGTGTCCTCCATTTTTTTTACCATATTATTACAAAAAACATTTTTTAAAAGTTATTATTTATCTTCTTCCTCTGGATTGTCCAGCGTTTAAACATTAACCTGTTTTCAGTACTAAAAATACCAGTTGAAGACAGAATCTCTTATTCCATCCACATCAGACTAACAATCCATACTCTTTGAGTTTTGTAATTTATAAAACTAAACAAATGACTGGGAAAATTGTACAGTAAATGTCTTGCTTTTATCCACAGCACACCTTTCAGCAAGCTAGCTTTTTATGTAGTTCAGACAGCAGCATGCTGCCGCAGCCCTTTCATGCGTTAAAATGCCACAAGCAGTGTGTTACATTTCTGTACCATCATTCACAGCACAAAATACCTCAGAAGTGTCCAAGGGAACAATGAATGTGTATTTGTGCCACATTCAGAATGTGGCTCTCTGCCTGGAAAATCCAGTTTTATCTTCAGCTGCCTTCACCTTAGCTGCGCTTTGTGGGAAGAAGAAGAAAAGAAGGTGTGAACTTGACTCTGATACAAGTCTGGGAGCACAAAAGAATGTGAGCTCTATTTTTGCAAACTACTGCTGAATACCAAAAATACCCTTTTTAGTGAGAGCAGTAAATGTTCGGCTGTTAACGGTCTCATATTAAGCGTCAGTGATCTGATAATAAAACAAACACAATTATTCTCAGGTAATCATGTTAGTATGTTCTTTCAAGTCAGGACTAGCATGTTTTTTTCCTGGCGTGTTGAATTCACATCGACTCGAGCAGATTCTCTCTACAACTCAACATAAATGTCCTCTTAGCGTTTAGGGAGAGGCACAATTGAAATTCAGGCCTGGTCCCTCACTTAACCCCCTGTCGTTACAGTGCTGGCCTTGGTGGGTTTTGCTGAGTTTCACGTTCCTGTCTGAGATTTATTATCTCCCTCCCAGCCTGGTATTTTACGGTTTAATGACCAGCAATCGCTCCCATCATCAGGGTCAGTTACAATTACACCCACTTTGCCTGTGCTCCAGCAAATGCAACCTGGTTTTTGCCTCTAGGAGCATTTTGGTTTAGGATTCCAGACCTAACTGCAGTTGTCATGACTAGAGATGAGAAATTCTGAGAAAAGTTTAAAAATCCTGTCATTCCAGCTGAATAATCTTGCTGTTCATGAGCTGTGAGGTTTCAGCCTTGAGTCTGTAAAAGAGGCACTCAAACAGCACTGAGAGGTAACAATTGGAACAAACAGCCGTATCAGCTGTCGAAGACCGAAAGGGTTCATTTCATTGTTCGTTATGAATAAATAACCCTTTCAAATAGGCAGTTTTTATTCTTTCAATGGTATTTGGATGTTGTCCTTGTCAGCCAGATGACCACAGGTACATATTGCATATTAAGAATCAGTGTGAAAGGAACTCTTGAATGTGATTTTTGACACAAATAAACATAAATAATAATACATTTCAGAATTAATTTCTAGGAATTTGTTTCAGATTGTATTTCCATCTAAAGCAAGGTCACATGCTTCTTCCTTTGGTGTGTTAAATAACCACATTTATCAACTCAAATTGAAATCTTTGAAAACTGTTTGTCCACAGCTGAAAGGGGGTTTTGATAAATCAGTGTGCTGCTCATCACTTCTCAACTGTCTCATCTTCACTTTCCCACTATTCTCCAAATACATCCTCTTTTCCTTATCTCTCCTCCTCTCCTCTAATCTATTCCATAATTGCATCCTTTCCTAGCTCACCTGGCAGAAAACAAACCAAAGTTATTCTGACACTGATAAATTGTGTCCCTCAGCAACATATTCAGTTTTGTTAGAAAATAAACCAAAGGGACAAGAATAATGAGTTCCCCCAGTTGGGCCTCTTTTACTGAGTTAAAGCCAAGCTTGAGGTTGTGGAAACACTTTGCTTAATATACTTCCCATACACACAGCGTGAGGACGCATACATTACCCATCATCCCCTTGATAAACTTGCATAACACTCCACAAACATGAATATTGACCAGCATTCAACATAAGTTCTGCCACAGTTTAACCCCTGCAGGGAGTTTCAGCTCATTACTAAGCTCACATACATTTACATCCCCGCTTTCATAATTTACAATTAGTACATTATTCATCCAGTTCATCCAATCAAACAAAAGCAGCTTCATCTTGCTGCTGCTTTTAAAGTAACAACCTCAAGTAAAAAATATCGAAACGCAATTTTGTTTTCCAGAGTCTGATGAAAAGATCAATATCAATTTTATTGCTTGAGTGTCTGCTACAGATACAGGAGAGCTACTTCACTTAAAATCATGTGGGGAGTAAGACAGTACATCCACTCGTTTTTAAAAGCTTCCTGATTGGTTCACCAGCCCCAGGTGGTTTGGCAACAATTTCACTGCCAGAGCATTGTGTTTAAAATGGGCAGCTATCAGACTCTCATTGTGTTCTCGCTCTGCTGTTTATGCATGTGTTTCCTGGTTAAAACAGGCCACAGGCTCTTTTTAGGGAGCAAATAGTATGATGTTTAGTGTTAGCAGAAAAGGTATGAAGCACAGACCGATCATGCACAACGTTAAAGCCATCTGCATGTTTGTCATTATATCCTTGCCAAAACAGATGTAATCTGTTAAGGAATGAGAGCAGGATTCTTTCTGTTCTGCAGGCTACTGGTCCGTTTTGATGGCTTTGTTTGGCTGTTGAGTGAAGCGGGGTGTATCGTCCTGTCAGCAGGGACTGCGTTTAAATAGTGGTTTCATGGTTTTTGTTGTGGCTTTTATTTTGTCTTCATCTTTAAGGTTTTTATTGGGGTTTTTTTTATCCGTTTGGGCTGTTCAGCTGAGTTCTGTTCTGTTCTAATGACTGCACCATAAGACGTTCCATAATCCTGAGCTGTAATCGACATATTTGCTAAGTAGTTTGCTATTTCACAAGTGCATCGTTTTGCAGTGGTGTTCAAGCTTTTACCTGCAATTTTTACCCACTATATTGTGCTCATCATTTTGTACAATTAAAGTAGTTTACATGAGTTCTACACATCAGTCAAAATAAATGCATATTACCCTCAAGTCCACAGCTCAGTATATATGAAATGATTATCTAGATGTCTTAATGTTAATTGGTTTGAATCTTCTTCTGTCTGAGCTGCAGAACTCAACGAAAAATTAAAATAATACTCAAAGTGATTGTTAAGGTCGAGGATTCAAAATGTTGAAACATACGTTTCAACTAAATCTCAGCTGTTGTGATGCAGCAGGACCTTTTCTTAATAACACACAGTTCTACAACGTGTACAAAAGAACATAAAGATCTGTTTGTAGGTGATGTCAATGTATAATTTTAGAACATTGAAAGCGGTGATACAGTTGCAGTTACAGCCGATGATTGAGTACGAGTACAGTGAAGATGTGTGCAAATAAAATTTGTGCCAGTGTTATTGAGACGAATGACACTTTATAGCTAAAACCAGCAAAGTAATGTTGTTCATCACCTCATATTTAAACACATCCTGCAGGCATTCAGTCATACATCATCTAACTGTGAAAATTTGGTGCCTAATTATGAAGTACTGCTGCGTGCAAGTAGTGTTAGAAATGCAACAACACCAAGCTGTCACCTATCCCCTATATAGTAAAACAGTATAATGAACACAATGTTGTGTGAGTTAGGAAATAAGTGAACATTTCAGTCCTTGTTTCCAACTTGTTTTCTGTCCTTGTGGTCATGTGTAGAGAAGGAAGTAGGTGTTTGTACAGAAAACGTCTCTTATATCTGAACAGATCAGTTCTTTAACCGCAGTGTTGGATCAACATGCTTCTGTTTGTGTCTGCGGCTGCTCTGAAGTCAGAAGCAGGGGTGAAATATTTGTCAAAGTGTTCTCTTTGTATAAACTTGGCAAAATTTCTCGTGAGGGATTCACTCATTTTAAAACTCCGTGTTCAGTTATCACCTGCGTACGAGCGGCTCTGTAGCTGTGGGGTTGCCACCAGCATGACTCCGTAAAAGAGGACAACTCAGCATGAAGAACCGAGTAAACAACATGA
The DNA here is from genome assembly GCA_006937955.1 of Pachypanchax playfairii. Taxonomy (NCBI): domain Eukaryota; kingdom Metazoa; phylum Chordata; class Actinopteri; order Cyprinodontiformes; family Aplocheilidae; genus Pachypanchax; species Pachypanchax playfairii. The sequence continues at coordinate 1,816,829 of SSNP01000036.1, forward strand.
TTCCAGCTGCTGCTCGGATGTGTATAAATATAGCAAAACGTATCTGGATCAGATTGACTGCTGCAAGTTTAATGAAGTATTTTCAGTTTTTAAGTAATTCATGTCAACACAGTTTAATTGTCTGTGTGGAAATGTAGCTTATTTGTTAAAGTTGCTTGCTTTGAAGAGAACTTAGATTTTATCTGGAGTATTTTTAGTAAAAGTGATTTAAAAAGGTGTTGTGTTGTTATGTCCAGTGTTTTGGGAAGCTTTAACCTGAACTCATGGTAACTACATACAGGTCAGTTACGACGGTGATAGTTTTATTCTTTGTTTAGGTATTTGTTTATTGTCGTATTTTCTATTTAGCTTTTGATTTGCTGTGCAGCACTTTGGTCAGCTGTCATGTTGTTTGTTAAAGTGCTTTATAAATAATCTGGAAATGAGTTTATGTGAATTTTTTGACAAAAACAAAAATGTGTCTCTTTTAGTGGACTCGGAGAGCTTCAGCAATCACGTTTCGAGTTGAAATAAGTTGTGTGATTCTAAAGCGAGCACAAACAAAGAGATTATTAGCATTAATTAATTCCTAACAAACACAACAGGTTAACACATTGACTTCAGACCTTCCACTCTGATAGTGACACTGAATTATTTAACTCGTTCCACATGTTCTCTGTGCATCAACATTCATTTTCTTTTTTAATTCTTTATTTCAGGAAAACCTCTGATTCTGTTCGAGAATCTTAAATTTTGAGTAAAAGACAAACAGACTAAATCATATTTTTCCCTCATCTGTATCAGTAACTTAGTGTTCAGATCAGCTGATCAACGAAAATGATTGTGCTATGATTGTCAGGCCTGCTCGACTGAGCAGCGAGCCTCATTCCCTAACCCCTCCTCTTTTATTTAGCTTCTTAAGACTAAAGAGTCAGACAGCCAGAAAAGGACGAGAATCTCGTCAGTTTTTTAACTGGAGGCACAACTGGCTGGCTCATTTGGCAGTGCAAGGCAATTAGAGTTGCAGATATGAAACAGAAAAGGAAGAGAGAGCACGTATGATGAGGACAAAGAGGGGCGCAGGAAGAGTCTGCAGGGAACTGGAGCGAAGGGATTTAAATGTGGCTGGAGGAAGTACATTAAGGTTGGGTTGACACAAGGACAGGTCAGCAAGTATTAAAGCAGCTAGAAAAAGGTCAAAACAGTAAAACTGCACTGATTACATGCTCAATGTGATGTGAGATTATTTACTCTTCGCTTTCTGTGTTTTCTTCACATTTACCTTCATTTCCAAAACAAATAAAAAATGGCATAAGGATAAAAAGAGTGTTGAGAACAGAACTGAAAATCTGTTTAAAACTAATCTAATTTCTTCACGTATGATATTATGATTATATTTAAATATAATTAGAATCTGTTTCCTTGTTAGTTTTAATTATAGATGTAGTTAAACGGCTTTTAAAATCCAATGTTTCTTTTCAATTAAAAACAACTAAAATAATATTTTCTAAAACTTCCACACTACTTTTATATCAATCAAACATTTTCAAATATACGATTTTCTTCTTTATTTTCCTACCAGTCAGTGAGAAATCCTGCTGCTCGAAACTTTCAGTTCAGTTCCAAATAACATGTCTACCTTTCTGATTTTTAAATGCCAAAGTTTGAAATCTGCCCATGAGGGTGTTTTAGTGTGATTGGTAGATAGATAGTTTGAAGTTTATCAAAACAAGTATCCTGTATTTGTCATTTTCTTTAGTTCACTTTTTGTAACAATGACAGAAGCATCTACATAAATAAATATATATATATATATATATATATATATATATATATATATATATATATATATATATATATATATATATATATATATATATATTTATTTATGTATTTATTTATCTATTTGCCATTGGGATATAGTGTTGCACATGATTAAAAGAACCAATTAATGTAGTTTTGTTCCTTCTGTTTTAATAGATCATTAAATAACAACATAAAGTGACCAAACAGAGTGTCATAGGCGCTTATTAGGGCTGCAGGCTCCAACAGGATTATACAAGCCTTCAAATATTTGTGTGAAAATGTCATTATTAGTTATTAATGGATGAAGAGAGTGTCGCTGGGGTGAGGGGTGGCTTTCCTTCCTCAACCTATTGTCTCCAAAAACATGGATGGATGGATGGATGGATGGATGGATGGATGGATGGATGGATGGATGGATGGATGGATGGATGGATGGATGGATGGATGGATGGATGGACGGACGGATGGATGGATGAAGGGATGGATGAAGGGATGGATGAAGGGATGAATCAAGGGATGAATCAAGGGATGGATGGATGGATGGATGGATGGATGGATGGATGGACGGACGGACGGACGGACGGACGGACGGACGGACGGACGGATGGATGGACGGACGGACGGACGGATGGATGGATGGACGGATGGATGGATGGATGGACGGATGGATGGATGGATGGACGGATGGATGGATGGATGGATGGATGGATGAATCGATGGATGGATGGATGGATGGATGGATGGATGGATGGATGGATGGATGGATGGATGGATGGAGGACGGACGGACGGATGGATGAATCAAGGGATGAATCAAGGGATGGATGGATGGATGGATGGATGGATGGATGGATGGACGGACGGACGGACGGACGGATGGATGGATGGATGAATGGATGGATGGAGGGATGGATGGATGGATCGATGGATGGATGGATGGATGGACGGATGGATGGATCGATGGACGGATGGATGGATGGATGGATGGATGGATGGATGGATGGATGGATGGATGGATGGATGGATGGATGGATGGATGGATGGATGGACGGACGGATGGATGGATGAAGGGATGGATGAAGGGATGAATCAAGGGATGAATCAAGGGATGAATCAAGGGATGAATCAAGGGATGGATGGATGGATGGACGGACGGACGGACGGATGGATGAATCAAGGGATGAATCAAGGGATGGATGGATGGATGGACGGACGGACGGACGGATGGATGGATGGATGGATGGATGGACGGACGGACGGACGGACGGACGGACGGACGGACGGACGGATGGATGGACGGACGGACGGACGGATGGATGGATGGACGGATGGATGGATGGTCGACGGATGGATGGATGGATGGACGGATGGATGGATGGATGGATGGATGGATGAATCGATGGATGGATGGATGGATGGATGGATGGATGGATGGATGGATGGATGAATCGATGGATGGAGGGATGGATGGATGGATCAAGGGATGGATGGATGGATGGATGGATGGATGAATCGATGGACGGACGGATGGATGGATCGATGGACGGACGGACGGATGGATGGACGGACGGACGGACGGATGGATGGACGGATGGACGGACGGACGGACGGACGGATGGATGGATTTTGCATTATGTTGCTGTTCATTCTGATAAAAGTTTCTGTAGTTGACAGCAGAACTGTGTAAGTGTGATTGATTATATTCTCCTGACCTCCTACACTAACCACAACAGTCTCTTCTGACATTTAAATCCACAGTTCAACTTTTGTCCTTTTTATCTCTTCCTCTCCTACAAGTCAACAAGTAGAAAACTCAAATTGTGAGGGAGTTAAAACATAAGTATACGTGATGTGTTGTGCAACTTTCACTACAACAAAGTAGTAGAAAAATAACTTTCAGGTCAAGTTTCAGTTGATTCTACAGTGAAACCAGATCAGGTCTAAAGTTATGTACATTGATTAAGTTGTGAGTCCAGCATCATGGTCTTATTTATGGGCTTGAAGCGATTTACCATCTGGCTAAAAAAGGAGGTCACTTAAGGTTGAAATCCTCTTATTCTCAGTATGTTGCAGATTCAACTGACAAAATTACCTTATCTGGGTTTTTGTTTTATCCTTTATTTGTTTATTCCTGTTGTACAAAGTATTTTTCTTCTGTTTTGATTCAATTATTGTTATCTCCATAAATACATTTTAATTGGAGCTGCGTCTTTCTTCCATTTTTAGAAGCACAGCTTTACATTCTGTGTAAAGTATTATTGTTGCAGCAGACACTCAGCACAGAATAAAACAAACAGCATTAGCATTTGAAGCCACAGTCATTTCAAAGGCCACGTTTTAACAGCCTGATGATCTGTACAAACTATTGTGCTTATTACACAGAGGAAGTTCAGCTGCATCTACAAAAAGGTTTAATTAAACACTCGCAGGTTGGAATTGGCTGTTAACTGAAGCGAAGCTGTAAAGGTAAATGGGGGGGTAAAAGTGAGGGTTTTTTTTGTGACTTCAAAGAGCAGCAAAGTATAAGAGGGGGACATTTTTATGACATCATTAGTTTGCTTGCAAATCTGTTGATGGAAAACTTCCCTGTAAGAAGATTTTTTAATTAACTCTGAGTATTGCTAACAGCTCAATTGTTAAGCTAACAATAATTAGATTTTGGCAAATATTTGCTCTTTAGAGGTGAGCTTTTTGTATATTTGGGTCTTATTCAGTATGCAAAGGAGAAAAACTGATATTTCAACGATTTTTGAAAGTGCTCAACCTGACATTTATATCTTCTTGAAATTAATGTAGCATCACCATCTCTGCTCTTTAGTGAAAGGGCAGTGATGCAAGAGCGCCCATAAAGATGGATGGAGAAGTTATGTAAACTTCACAAAAATAATCCAATTTTCATCAGCTCCAGCTGCCATGGGGAGGCAGCCCCCTCATGTCTTTAACTGTCAACAGCAGCTACACAATTATTTGGCTGAGTGCAGACATCCACATGAGTGAGACGGGACATGCAGATTTAATGGCGACTCATATAGATAATGTGTTGTACAGAATTTTTAATATAAGCTAAAACCACTGATACCTGTGCAGCATTTAGAGTTTCAGCACAAAACATTCCCATTAAAATGTAGACTTGGAGATGTGTGTAATTACTGCAAGCACACAAATTTATATTTTTCCATATTTCATGTTTTTTCATCGCATTTAAAGTCAGAACACATAAAAAGTTGCATGGTGGGAGACCAAATCTGGGCAACAGATCCATTAGCTAGGTAAGATTTGGAGCTAACAAGCCCTTTTTACCAATTTATATTTAATCCATGAATAATACAAATTAGTTAAGATGTTTTGTGTGTGTGTTTTTTTTTTTTTTACATAAGCCCAAATCTACATCTTTCCATCCAGACAGAGAGGCAAAGGTTTGAAGTATAATCCATGTGTATCCAAACTAAACCATAAGACTATGAAAGATGTGAGGAAACACCAGGAAGTCATCTGCTTCACGCTTTTTTACACTGCTGATGAGCAGCACATCTACTGACTAACATAAGCTGTTTTCAGACAGATGTTCGGGAATATTTGCGTCCAGTTCGATCGGGTCTTTAACCAGAGTTGTATTTTCAGACACGCCCCTTTTTTTCAGAGCATTGCCTTTCGGCTGCTTTCAAATAGCAAGAACATTGGGGGGGGGCGGGGAGCTGCAGCCAGGTGTACTTGGAACTACTCACGGTGCTCGCATCAGGTCTCACCTGCTCATCGCTTCTCATCATTTGCCTTTTATCCTCGTTCAGAGACTGATCCGATCTCACCTCCGTCCACTCCAGCTTCTCCACTCTGCTCGCTCACTGTCACCGGTGGAGACTCCACCTGGCTCCTGAAGTAAACTCAACACTGCTTCGGCGTGCTGCTCCATCACGCCGAAGCAGCGTGACTTTACTTTGGGATGATGAGCAGGATCAGTGGACGGTGGTGAGGTCGGATCAGTCTCTGAACGAGGATCAAAGGCAAATGATCTGAGAAGATCTGGAGCTCTGGTCAGAACGTTGGACCATGACTAAGCGTTTTGGTTTGTGTTTTGGTCGGGTAAGTAAATCACATGTTCTTATACACTGTCGTTCACGTGTGTGTGTGTTTTCAGCGTTCCCTGTTTCCCCACCGCCTCACACCCCTCTCGCTTTCCCAGGACATCTCCTGTCTGTCTGAATACAACCACTGCATCGCGTAAAGTCGGCTCTTATTACTAGGTCTTCAGTAGGATAAGTCCTGGACCAGATTATACGGGTCGACACCACAACGTCGCTTTCAGACAGAAAAGCACAACGGACGAAGTCGGGAACATTTCCTTTTGTCGTGGCCGGTCTGACAGGGACTGTAGAGACAACAGGCTTGTGCTTTCATGATGATCAGCAGGCCACACAGAAGACTGGTGGATTCCCTCCGACCTGGGTGTGGACAGGTGTTGATCGGTCCCCAAACAGCAGGATTAGATGTTACTTTGTAAAATCTCACGGACCAGAGAAATACAATTTCATTTCTTTAGATCTACTTTTTACATATAAAGGAAAACTAAATTACAGAAGTTTTAAAAAGATAAATAAAAGAAACTACATTATTTCCCATACATGTAACTTGCAGCATGTTTTATACATTAACAAATCCTCTTAAATGCCCCTCACTGTCTACAACGTCCTTGATTGTGTAGCCGTGGTAACATAACACTGCCAGATGTTTTCACAAGGGGTTCAGTTCCTCTTGAATGAAGACGTAAGACTCGGGTAGTTTTTCACCACCACCAGGCTAGAATGGGTGAGTGATAGTGATACCATATGTAAGACTATCTCTTCTGAGATTGATTTTACTATGAAAAAGACCAAAAATATCCCTAGATTTTACACCATATTTTATTTATTTTGAGTCAATTGAAAATCATTTCCATCTTTGTGTCATTAATCTTTCTTTCATCTGGATAATTCAATATTTATGCATGATGTCTAATAGAAGGGAAAATATACAGCTTTTTATTGCAACAGTAGTACACAGAACTATTTATGTTTTAATGAGATACCCACAAGGTTCGATCCCAAGATGCTGCTGTGCTGTATGTTACAGCAGATTTGTCCCTAATTGACTTTGGAAGTTATAGAAGTTATAGATTGCTGCTAACCTTTGAACAAACCATGATACTAATTACTCAGGCAGCAGTCGCAAAGTCGTCTTTCTCATGCAAAATAATTGTGTTTCTATACCTGCACATTGCTTGGTATTGAATATAGTATTTGTTAGTACTAATGCATTATTCTCTTTTGTTTTATTCTTTATGAAATCTTAAATCATCAGATCATTTTTGACTGAGGAAACACTAATTAAGCTGATTAGCCTTTTGGGTAAATTTTAGTAAAACACATTATAAATATTAACTAATTTGAGTCATTTCTGTCAAATTAGAGTTAGTGTATTAGAACCTTTATAAAGCCAGCTAGTGGCTCAGTTGGTCTTTGACTATTAAAACAGTCATGATATTCTTTCAAGGTAAAATTTTGAGTTTAAATTATATAGATTTGTGTTTTTGTGCATCGACTCGTCCTTAACTCTGACTTTTACATCAAAACTATTGAAGCTACAGTTAATTATGTCCATACTGAAACTGATCTACAATAAATGAATAGAAACACACCTTTGAGGCTCCAAATTTCTCATTGTTTGGTTCTATACAGGTATATATGGGTGTATTTTTAGATTAACGTACGACTCAAACTGTTACTCTGGATGAACCTGATCAATCCATTTATCTGAAAAGTTTTAAAATCCAATTAAACTGCCAGTTAAAATATTTGTCTTGAGTATAAACTGGTGGCTTTGACCCAAAAAGAAAGAAGATACCTGTGGAGCTGTCACTTTAAAAGACTGCTATCCTTTTACATGGCTGATTACCAAGAGATTATTTAAAGCCCATGAGCTTCTCTGATTTTGGGAGCAGTGTAGTGTTTGGTTTGGTCGACTGGTAAATCTGAATTGAATACTGGTAGGGTTTCATTATTTTAGTCTCTGAAAAAAGAAGACAGATATCGTTGTCTCTGTTAAAGACGTTTTTTTCTAGATCTGCAGCAAATTTAATAGACTTCTGATCCACCTGGATTTATCCCAGCAAACAAGTTTTGACAGATAATCACATCTATGTTGGGATGCGATATCTTTGTAATCAGATCTTTTTCAAAATTATATTTAAAATGTCTCTCGTTTTTCCATTTTAAGTCCAGGTGCAAAGATGTCTGGATGATTTCCCTCATCTTGTTTTAGCTTCAGTTTTCCTCTAAGCCTTTCCATCTCAGCCGTGATACTGGCTACATCAGAGCACACATTCATGCTTTTCTCATGAGGGATGTCTCTTTTTGTCTACCAATTTGATATGCTGAAGGTGGACAGGGAGAAATTTTAGTGCCAAAGGGAAAATAACAGCAGATTTGCATTTGTAAGAGGTAGATATGCAAGGTAAGGGTTTGTCAGACAGCTCAGAGCGGTTCTCATGTGTATTGCTGTCATTTATTGTTGGATAATTGACATCATTCGTCGGGCTGCGTTAACACTATTTTTAAAGGAGTTGTTTTTGCTTCAGATAATTGCAATGTTTAAAAATCAGTTAAAAGTGAGGACTTTAAAGGCATGTTGTAAAGTTTTATTAGGCCTTTAACATCTGTTGAGATTCAACATTTGTTGTATGTTTTTCACTTGAAATCTTTGATTTCTTACAGTGAAATAATGAGCCATTATGGCACAAATAAGGTACTGGTGATGAGCAAAACAACTTAGTTTACATTGTGCAGACTCCTCTTGGGAAATACCTGTGAGATGTTGGAGTATGGAAATGGAGGAGATTCTTTTGATCCTGTAAGAATTGGGACAAGGCCCTTTATTGGATCTGGCACATTCTGGTGTACATGATGATCGTCTCATTTGAAATCTGTGTAATATTTTGTAATATTTGTACTTTGTGTTGTATTTTTGACTTTTTCCTTTTCTATTGCAGCTGGAGATCACTGATATTCATCGTACTTTTGATGGCTTTTGGTGATTGATTAGTTTAAAATACATCATAAGTCATTTATTCTTGTTCTTTTAGTCAGTAGCTACGTTTACATGGGCACATTTAATAGGAATAAACGCCCAATCGGAAAAAAAAGACGTCATGTAAACATGTCAATCAGAATGTTTTGATCCGATGCAGCCTGATCAGAATGAAATTTACTTCCGATCGAGAGGGGTGGTTTTGTCCGATCTTCATTCAGATAGACGTGCATGTATACACCCGTTCGGAAAGAAAGGGTGAAAAAAGCCCACTGCGCATGCGTACAACTTCAGCGTGACGTCTTTCCGCTTTCGCAGACTCAAGTAGAAAACATAGCGGGAGGTAAACAGAAGTGGTCTGCTGGTGCAGTCATCCTGTCATCCTGCTCTCCTCTCCTGTGGTGGAGGAGCAGTAGTAATATGTATTCAGCCTCTAGCTTGGTTAATGCGACCAGTAAAAACCCAAACATAAAGGTAATCACCCGCAGAAGGTCCATATTGGGGATAACGTGAGTCAGATCGAGCACACGATGGGGCGGGAAAGACGTGCAGAAAGGACGGAGTTTGTTTACTTTTTTTTCTTCCCCCGGAAAGACAACTCGCTGTGCGCATGCTCAACTCATTTAACCTGATTGAGTGCTTGGTGCATGTGTACTCATGGCATGATCAGATCATTTCAGTTAGTGTCCATGTAAACAGGGATTTGGGAATTCCGATCGACCAAGATTTTAATCAGATTGGGGAAATTTGGCGCATGTAAACGTAGCTAATGTGCTCCCAGGTGACAAAGACTTTCCAATTCAGCTGCTTTAGTTTGGATCTTTACTTTTTGCAGATGATGTTGGGCTGTTGCTTTCTTAAGTAAGGCCTTCCTGGCAAACACCTACACTCATACTAAATTTGAGTTTACTGTTTCAATGAGCTTTTGAGTTCAACTGTCAAAGAAACGTCTGCAATACTGCAGAAGGGATGACTTTTTAACAAAGACTCAATGCAAAATGTCAAATAGTCATAGATGTTATTCTACTACTTTGAGTCCATAGATGCATTTTTTTGTTTTATTTTTTATGGGCAGAAATGTAATTTTAAAGAATAGTGTGTCAACTTTTTGTGAAATAGTCATGACAGGTATGTTTGCAGTTTTATAGACCAAACCTTCCACTTTTATTTTATTACATTTGTTTAGCAACATTTGCATGTTTTAAATAAATCAGTTTTATTACTTTAGTTTGAATATGGATATTTTTTAATATTTATTATATTTTTCTTTTTAAATTTGGTCAACAATAGGTTTATACAGTATTACCCTGCAGCCTGGCTTATACTTAACTCTGATCACACGTCACATATTTCTTCTTTAATATGGAAAGAAAGCAATTTGGAAAAACTGGAAAACAATTCTGCATACTTACATTGTTTTTCCAAGAAAAAATACAACCAAAATCTATTTACGTGGCGTTTACCTTGTTATAAACCTTTATTAATATAAATACAACTTACACTTTTGTAATAATATAGTCCTTACAGAATTGGATGTTGTAAACTTGCTCCTTTGTAATCTTTTCATTTATTTCTAGCTGATGCATCCTTTCTGTTGCTGAGTAAGTGAGCGTACACATATACATCCCCAGAGGTGGATGGTATTTCCTTTACTCAAGCTGCAGTGTGGGTAAAGATCCCCAGAGAGAGCTAGTTTTACTCCAGGTTGTCCAAGTTGAAATAGAAGTTCCCTTAGGGGAAAGGTTGAGAACATTAGGGGGACTGACATCACCAGCTCATTTAAAAAGACCTTTGAATTTAATCTCTTATTGTCTGTACCTTGAAAGGAAACCCAGCTGCCTGTTTACAGTGTGTCCTAATAACTAGTGTACAGGAGTAGCAGACCTTCTACCTCATGCTCCACTGAATAGTAATAGTAACCTTCACGTCTTAATAGATCTCCCAGTTGATGCAGAATACTGAAAACCTGCAGCCATTGCACCCCAAACTCTGAATATCAACCCCTAACCCTGAGTAAAATATTATTACAATCACTATGCATAGTGATTTTAAAATGTCAGCAAATGGGTTGCAGCACGGCACCAATTTTCTTTCCCTCTGCATCTGTTGGCAAGTCTGAGCTCGGTTCGCCTTATCAAATAAATTGGACAGTGGCTATTTCCTCGATTGCCTCCTCAGAAAGGTTCTGGCTTACCCAAGGGTCTTCTGCTCGTAGCTATGGCTGATGGGAAAACTACTTAGAATAATTGTCCTCCAAAAGAATACTTCCAAGCCTGTGCTGTCACCTCAGTGCTTTTGCATATGTATTCTGTGTGTGAGAGAGAGACTGAGAGAAAAAGAATGAAAATGGAGGGAAAAGGGAGATATGACCTCTGTGGCGATGTGTCATGAAATGTGTTTAACATGTGTTCATCCCTTGAGGTCGGATCAATTTTGGCGGCTGTGACTCAAAAGGTAGGGCAGCAATCGATGGGCGAGTAGTGGAAAAGCTCCTTGAGTGGTCAGTAAGACTAAACACTATACAAATACAAGCAGTTTATTATTTATCTGTTATTATAGCAACATTTGTGTCTGTTCCAGTCTTTGTTTTGCTCCATAAAGCAGTGATACAGTTTCAAAGAGCCCATATATATTTCTGCAGTATGTAAAAACAGAGTTGATCTTCTGATGTTTCTATCTGGTGATCCCTTCATTAATTATCTGAGTGTGCATTTGAGAGTTTTCACTGAAAAATGTTCCTGTCAGTAAACTGAATGATCTCTGAGATTATCTACTGACATACACCACTGCAATTACATTCTTTTTCCAGAGTTCAGTTCATAGTTCAGGTTAGATTGAACTCTGTGTGATCCGATGACAAATGAGAAGCTTTGAGTACCAGGTGGGAATATTCTTTGGAAGCATGAAACGGTGATTTCTCAAGTCGCGGCTGGAGATGATCCAAGATGCATTAGTTTATATTCTTCTAACAAAGAGAATAAAAATGTGTCCTGAGTTTCAGAAAAGAAACTCACCTGATGCTCTTCTATCACAATGGCAGGATCACAAAAAGTCATTGGGAACTCGGTTATGTTGAAATAAGATAGAAAACGTGCTATAAAATCTTGAAATCATTTCATTTGACACAGACACAAACCAGGTGAAGGTGGTTTATTTGGACTAATTAATAAATCAGTAGGTAAAACTAATATTACCCAAAAATTGGCTCAAGCTAAGAGGTAGTTAGTTGTAATATAATAGTATTTGCATATTAATGATTTATAAATGTAGTCTTTATGTGCATCACTGATTTTGTAAATGACTAAAAATTTTAACTTGAAACTTAAATTAAATCTGAAAATTTGTATCAGAAGAGCATCTCACCCTCAAAACAGATTTTTTCTGCTTATAAACTGTATTAGTGGGTTTTTAATGCAACCTTTCAGTTTTTGGGCATTTTTTGACATTTTCATGTAAACTTGTTAAATTCTACACTACACCAAATAAAATCTTTTAAAAATCTTAATAAAACCTTGACAGCAACACATCAAGACCAGTTTAATAGAATGCAAGAAAGTCTGCACAATACTGTACCTCCTGTTCTAAAAGGTATCATCAGTAAAAAAAAAAAAAGTGCACTTTAGTTAAAGTTAAACATCTTTTTGTTGTTCCCTATCCCTTGCATTGAAACGAATAGTTTATTTTACCTTTCAATGCTTTTAAAATAAAAAGGGCATCAATAAAATCTTGTTAGTCAGCTTAATTAAAAATGCAGATCTAAGGAGTTCTCTGGTGTTTGGCGCATCTGTGGTCTTACCTCAGATGTCTGCCTTAAGGCTGAAATTAAATGTTTTTTTTTTACTTTTAGACTTTTTGAGCACCACAGGCAAAGATTAAATCCACAAACTGGACAAAATCAACAAAAATTAAACACTCTGTTTGTTTTTTCCTCATTATTCTGCAGTTAAAGAGGCTTTAGTCCGAGTATTCTGTGCATTATAATCACTGCAGAAAGAGAAGTACAAAGCCACTGTTTGCATTTGGCAGCATGAATTCATTTAGAAATGCACTTTTATCTCCCCATCCCGGGTCCTTTTCAACATTTTATTTCTTTTATTGTTTTAAAATGCGCATTTCCTCTGAAACTGAAAATTGGTGGTAGCAGATGCTACAAATGATTACCCAGGCTGCTTCTGGTCCGCATTCACAGATTGCATAGCAGCGTGGAATTTCCAGAGGAAGACGTTGTAAAACCATCAGCCCTTTTAAGGGGAAACACAACACCCACAACAGCCGTTTTCATCTGCTACAGAGACAAACATCCTCTGTTTAAGGCCTGTAATTGAGTTTTGCAGCGAGAGGCCTAAATCTAGTCAAATCAAGCAAGAACACAACTGAGATTTAAACTTCTAAGATGTGTAATCTTTAGAGGAAAAAAAAACAGAGCCTGTTAAAGCAATATGCCGTGCCCTGTAATTATATTGTCTAGATATTTTTTATGAGCGTCCTAACGAGAGCGCATCCCTGTGACTGATTTTCCTCAGAATATGTCTGTCCTCAGGGTTTTTGGATGATGTCATTGTATAAATAAGAACATATCTGAATAGAATTTATTAGATCAGTTGTTCAGAAGAAGTCTGTGCAGATTTTGAAAAGTCATTCACCAAAACAACTGAATTACTTTCCTTCTTTGCTCTTCTTCTTTTTTCTCCTCCAGTGAATTGTCAGATTAAGCTACATTCTGACTGCTGGGCTGTAGCAAGCTGCACATCGAAGCCTTTCTTTCTATTTATTTCACTCAGAAATGACTGAATAAGCTGATAATGTCCCTGTTGACTGAGCCCTGTCGTGCGGCCCGACCTCTTTGTTTGCGGCTAGAGGAGTGTTCTGTTATCCGCCTCTGAAAATGAGCGCGAGACCTTTCTGCAGCACAGGGTCTCAATCTGCCAAATGAACATCTGTGGCGACTGCTGCTCTGCTCCTGACTGACAATGTTATGCAACCCTCATATTGACTGTGACACCTCTCTTTTCTCAGGGTCATAATGAGAAGCTCATTGCATTATTGTTTGTGGGTTTGACTTTGTGGAGCTGTTAAGGGATCTTGAGGTGCAAGCATCATGTTGAATTGTGAAGCTTTAGATAAAGGAGGAGGGGAAAAGTTGTTGGCATCAAGTTCTTCAGCTTTGTCTGTCATTTGTGCAAAGTGCTCATTACAACCAGATCTTTTCTCTGCATCAGCTGTCACGCTTGTCAAAATGTCAGAGCCCTGTGGCAATTACTGTGACATCTTTATATTCTCCCTTGATTGTCTTTTGAATGTACAGTTTTTTACAACTCCGGTTAAGTTTTAAGCAATGTTTGCACTCCACGCAATTCTTCAACTTTGTTGCAAATAGAAAACACACTGTGTGAGGATGAGGAGGAGCGCTAGAGGCAGCAATAAGAAGAGCAGGTAAACTGCAGGAACTTTGGTGCTTTCTCCTTTTGCTTTAATTGGTTAATCAGGTGCCAAAAAAACAAATACGATGTTGACCACCTCATGCTTTGCATTAAAGCTGCAAAATAGGATGCTGCATTCATTTTCTGTGTGAGTGCACAAGGTCTGTGCGAAGCTTGCATGGCCAGTGACAAATAAAAGCTGGAGGCGGTGATACTGTGGATGTATGTTTGAAATGCATGGTTGATTAAATAGGTCAAAGAAGTTTTACCAACAAGTAACAAACCTTTTCAGCTTTTAAAGTTGCTCCTGTAGACATGACATAACCGAAACTTTGTGCAGAGTAGAGAATATAAATGAGTCAGATGTCATTGGACACATAAAAGCACCATCACAACAGGCCAAGGACAGATAAAAATCTGCACTTATTTTGAATTATGCATATCTTCATGGAATGGGACTACTTGTGTCTGCAGCAGCAAAAGTGGCAAAGTTGTTTGTAAAGTGCCCCCTCAGAGGAGCTAAAGGAACTTGAGCCCTCAGATGAGTCGCAGGCAAAAAGGCCTTGCTAGCCAAATTTAGCTGTCGTGCAGAGGCCCCATTTCTGCTGTAATGTAAAAGCGAGTGCAGCTAATGCCTCTGAGACATCCAAGTGCTGACATTTTTGTTGTTTATTTACTTTTCAGCCTTCATCCATACATCACTTAAGGGACAACGGTGATGCCTGACTCAATCCATCAGTGTTCTTTTCACCAATAGTGGCACAACAAGCGTTTTGAGAACTGTTGTCACAGCCATCCGCAATCAAGTGTGTGTTTACTACATCCCAATCGGCAGCATAACAAGCCACTTGTGAATGCCAAATACTGCTGTTCAATCTGTTTGGGCCTGACAGATTGAGTGGAAGGTCTTGGTCATGCCATTTGATATTTTTATGAAGGGAATTGTTGCCAAGCCCCAATGAAACATGCAACTCAGCATGGGGAGTTGCATTTGGTGTAATATCCAAAAGAAGCTCAAAGAAATCAGTGTCAAAACTAAAAGTAAACACTTTCAGACAGGTTGTTATTTGATCTTCTCAGTCATCTTCTCAATAGCTACGTTTACATGCGCCAAATTTCCCCAATCTGATTAAAATCTTGGTCGATCAGAATTCCCAAATCCCTGTTTACATGGACACTAACTGAAATGATCTGATCATGCCATGAGTACACATGCACCAAGCACTCAATCAGGTTAAATGAGTTGAGCATGCGCACAGCGAGTTGTCTTTCCGGGGGAAGAGAAAAGTAAACAAACTCCGTCCTTTCTGCACGTCTTTCCCGTCCCATCGTGTGCTCGAGCTGACTCACGTTATCCCCAATATGGACCTTCTGCAGGTGATTACCTTTATGTTTGGGTTTTTACTGGTCGCATTAACCAAGCTAGAGGCTGAATACATATTACTACTGCTCCTCCACCACAGGAGAGGAGAGCAGGATGACAGGATGACTGCACCAGCAGACCACTTCTGTTTACTTCCCGCTATGTTTTCTACTCGAGTCTGCGAAAGCGGAAAGACGTCCCGCTGAAGTTGTACGCATGCGCAGTGGGCTTTTTTCACCCTTTCTTTCCGAATGGGTGTATACATGCACGTCTATCTGAATGAAGATCGGACAAAACCACCCCTCTCGATCGGAAGTAAATTTCATTCTGATCAGGCTGCATCGGATCAAAACATTCTGATTGACATGTTTACATGATGTATTTTTTTTCCGATTGGGCGTTTATTCCGATTAAATGTGCCCATGTAAACGTAGCTAATGAAACTGACGCATTCACAGATCGTTTACTGTGATCATACTCTTTATTATTTTACTCTGTGGTGTCCAGTCCTGGTCGTTAAGTGGCCACTGCCTTGTGCGTTTTAGCGGTTTAATTGCTCCAACATGTCTGATTCAGTGGTTGAATCACCTGTTCAGCTAACGTAAATGAAGAAATTCCATATTACAGACATGGCTCCTCTTATTGGATTTAGTTGATCTGGGTCAGTAATGAGTCGCCCCCGCCAGCAGCCATTATTCATTCAAAACTTTATTTTTCACGTGTGGTCTTCAAGTTTAGCGCTGAAATTGTTCCCCACAGAAATGCCTTCCCACTGCCAACGTTCCAGATGTTGTCTTTGCAGTTCACCGGTATAGCAGAGTGTGAAAAATTCATATCATAACCAAAATAAACACCCGTTTTCAGTACAAACTGGTGTACCACCCAGCCCTAATGCTGAGAGTCATAACCTTCATCTGCATTGAAAGGTCCTTCCATGCTCCAGATCTCGTGCTCTGGCACATTCCCCAAGAACTTCACTGTAAAAGGAGGTCGACACTGAGCTCCGTCAAAAAAAATGAATAAAATATACTGAAAGTTTACTGTTCATGGCTGCCACCTCACAGCGTGAAGTTCTCAAGTTAAAAACTTTAATCCTCTGCGAGTGTTTCTGTTTTCAAACAGCACAGTTGTCGAATTTGTTATTCTAATTTGGTAATATGTTGTGTGTCTTTGTGTTAGTCTGGTGATTAATGGCCGACCTTTCTGCGGTGCATCCTGCTGCTTGCCTATTGTCAGATTCAAAAGGCATCGGTATAAAACATTTATTAAAACGTATGGCATGTCATCATCAGTTACGACATTTTTAAACATCTTACAATGTTTTTCAACAACAATTTTTATTTTTGCAAGATGAAAGCCATTCAAGATGGCTTTGAAAAATGTTGCTTTAAAGTTTGAACTTTAAAAACTGTTTCATCATCATGGTCCCATTTTTAAATATATATAGATATATATATATGAAAACAACAAGACCATTCAAGTCTCTTGCAGAGATTTAAAATTCTTTCTTTAAAAAAAAAAATCCACCATAACTAATAAATTGCCAATGATTAATTTCTGTTAATGAATTTTCATATATAGAGGTGGGGATTGTAAGCTAAGGTTTATGATTAAGGAGGGACCCCTGCTATTCATCATTACATGATCCTCAGAGGAGGAGAGCCCAAGCTTTTTAACGCTACTGCAGAGGGAGAATCTATGTAGTTCAAAGTCACAGCGAGTATGTTTGAGACCAGCTGGTAGTTAATCCAGTGGAAAAAGAAGTCCTTCCCCAGAGTATATCTGTCACACATTGAGGCAGAGTGTGAGTGTGGAGATGAAACGAAAAGATAATGCCCATGTTCAGGCATGTAGCATCACACTTTACTGCATTTTATGCTTTTATCGTCTCTAAGGACGAGTGAAGTCTTTCACTTAACGAGAGCCACAAGCCGTAACATCAGCTGGTAGATATTTAAAGAGACCCTTCCATTAAAAACAGTTTTTCTGAGGTTTCTGTTGAATATTTTAGCTCCACAGGTGTTCTTACCTTCATAGTGGGTGAAAACAGGTCAACAACTTCTCTTTCAGTTTTAATCTCTCAAACTACGCAGGTGGTGATAAAACCCGAGTTCTCCCGAGTCCGAATGGCCTGTATTTGTTTCATCACAACTCCTTTGTTCGTTAGTATTCGGCTGCTCCCGCAGTTGAAACCACGCCTAGCATGCTGCTGGCTAAAAGCTTTTAGCATAAGACGTAGCAAACAGGAAGACACGACGTCTGACGTTGCCATGCACAGCGGGGCAGAAAACAGTATTCTTTGCTCTCATAGGCTAGTTTGTTAGCCAATAAGAGTCCAGCTAATTCGAATAATGAATATGAACGAGCTGCTGCCAAAGCCTGACGGAAGGAGCCGGAACCACTCGAATTTTAATGCAGACAGATTGAAAGGTCTGTTAATCAGTGTTTCCTGACGTTTTTTAGATATAAAATGTTTCATATTACTGGTTAATACTTAAGAAATAACCACAAAGTCCTGAAATGTGTATGAAATGGCCTCTTTAAGTGTATAGAAATGTTTTATGCATTTAACTGTATGCTCATTTTCAAGTTTAAATCTGTTTTACAGTCCTTAGAGTATAAAAACAAGTTATTTTATTTTTTTTATTATTAAGAGGAGAAAAATGTTGGGCTGAGGAGAAACTTTTAAGAGATGGCAGCACGTCCATCTTTGTCTCTAATTATTTAGGTAAAATATATATTTTAATTTACATATCACTGTTTTTCAATAATAAATGTATATTATTAAAGCAGGATGCTCACAGGGCTCTCAAAGTGACCATGAATAAAAACTTTGTCTTATTGGACTTTTCAGTCCCAATTTCAGACTTTTCTTTTTTTTCTGTCCGTAAATGGAAAAACCTGAGAAGGAAGCAGCTTAATGGAGAATTCATTAAGAAACATTAAACATGAAGAAGAATGGAGATGCAATTAGAGATAAAATGTAAGAGACCAAGTGGCAAATATCATGATGATGCATTTAATATTCTAGAAAAAATGCAGGAAATATTCCTCAAACACAATAAATCTATTCTTTATTCTTATAGACTTTGAGCTTTGGAATTGGACAAACCAGAAACATGAGTAAGACCACTATAATTTATATTTATTCAAATACAAATCTGCTTCAGAAAACCAGATCCTGAAGATGTGAAGAGTTTCTTTTTCACCTGTTAGGCTGATATTTTAGTGGATTTTACATTCAGGCTGAAGCCCAAAAGGTTGTAATAGAGAACCATTATCACATTGTTTTGTTTTTTATAATCTATTTTTACTTTGAAATTGCATCATATTATCCTTCATTTACACTGGAGCTGTATTACGCAGAGGTTTTTACTTTTTCACCAGGATTAAAAAAAAAAAAACTAGTTTAACATCCATCACACTGATTTTTATCTTTTATTTGTTCTATATTCTCATCCTAAAATATGATTTTGTTAAAAACTAAACAGTCCTAGTTTATTAAAGAAAACACAAGTTGAAAATCACCTATTTTGTGATCAGTTTTCTTCCGGCTCAATTGATTTTTATTGAAAATGTGAATAAGGAAGAGCAAACATTCATTAAGAGTTAAATCTTTTAAAATTACAGTTCAGGTGAACAAGATCAAGCTGGTGTTAGAGATGTTAGTAAGGGAGGGGGTTGGTGAAGAGACGCTTGAAAGTAGTGATGAGTGCCCTTGCTGTGACAGTATCTCACTCCCCCATCAAAGAAGCTCGATTCAAATCATTCTGGACTGAGATTTGTTCTGATTCTGGCAGCTGTTGGGAGCAAATTGAGGTCAATGAGTTTTAAAGTGATGCGTCATTTTTCACGACACTGTCATATGTTGCTCCATTTTTCTCCGCATGCTGAGAAAACTGCTGGTAGAGCAGTAATTGAAGTGAGATTGTTCAGATCTGTGCCAAGAGATGGGCGGCTTGTTAAACAGGTACAATCTGATTTGTCCTTTCTAAAGTGCAACACTACTAATAATGTGTTTTGTACAATCAGCTAATTCTTTTCTGTTGGTAATAATCGAGCTTTGGTTTCTTGTTTCATTTGTTTATAGGCACGACTTTTGAAGTAATTTATTCTCAGATGCATCTGTTTAACCAATTGCTAATTATTTTTTGCTCTAAATTAGATCAACTCTGTTCACAAAAAAACATTTTTTGACTAAAAGAGACACTTGTAAAATGTTCTTAGATTGGAGAATTAGTCTTTAGATAGAGAAAATTATAATACAGTAATTCCATGTTTGTTGAATCTCCCTCTTTATTGTACTTTTTTTTGTCTTTTATTAATAGTTACAGAGCAGCACAGGAACAATCACAGCTGATTTACCAAAGAAGCTCATAGATGTTCCGTAAAAAACATTATTTGAGGTTAATAATGAGGAAACTCTGTCATTCCCACATGCAGGAGATAAATCAGCTCTTTCTGTGCAAACCAGCCGCTGCAGGTTGAGATCTGCTCTGAATTTCTGCAGCTTCTCTTGTTCTAATTTGCAGAGCCAGCCATTTAAAAAGTCTCGTCACTGGTAGGTTTACTCTCCCGTCTGGCTCTGACATCTCTGTAATGCTGCTGAGGAAACCTCAAAGCTGTTTACCCGTGAAGATAAACACCACAGATATCAAAGTGCTTGAGATGATTGATAAGACTGCTGCTAGAGAGTTGCTGTAGGAAGTAACATGATACAGTTTCAGGGAAATTTGTCAAACACTTTTAGGACATGAGTTGGACGTTGGGACCTGAAGCAGCAGACAGAAACCAGATTTACAACTGTTATAGTCCAGTTTCTGTTTTGTTTCCACTTGGATTCTTAAGAGGAAAACTATCAGATTTAAAGTCTCCGTTAATGCTCATTTTTACTCCGCAAAGTATATTTTTGGGATTTTTTTCCCACCTAAGTCATTCTTTTTCTTTAATTTTAAAAAAGCTGCAGAGGAGGAAAAATAATTATTAATATAATTATTAATGGTTGTGATTGATTTAAAACCAGTTTTCTTTTTATTATAATTTAAATTATTCATTTAGATTAAATTAAACATGGTTTTTATGATTTCCTGCATCAAGTTTGGCTTAATGTAATTCTTTAATACAGATTTTTCAGAGAGAGAGAGAGACAGGAAGTGTTTAAAATGTCTGCTTTCCAAAAAAATCTCCAAACTATACAAAGGCTAAAAAAAAAACTGGTGCTGTTGATCATTAATCAGGTTGTTTTGTGGTCAACTGAAGTTTGGAGGCAGTGTTTGTTAAACCCTCACACAGAAAACTAAATTCTCTAACTCCAAGGGGAGCAAACAGGCAGCTCAGAAATCTGGCTTGGAATGTGTTGTCCAAAAGCTCCCATGTTTAGCTTTCCATCAGCTGACTTGGAGTCTAATAGGTGTTGCCATGGCAGAAAGCATCTGTGTAGAATGAGTAAGTAATAGCGCTGTCTTAGCTGAAGTGGCTCACGCTGCCGTTCCACTCTCCCTGCGTAGGAGCAACAGCAGGACTCGTGAAGTTTCTGAGAATCTGGGCGTGTATTTTCGCTGCTTACTGCTGCACAGCTTTTACATTAGCAATGCTCTTTCATTAATCAGCATTAACACAGTTTCACAGGGAGCCTTATTCATGCAGCGATCCCATGGGGAGAGCTCCATCCCCTCTCATTTGTGGTTCAAAAGTGAAGCGGAGTCTGTGAAAAGGGTTGTCTGATTAAAAGCATTGGTTCTGTGCAGGCTCCCTCAAAAGCTGATGATGAATATGTAGTGGCTTTCATAAGCTACTGATGACTGTAGGTAATGAATACAAATACAAGTATTACTCACCAGGGTTGAATCCTAACCCAGGAAGTGTAGTGGAAATGGTTCTGTCCTGCTATAATGTCTAATTATCATCTTTTATGATCTGTATTTTTACAAACTGCAGTAATCAAGTAGCAAATGGGTCACCTCATTTAACTATCGTCTGAGGGTATTAGGTTTCTCCTTTTCAACCCACATCAAAGGCAACAGACATGATCAAGATGGTTTCCATAAGCACTACATATTTCTCTTTTATCTTCCCTTGACGTGCCGTATCAGATAATTACTGTGTTTTCTTTAATGTGGAGGATTTGATGAAAGAACAAAATAAGAGCTGAAAGAATGATTTGAATGCAGGATCCACCACCTTTGATGCAAAGATTTCTGTTCCACTATGAAACTA
Source organism: Pachypanchax playfairii (assembly GCA_006937955.1). Taxonomy (NCBI): domain Eukaryota; kingdom Metazoa; phylum Chordata; class Actinopteri; order Cyprinodontiformes; family Aplocheilidae; genus Pachypanchax; species Pachypanchax playfairii. Next base: position 1,838,671 of record SSNP01000036.1, read on the forward strand.
TGCAATGCAACATGAAAAGAAAGTTTTAATGTGTAATAATCAAAACCCAGATTAGCTCTTTCATTATCACTTAGTCTTATCTTGATGTTTTACACAGTTATACCAAGGCGTAGACGTGTCCCAATTCTTTTAGTGGTTTACGGGTATTTTTTTTTACTTTCTAAGGAAGTGGCATTATTATCAGTCAAAAATATTTGAATGTCACAACAGCCATTGTAATACCTAGATTACACATTTGGGATTATCTGCCTTAACCAGCTAAGAAAGTTACACTGAATGTTTTAGTCTGTTACAAGTTAGACAACTAGTTACATGACAAATAATCCTACTGATGTTGGTTTTGTTTAAAGGGAAATGGCAAGAAAAGTTTTGGTACATAGCTGCCATTTACAGAAACTACAAACTTATATGTAATAATTTTAAATTTTTTAAATTAAAAAAAGAATGAAACTTCACCCTTCGTTTTGTAAAACATCATTTAAAGAGGCCATTTCATACACATTTCAGGACTTTGTGGTTATTTCTTAAGTATTAACCAGTAATATGAAACATTTTATATCTAAAAAACATCAGGAAACACTGATTAACAGACCTTTCAACCTGTCTGCGTTAAAATCCGGGTGGTTCTGGCTCCTTCCATCTGGCTGCTTCGTCACAGCTCGTTTATATTCGTTGTTTGAATTAGCTGGACTCTGATTGGCTAACAAACTAGCCTATGAGAGCAAAGAATACTGTTTTCTGCCCCGCTGTGCATGGCAACGTCAGACGTTGTGTCTTCCTGTTTGCTACGTTATGCTAACAGCTTTTAGCTAGCAGTATGCTAGGCGTGGTTTCAGCTGCGAAGCTGCCGAATACTAACGAACAAAGGAGTTGTGATGAAACAGATACAGGCCATTTGGACTCGGGAGAACTCGGGTTTGAGAGATTAAAACGGAAAGAGAAATTGTTGACCTGTTTTCACCCACTATGAAGGTAAGAACACCTGTGGAGCTAAAATATTCAACAGAAACCTCAGAAAAACCATTTTTAATGGAAGAGCTTCTTTAAAAATAGTTGCAACTGTACTTAATTAAGCATTATTTCTTCAACAGCATACCTTGAACAGAATGATCAAACTCGTTCTAAAGTTTCCATTTGATAATAAAATACACCTGCCTGCAATCTGTTTGTGTAATTAAAACATTTTGCCGAACCTTAGTGACTAAAACATAATCTGGATATAATTGTTTCTCCCTCTTCTTCACACAATACCTCCTTTTCTTTGATGTTTATTTTGCCTCAGTAACATCTGATAGTGTTTCGGCCCTTTTGAAAGGGAGTTCTGTTTCGTACTAGAATGTTTTAACTGAATAACCGGATGAAACTAAGGAAATATGATCCGGTCATTGAATATACAAGTCAGACAAAGCATGTTATTTGAACTGGTTAGAGAACACCAAGAGAATAAAATCTCTGAAAAGCTTCATGAACTTTGAACCAGGTCGGTTACAAACACTTATGATGGAGTGAAACTTAGCTGAAAGCAGTTGCTTTGAGTTGAATACATCACACCGGTTCTTACAGACGTCTTCGGGTCTTTGCATTGGTGTGGTTGTAAATGTTTCAGAGACATTTAGAATATGGGCTGTAGGGTTGACCACTAGCTTATCACTGTTAGTGAGTTCAACACCCAGCTGGGACCTCCTTGTGCTTTTATGGGTTTACTCCAAGTACGCTAGCTTCCTCTCGCAAATGGAGAACAAGCATTAGATTAATTGATGATTCTAGATTGGCATTCTTTGTTTGTCTAAGTCGTTGTTTGTTTCTATGTTGCCCCATGATGTTCATGATGTAACCTGCCTGTAACCCAATGAGCATGGGTAACCTTTGACCCTTTGAGCAGATGTAGAAGATGGATGGATTGGTTCTATAAACACAATGCAGTTTTGTTGCACATTTTGTTTTCAAAGTAAAATCCTTTTATTTTGAAAATTAATACTCTCTCAGTTGCAGTCCCAGAACCAGCTGCCTAACTTTGTGTTAATGGCTTTTTGGGAACTTTTCCTGACAATTTGTGACTGGCATGAGGACAAAGGCAGTAAAACCTGCAGGTCATGTTAGTTGCTTGGTTCCCATGTGCATTGTGTTTGTTCTATGACTTCAAACAGTCAGTCACCTGGGATTCACAGAGTTCAGATTTAAGGTCATCACCCTGGGACATTAATCGTGTTACTGAGCAGTTTTCCTGGAAACTGCCTGCGTGTCATCCTTTTAGTGGGTTCTTTCTCTGCAGCAAAACCTTAGTGGGTTTTTTCTGTCAAAAGCAGTTTAAACATCGAGGACTCAGTGTTATGTTATTTTTTGTTAACGTTAATGAATTATATAATTTTATATGTAATGTATATCACATAATATACAAATGTTATTAGTCTTATTTCTCTGGGGTTTAAATTGATTTGGTGTTTTTATTCTAACAGTTTTCACAGACTTCTTTAAGCTATGGTTGTATTTACAGTGTATTTATTCTCAATAATCCTGAGGGTTTGAGTCTTTATCAGTAATAAATGTGACCATGTTGTGAACGTTTGTATAATTCTCATTATTCATCAGTAGATTGACCCTTTTCTTTCCTAGCCTTACCCCGGGCTCACACTGCATCCAGATCCGGTCCGGTGCGGACCCCGCAGGTATTCCGTTAGATTAAAATCCCTTTTGAAGGCTCACAGTAGCTCCGCGCGGTGCGGGTCCGGTTACAGGGGCCGTACGGCACTACGGAAAGAATCCGCAAGGTTCTATTTTTTCCGGATGCCGGAGACGATCCGCGTCAAGTTTGATGAAATCTGACGAACTATACAGGAAGTGTGGCTTGAATATCCGGTGTTTTTTCAAAATAAACGAGTGTACAAACAATTGTAACTTGACTCTTCCTTTTAGACAGCACACGCTAGTAGGAAATGTAAACATTACATCACACCCGGTGACACAGGGTCCCGAAAGCCTGCAGCACAACACATTTTCACACTTTTGCTAAATAATGGACGTGTTCTCGTGTGAAGTCCCGACAAAACGATAACCCACGTGAACTTCCGTTCTCGCGGGTGACGTTTACGCACCCAGCACCGGAGCTGGCCGCACTCCCTATCCGGAGCAGATGTGAGTGGTAGCTTGCGGAAAAACCGCACCGAAGCCGGACCGAAGCCGTCCCGTAGGCAGTGTGAGCCCGGCGTTAAAGGTGGGCTACATTCCTCGAAAAGAAAGTAGGTCATTGTTTTGAAAATGTAAAAATATTTATAGAAATGCAGCTCTGCAGGTAGAAGAAATCAGTTTAAAAGAGTTTGAAGTGATTTTATTTTTTCATTTAAGGAACAATTTTGATCCATTTTATTTATTTGGAGTTGTAGGTTAACAGCAAGAGTGAAGGAGAGTAATATACAGCTCAAATTGTGTATGTTTTATTTGTTTTATATCAGCATGCTTGTTGTAAAGCAAGTGAATGGAGCTGTCTTTCTCTGTCAGCTCCCCGCTGTCCTGATCGTAAAAAAGGAGGCACACTGTGACAGAAAATTGTGCCGCAAACAGATCAAAATGGGACAAAATGAAAGAAGTTACGAAGACCTTCAAATTCTAGATAAATGAAATGATAAAAAGAGAAATAATAAAAAAATAAAACATTTTAGACATGAGTTTTTGCAGTCAGGGTTTTTGTGCATTAAAGTGGATTTGCTGCAATCTAAAAAATTCCATTTTTTTTTCTTTAAAAAGTTTAAAATTGTTACATTCCAAAGATTTAATTAAATCATTTTCTAAAGCCTAACAACTAACACTCTAATAACACAGTTTAAAACATTTTATATCAGATCTTGAAATTGTCTGTAAGCTGATGCAAACTGCTAGTAATGAAAAAAACAGGCAGAAAGCAGACAAACAAAAGCCAGATATGTTAATAATTCATCTCTATCTTGTGTTTCATGAAAATGAAACCATAAGATCAATAATCTCCATCAGCTCTGCAAGACTATGAGCAGTTTTTCTTCATCGCTGCATCGGTGAAAGCATTCAGGCGTGGCTCTGTGGTCAAATAACCAAAATCCAAATAACTGGGAAGAGAGTGTTCTTCTTATTTCTCACTGCTGTTTGGTATTCTGTCAGTGGACACCTTAATAACACGCCTCAGTAAAGTCAGAGAGGACATCTGCCAGCCAGAGCTGATCTGTAATCCACCTGAATGAAAAAGTCTCAAATTGTCACCAGACTGAACACCCTTTTGGTTTAAGAATGAACGCTGCCATCTAAACCTCAAACACACCAAAACATCTTTATTAGTCTTTATATTTTCAGCACTGGTTGGATGGCAGCAGTTTACTTGAATCACATGTTTTAATGTAAATCCTCTGTGAACGCTGCAGTTCTGTTCACTGGATGGTTTTAATATTCAGTGTTCCATTTAGAATGTGAAGTTTTTTAATAAAACAGAAGATATTTGAATTAATTCCTCATATTTATTTTGCTACGTTTGAGTTACATTGTGTTGGGACCACTGTTCGGAATAACGCTGTTTAAAATAATGGCGTTACAAAATGTGGTTGGACATTCAGTAACGGATTGATCTAATTAATTACAATTTCCAGTGTTTTCTCTCTCTCTCTCTCTCTCTCTCTCTCTCTCTCTATCTATCTATCTATCTCTCTCTCTCTCTATCTGTCTATCTGTCTATCGGTCTCTCGCTCTCGGTCTTTCTCTCTCTCTGTGTGTCTCTCTCTCTCTCTCTCGGTCTCTCTCTTTCTCTCTCCTTAGTAACACAGTCAGTTACTTTCTGAGGTAACTAGTTACTTTTTTGTAGAGTAATTCAGTTACTAACTCAGTTACTTTTTGGAACAAATAGTGAGTAACTATTATAATTACTTTTCTAAAGTAACGTTCCCAACACTGGTTGTGACTACCTTTGATGTAGATATTTATTAACTTTAATCTTAGCTACTAACACCTACATTTTACCTCAGTATTTTTGAAATCTAACAATCTTATCTTAGTTTATCTTAGATAAATACATATTTCTAAAATATTTCTGATCCGACTCTGATTCAGTTACAGTTCTAACAAAATGTTTCTGTAGAATCAAATTTACTAAAAAAAAAAAACTACAAGAAAAGTGTTTTCAAAAACAGTTTCGCAAAGTAAAAGATAAGGATACATTTAAATCCAATATATGTTATAAAACAGGCACGGACTTTGAATGTTTTCTGCTCAGATATTGTGACTTACATTGCATGACCAAAAAGTTAAGGTCTATATAAGCTGGAGGGCTCGTGTTCTGCTGGTAACCTTGACATTCATGTGAAGGTTAAACCTCCCTGTGAAGCTGAGGGTTCAGGGAGGAAGATTTCCACTGAATAAATCTTTAGATTTTAACTTCAGGAACCTGAAAATGATTGAGTGTGTTCATTATTTGAAATGTAATATTGTTGCAATGAATTTCAAAACTAAATGTGTGTAGATGTCACCAAGCTCATGAGTCCATCCACCAGATTTTACCAGGTAATAATGTTATATAAATGCCTTTTGGGCTCCGTGTTGTAGGTTCCTTCCTGCAGGAAGTGTTTGTACGCTCTGACCCTTGGTAGTCCCAATCCTCTGGCCTCATGTATCATCGTACTGCCATCATCATTCATCTTTGTTATTGATTCATCTGTGAAATTGCTTTTGCCATGAAACAATACAAAGAGGAGGCCTACTACACACAGAGGGCTTTCACCTTTGACCTTCCTCATACGGTAAATCATCCCTTCTAATAAAATTGACTCGTCTCATTCTTTTCTCTTGTTGCCATTTTCTGCAGGGTCAAAGCAAAAAAGGGGGTGAACCTGCTGCAGACCAAGTCAAAGAATGCCCAGTGGAAGGTGGACTGGGAGGTGCAGTCCGGTGCCAAGCATTCCATCACCACCATCGATGTGAACAAGAACAAAGCAGTAAAGCAAGGGTAAGCCATAAAGATGGGTCTCCACACACTACCCAACGAGCTGTCAATGACTACATCTGCCTCTGTCACACTCAGATTTGCTCTTATTAATAGGGAATAGTCCACAAAGATGGTTCTTTTGACTTATGAGTCACACTTCACTGATTACAGGCAGTTTTTAAAGGTACAGTCCTTTATTGTAAAGATGAAATATACCTTTGGCCGGTGGCAGCAACTAAAACACCCTCTGCCTTTGTAGGACAAAGTTAAATGACTGTAGATATTATCTGCTCAGACTCATTACATCTGCTGTTAAATTAGTTTATGTGGAAAGAAGAGGTAGATTATTTTGATAGCTGGCTTTAAAATACCTTTGAGATGAGATCTTGTCTGAGAGCAGTAATTACACCAAGACACCCGGATGCTGTCGTGTAGCATCAGTCAGGTCATCAGAGCGCTGAATTACGACTTTCACTGAAAAAGGAAATTAAAAGTGAAACTACAGCTGAGAAATGATTTTCAAGTTTAATAGTTTGTTTGGTGTTTCTGTTGATTCACCTGTCAGCCTACATTTAATGAGTTTTTCCATTTTATTCGTTATCTTATGTGTCTTGTGTTTAATATTGACCAATGATTGATAACTTGTCCTACTGGAATGTCCTCAAGTCTCCCTGTGACCCTAAACAGGAATCAACATGGGCAAAAATGAGCAGATGGACATGTAATACATAAATAAAAAGATTTGTAATGTCTTTTAATTTGGACTTGTTTCTCTGTGATGTCTTGAAATGACATTCAGAATTGGAACTATATAAATAAAATTGAATTGAATTATATATTCTGTCATAAAATAAAGCAACTGTATTTTGGACTGTGGGGATACCGCATCTTGCCCAAGGACACTTCAGCTTATGGCACGACTGATCAAATCCTTCAGTCTTGTAACTGGGAGATGACACTGCAACAACGACCCCTCCACCACAACACCCACCAACTGAGCCCAATTCTTGCTACAGTTTGAGGCTGTATTCACACCTGATAGTCCGGTGGACTCGGTTCGATTGGGGACCAAAATTGCATCCTGAGGGTGCATTCACTCCAGCCCTGTTTAGTCCGCTTGAATCAAACTCTAGTTTGTTTGTACAGAAAGTCCGGTTCGTTTGGGGAGGTGTGAACGGGCAACCAAACTCTGATTCGGACCAAACAATCAAACTCTAGTCCACCTAAAAACGTGGGTCTCGGTTCGATTGAAACAAAATCTGTTGCGGTTCGATTGCATGTGTGAACGCAACCAGACTGGGACCGCACCAAAAGCAGGAAGTTGACTATATTGTGTAGCCGTCTCAGACGCCTTGTGTAGTCCTCTGTCTTGTTATCTGCTCATTCTGAGTCCAGTGGTGCAGAATATTGATCTGGTACGTTCACCAAACATAAAAGATCCCAAAACCACCAGAATCTGCTGCTACTCCATATTTGTTTATGTTTCACTCTCCTGCGGCAGAACCAGGAAGTGCAGTAACAAGTAGTGCAGAATTCTACAGCGCCACCACAGGTGGGGGTGTAACATGCTCCAAAGGTTATTTGGTTCGGTTCATAGGGTGCAGTGTGAATCACACTATCAGGTGTGAATACAGCCTGAGTCTCTGTCTCTTATGGTGATCTTTATGTTTTTAACTTGCTTAAGACAAATACAACCTCAGTCTTGTACCATGAAAAAACAAAGAAATACCATAGTATAGCCCATAGTACCTTTATTTATTAGACCAGTAACTTACAGGCAATAAAAGTTGCAGTAAACGTTCCTCAGGGACTTTGTTCTTCGTCTGTGACCTTAAGGTTATACATCCACCCATCCACTTCTCACTCGGTCCCTTAGGACTCACTCTTACCCATTTTGAGTGATTGTATCTGAGGTGTCATCCTTTCAATCTCTACCTCTAACTCATTATCACTGATGAGGGTTCGAACATATATCAACTGGCCTTTTGGCTTGTTTTTCCTTTACAGTGGTCAGCATCCATTTCACTGCAGAAAAAAATCCATTAAGCCCGTTAATTTCCCGGCCAGCTGCCTGTCAAGAACAAGACCTTGACATACTTAAACCTCTTCATCTGAAGATGCAGCTCAGTAACAACCCAACTTACTGTAGGTGATCAACTCTTGGAGCTGCTGAATCTAATCCAGATTTTTTTTTTTTTTAATGCTCAAATGTGCAAACAAACAATATATTTTTTAAGACAATCAACAACATTCTATTTATTTTAAAGAAATCTAAAAGGACATGTGGTTAAAAACATATTTTTATAAAATGTGAGATTATGAAAGTGTAATTTTTCCTAACAACAGTCAAGGTTTTTCCAGAATAAACTTGTTTGTGACTGATGTTTAATTTCTACAAATATATCAACACATAGTTTATGTGAAGCCATCCTTATTCATACGTGAGTTATTTTGTTGTAGATGACAAATTCAGGTAAACAAACCCTTTAAAAATACATCAACTCAGAGACCATCCATCACATTTTGCTCATGGGGTTTTATAAGGGCAAAGTTTACACCACCACTGAGCTGGAGCCTCAGAGGGGAAGCAACTAAAAATTAGCAACCATCTATCAAAACATCTGTTGCGTTAAATTCATTAAGAGATGAAGCATTGGGAGTTTGATTGGAGACATTAGAAATTGCTGCTCTACTTATTAGCATCCCTGTGGATCCCCTTATGGCTGGGGAGGACAAGACTGATGAAAAACACACAGATTAGACTCGCGGGCGTCCAGCTTCTTTCTTATTTACTCCTCAGTCCCTTAGCAGCGTTCCTGCTATATTTAGTGACCCGTGTCTTGTAATCTTTGCCACCCTGTCAACTTGTTGGAAGTGTCCAGTAGGGGGTCAAGCATGGATACAGAAACAGAGTGTCAACCTGCATTTAGTCAAAAACCAAGTCAGTTCTGTGACCACCCTAAAGCAAAACAACCAAACAATTCACATCTGATTTCATGACAGATTTCATGTTTTTTTTTTGTTTTTTTCTTATTCAGCTGATTAAACATGAGGACGAAATTAATAAGCACCTTGTGTGAGATCCTTATTTAAAAATTATAATGTTTAAGGATTCTCCAAAAGTACATTCCTTTGTTTTTTTATGTTTTTTATGTAGTTAAACATCACAGCAAACCCAGTTATTGACTAAGTGATAGTTTTGTTAATTAAAATAAGAATATTTCTAAACTTTATGCAACCTTTACTATTTATTAGCATGTTAAATTATATGTCACGTATTTATTTATTTTTTTCTGGAAATTTCCAGAATTAGATTTATTTGCTAAAAGTTTAGTGTTTACACACGAGAAACATGGCTGCAGATGCTCACAAGCAAACAAATATTTACAGAAATTATATAAACAGTCATTTAAAAAGATTCCATTTTTGTTATTTCAGATCATCAAACACATGTTCATAACAGACAGAGATAGCTGGAGGAAATACAAAATGAAGCTGGATAATGTGTTTATCATTTATTAATGAAAACATCTGGTTGTGCCGCATTTGGCAGTAACATCTGGAATACTGTATTTGAGATAACTGGCAATGAATCTGATATTACTTTGGAGAAATTTCACCCCATTTTTCTCTGCAGGTTCTTTTTAATTCAGCCACATTAGATGATTATTGAGCAGGAACAACCTGTTTAAGGTCACACCATAAAATATTATAGAGATTTAAGTTTGGACTTGGACCAGGACTCTCCAAAATGTTCTCTCTCTCTCTCTCTCTCTCTTGCTGGGGAGCTTCAGCTCATCAACCTGTTATATAACACAAACGTGTTTGAACTTAATATCACCAACTGATAAGCTTTTGTAGATTCTCAGTCTTCATCTCAATCCTGAAAAGAAATGGACTCAGACTCCATCTATCTAGTACCTACAGTAAGAGAAACAGCTGATTACAACATGTATAAACAACTCACAGGTAATAAAGACTGTTGAGAGAACAGTTTATAAACCTGATCGGAACTGAAAAACCCATGAAAAGGGTGAACTATCTTCAAGAAACAGAACAAGAAGGGCACACTGTAATCCCAGATTTTGTTTCTACTTCAACTTCTGAGTGATCATTACTTATACTGTTATGTTTTGTAAAAACAAGCTATCATTACTAAACATTATTAGTTGATTGGACTATTTAGCCTAGAAGATTAATTGCACTAATCAGGATTAGTAGAGATAACTTTGTACGTTTAGTTTTATAACAAAGGGGAGGGGCCTAATTCAGAAACGTCCCTGGTCACGTCACAAAGCAAGTTCAGCGGAGCCAACACTGACCACTCGGCAGGAAGAGCCGTTAGCTACACCAGACTGTCGGCACCCTCAGCTGCGTTGAACACCTTGAACTGTAAGTATATAAAATAAGTAGCTGAATTATCTTTGTGGGAACTTGTAACACCCTAAAGGGGCGGCCGTGGCTCAGGCGGTAGAGCGGGTCGTCTAGTAACTGGAAGGTTGCTGGTTCGAATCCCCGCTCTGCCTAGAGATCAGAGGCCGTTGTGTCCTTGGGCAAGACACTTAACCCACCTTGCCTGTTTGGTGGTGGCCGGAGGGTCCGGCGGTGCCAGTGTCTGGCAGCCTCGCCTCTGTCAGTGTGTGTCCCAGGACAGCTGTGGCTACAAACATGTGTGTAGTTCATCATCACCAAACGTGTGAGTGTGTGTGTGAATGGGTGAATGACATACCGTAGTGTGAAGCGCTTTGGGGGTCGTAGGGCCTGAGTAAAGCGCTATACAAGTACACGCCATTTACCATTTACCATAAATGCTAAAAAATTTAAGGTTCCATATTATTACAACTCAACACATTCAGTTTCAGCTTCTGTAAAAACTAAAGTGGTATAAGGCAACGGGTTTCCACGCGATTTGCGAGTAAAGTCAACTAATTCGGGTTGCTTCTTGGAAATACCTTTTAGTGTCTTTTTAAAAGTATTTTTCTTTTATTTACTCATGTCTGGGTGCAGATTCTGTTTTGTCTAACAGAATTTACCTGAGACTTGAGAAATAAAGTGACATCGTTTCCTTCTGTGTGTGGTGGGGCTCTTCTTCATCCTGCTGTCTTTATTACTTCCTGTTTTGCTTTGCATTTTGCTTCATCTGATCAAATTTGAGTTAAGTGCTTGAATAATTCAAACTGTTTGATTTCTGTAACCCTCCATTTGAAACAATCCCATTCTAACTGCAGCTGCTCGGTAACAAAACATGAACCAATGTATTATTGATCGCTGTCAGGAATAAAAAAAACACACACCAGCAGTAACAATGTCTCAGTTGGAACAAGAAAAGTCAATCATTTAATAAGATTCTTGGCTTTTTTTGGTTTGCTTGTTTGTTTTTTAAATAATTTGGCTGAAAAGGGATGAAAAAGAAAAAACATCCTTGAAATGCCAATGAAGAAATCTGTGTTACTAATTAATCTGTCTATAAAGTTATTTTTAAAGCTTTAGCATAGATTTAAATGCTTAGATTTTACAAAAAGTGTCACTTTAACGTTAAAGCGTTTAATCTTTAGCATAGATGGCTGAAATGTTTAGATTTAATTCCTGTATCTTTAAGCATCAAATTGGAAGAAATGATTGAATGTGTGTTTTTTATTGGGAAATCAACCCTTTCATTCAGTTGACAGAGGTGGGATTTAAAACACTGTGTTGTTGGTCATTTTATTTTGGCTTCAACTTGTTCAATTCAGTAAAATGTTAACCTATGGAACAAGAGAGTTCAGATACAAATAGACAAAAACAGTGAAAACACTCACAAAACGGGTCAATAAGTGAGGAGAGTTTGGTTTTTAGTAAAGACTCTGCACGATTCTAACGCCTGCATTCACCATTTTTATTCTCTTGTTGCCCTGCAGTGCTTTGATCCATTGAACTCTCCCTGTTAATGAGTTCAAACAGACCTCTGATCAAAGAATAAAAATCCCCCTTAGCTCAGAAAATCCCCCAGGCCCTGATTTTCAAAATATACACTTTGTCCTAAACACAATCTACATCATTAACTTAATAGAAACAGAGCGGGGCTTTTCTTCAGCGCCGTTCTTCCTTTCAGTCTTTTTGTATCAAACCTATCACTTCAACTTTCATCTCCCACTGCGCTTTAAGAAAAACTTCCTGTTGATTTTTGTTTGACTGTCATTCATGATAATAAAGTGGTTTTAATTAATAATTAGGAGAAAATCATAAATAAGAGTACACTATAACATTTTAAACTAAATTCTCCTACAAAGTAATAGCGGATCACTTTTCCCATTGAAACCTGGGAACTGGAGTCAAAAGGCAGTAATCACCCAACATAGTTTAGTGTTATGAGAAAAACGTCAGTGCATAACAATAAATATCTTATGTTTTATTAGTATTATTTGTGTCCGTTATGAAGCTTTTTTATTTATTCTTGATGCATAAAGTTTGTTGTTTCTGTCCAGTCATTCTGCATGTGTGATGGAACAGAAACCTGAAGCAGAGGGTCCATAAGGATCCTCACAGGGACACGTACAAGCAGAGAACCATGACGGGTCGCCTGAAATCTCCTCCTTTGATTCTGATCCCAAATGTCAACGTTAACCGTGTCTTTTTGAATTAAACAGGAGACAGGAATGACATTTTCCTGCTGCTTTGGCTGTTAAATTTACAATTTACTTTTCAGAGGGATTATAATAAAAAGCCTGCTCTCTAACTCCCTGCATTGTGAACATGGTGTTCCTTCCATCATCAGCGTCTCATCGAGCGGCTGTACCTGCTCTGACTCCAACGGGCCATATTGATGACAGCTTCAGTGAGTCACAGACAGACGGGGGTGTTTGTTTTCACTGAGTGATGTCGAGACAAATAGGCTGAGATCTCATCGTGATGTTCCTGAGAGGAACCTTTTGTGGGTGGAGGATCGCAGAGAGTTTGATCTCACTTTCATTAAAAGCCTCTCACTGAATTCAGGGGTGGGTTTCTGCTTTTGTGAAGAGCAGACGGCGAACGCTTCACTGTCAGCTAGAGGTGAGGTTTGGGTGGGTGGAATCTCGTCAAGGATGGAGAGGGATTTAATTTTCCCCTTTGCCACCAGTGAGACAGTTTAATGTTAGGCTTGTTGAACCTGAGGATTACAAGACCAACATGCAGGATTTTGATAACAGGCTGGCTTTTATCACACTTACATCACCTGCGTCTTTTGAGGTAGTAAAACCCAAATCACAAAAAGTTATCTTCACTCTGTGTGGAGGAGCAAAGCAGACAAAATCTTTCATTTGCACACATGAGAACATTTAAAATTGCAGAAAATTAGCCAATTCTGCAAAAAAAAAATTAATCCAGAGGTGGAACAAAATTTACAATCTCCTTGCATTCAAACCTTATTAAAGAAAAAAGAAAGCTTGCCTATAGGATTAGGAACCAGTGATTGTTTATTGACAAGATGATCTGTTTCATTTAAAGGCAATTGCTGAGTAATTCATGGTTTATGACAACTTCATCAGCTCGAGCTGGAAATGCGTTAGGAAGCTGACAGCGTTCAGCAGCTTCATGCTTGAATGAAACACGAAGGAAAACAAAAAAGTTCAGATCAGTTTCTTCTTTTTAGAAACAATCTGAGCTGTATAGAAACATTTATGCTGCTAATGGCTGAAACATGTTTTCATACAGGGTTTTGTTGACCTTTTATGTGGTTTATTCAGTCCTTGCAGACGTTCTGCTGTCAAGGTTAATAAAATGAAGAAAAAAATTCTGCACCAGATAGTTTTATGTAAAATATATTGATGTTTTGGTTCTTTTTCATTTTTCATGATATGAAATCTAAACCAATGAAAAATAAAGGATAGAAAAAGCTTTGTTGAATGGGAAATTACAAGAAAAGATGTTTTTTTTTTTCCTAGAGAAGTGATGTCTTATATAGAATCTTTTTATCAAGATGCTTTTAATTGTAACAAAGTTAGTGGAAACATCTGTTTCCAGATTAAATAAATATTTAATTTATTCTTATGGGCCCTTCCAACAGGTCAGAATATCTTTACATCGAGACATGTTCATCATTTATTTTCAACCATGTAAAATTAATTAGACGAAACTGTTTACAGTCGGTTATATTTTCCATTTAAGAGATTTGTGTCGCTGTGACGATGAAACGGCTCCAACATTAATAAAGATCAGGGAGTTCGTCTCGGCTGAAGATGCTTAAAATATAAGAAAAACCTGTAACTTGTTCTTATCTGTGCAAAACCAGACAGGATTCATACAGCAGCTGAAAACAATGTAATTGTTTGAATTTTAGTTAAAGGCTTGAAAAGTGCTGAACTCTTGCAGAAAGTGTTTTACCCTTTAGATTAAACATTCAAGAAGAAACATATGTCAATTGTTTTTGCTTTAATAAAGATAACTCTTTACACAATTTGAATTTAAATGCCACTGTTCTGTTCTGGATGTTTTACGCATTATTTTTAAAAAGTTCTAGAAAACTGATGCTTCTTTTCAAAGACTTAAATCCTGCATCTGTCAGAGTTTTAATGGTATTAAAACAAGGTTTAAATCATTTGTTGAAAAATTCTTCAATATTCTCTTTTTACTACTATTAATAATAATAAAATATTATAATATAGATTATGTATGGTATATTTTAGGTCAAGCTTAGAAAAAAATGCAGAATTTTTTAAAATTAGCTCTATTTACCATGAATTTAAAAGCAATCATTACATATAATTCAGGATATTTCTTGTCAAAACATCATCAGATTTAATTTTATGTTAATGCATATTCTTTATAATTCCATGTTGCTTATGTTTCTTAGATTCAAGTAAATATTAAAAGTGTATCAAATAAGGTTCTTAAAAATAAATGTTAAAAGTTCTGGTTTGGGTTATTGTGATCTAATGTTGTAGAGTCTTAAGTGTTAATTATAATACTAATATTACCTCTTATCATAAATATTAATACTGCATTCTTACAATGTTTTCTTAATTTTTGATCATTTTCCCTCTAACAGTCTAATAAAATGTCTTCATGTTGTGAGGGTGTGACCTTTAACAATGTCAGCTGCTGTTATTCTGAGAGGAAGCTGAAGATCCAAATCAAACCAAAGAGCTTGTTTATGCAACTGTGGACTGAATATGTTGTTATAAAAGGGTCTCGTCCTCGTTGACTGTGTCTGTCAGCTCATGAGCTTTACTGAATGCAGAACAGCAGTTTGACTCAAGAAGAAACTAAAACATCAATCATTGATTATATTGTAAGACTTTTCGCTTGCAGGCTGCTTTGGGCGTGTTGGTTCAAACTGAAATATTCTGATCAGTTTTAAAACTTATATTATTTCAGAATCTGTACAAGCCTGAAGTAGACAGCATGTAATTAAGTGCTGATAGAGAACATCCAAAAAAAGCTGCAGCTTTAAGATATTTAACATCCCTTTGAATGAGGAACAAATTGAGACTGAATCATTTGACAAGTACCTAATTAGCTCTGAAGTTTTCCACTGCGTTGCTTCACAAATACATGATTCTTTTTTAGTTCAAATTGGACATAACTGGAGAATTTTGACAGCCCAGTAGATGGCAGATTTAATCAGTAAAATTTAACTAGTCAACTATTTAATGACCTGAAATGAATGTAGATGAAGATTTTCTTCCTTTGGTTTGGAGGCTCTTCAGAAACACATCGTGTTGTTGTATTTAAATTTACATTGTGTTTTTAATGTTCTGGCAGCGACGTGTTGGGGAACATTGAAGTGATGCAGTTGGATTTTGAGATGGAGAACTTCACCAGCCTTTCTGTGACAAGAAGGATCAACTGGAACATTGACTACAAAGGACAGAACCCTGCGCCGGATTCAGAAAAGGTCGTGACGGAGCTGACGGTGGTGCAGCGGGACATTCAGGCTATCATCCCTCTGGCAATGGTGAGTTAAAGTGTTTATGATTCCTTTATAAGGTCAGTTCTAATATGAAATGGCAACATTTTTTCTTTACATGGAAGACCAAAGAGTTTTCTTTTTAAACTTGATTCATGGTGATATTGAGGCTTAGAAACTCCTGACCGTAAGTGTATTTCTCTGACTTGTCCAAGACTTAACCACCTGTGTAGACCTGAGGTAAAGGTATTATAATGGTACCTGATTCATCCAACAAAATTACTGTGTAAATTACAGCCTTTCTTACAATGTTACCTGTAATTTTAATGTAAATTACAGCTGCTCAGTGTGCAGTCATACTACAGCAGGTCTACACTGAAATTAGTGAAATACTAAGGTGTGTTCTAAATGCCTTTCCAATGCTGTATTTACCTGTTGTTTTTCTTTAAAACACACACACACAGAAAGGAATCAGTCAGCATATGAACAGAACAAGGACCTGCTGCAGTGCTTCTTATCCCTCCTTTCCACCGGACGCGTAACAGACACGTAACATTAGTCACGTTAGTAATACGCGGCTGATAGCCACTATTAAAGTCAATTAGAACCGTTTCTACCGGGCGAAGCAGTTTGAATCAGACGCGTCAAGTTCAGCAGTTTAGTTTGGACCAGACAGGAAATCAAACCTGGATGTTTCAAAATAAAAGGACACGTGCAGATTTCCATTTGCTCGACTGCAAAAAATTACAGAACCTCAGACGGGTTTGAAGTTCGTAGGTGGTGTGAAAATAAACCACTTACCTTCTGGATACATGTTGTCATCTTTCTCCCTGCTTGTTGCTGTGTGTACTGATTAAATCACGCGTGATTTAGCAATTCTCCCGTGATTTTGGGATCTACCAGTACCAGCTGGATGGAACACTTTTGCGAGAGAAATGCATCTTCTGCTGCTTTTAGAAGCAAAATGCTACGAATCTCTGACGCGTCCAGTGTAAACGAGGGGTTACAGAAAGAGATCCGTTTGTGTTTATAGCAATAAAATATATTTTAGATCATTTTATGTCAAACACGTCAGAAAAAGTTAGAATGATAAATGTAATAACATTTAAATGTAAAAATAAACATAGAATAACTCGATAGTGTGTCCAATACTGAGTAGGAAGATGTTTAATCTTCTTAATTCACACTCTAATTTCTAACATTAATGTCACTATGGACAAATGAAACCTGTATTCATCCAGAATCCTGTAGATCAAAGTGAAATCTGTCACAACATTTGGGTTTCATGCAGCTCCTTTTATCACTATTTTCACCTTTAATCATTAAAGTTCATCAAAAGTTTAAAGTCACTTCAGCGCCACAAGAAATAAACTTCAGCACAACGTCTTGACATGATATTTAGGATCTGTTTTTTTATTATTAATATTGAGTGTTTGTGTGTATATGAGTGTTATTTTGTCATGTTTTTTATCTTTAATGTCCAAAAATCAAACCAAAAAATGAAACAGAAGTGTTGTTACGAAACACCAATGAAAACAACAACGACACTGACGTCATTGTGACGTACTGAATCTTTTTCTCTATAGCTATAAGCTATAAAAAGATTAAGGAAAGAATCGACTAAAGCAGATGTGAAGAACATCTGATTGTCCTCTACCTTCAGACCACTTTAGTCATTTAATGGATTGAGATGACACTTAATTCATGTAATAAGAAATGTGTGAATGAATAATGGTTTTGAGGACACAGGTGGTGTTTACTGCAGACGTCTCACAAACTGGTGACAGGTTTTCATTGAGAGAGCTCTGATGTGTTTCTGTTGGATAAATATCACAGCAGCTTTCGACTCTTTTGGATGTTTGTCTGATGACAGTCACTGATTACACTGTGGGTCAAACAACACATAAATCTCATAACAGTTGGTTTGTGTTTACCAACAGTTTAAAAGACGTGATATTTGTGTCAGAATGACAACTCTACTTGTCTGTTTTGTATTTGCATAATTAAAACTGCTTTGCGTATGATGCTCCATTAAATATACTTGAGCTGCAGTTACGGCTTTGTGTACAGCACATCTGTTGGAACATAAGGTTCACTTAATACCCCTTGTCCCCTCCACGTTTGGGATTTTCATGCAGATTGTTCCCAGATGTGTTGCGCTGTGGATTTTTTACTTGTTCTTTCAGAATGACTTGTCATGTAAAAAGGTCAGCTGGAGGTTCATTTAACAGAGCTTTGTAATTAAGACTGTTTTATATACTTTTAAATGATTTCAGTGGCTTCCAGAAAGGCATTTGTGTTGAAACTAAACCAAAAAACCTCTTTTAGTTTAAATAATCAATTATCAATGACATTATTCAACTATATAAATGATAGAAGTTCACTTTAGCTGCAAAACACAAGACAGTCTTTTCCACTGACCTGTTCATTACACTCTGTAAACATGTATCCTATAAAAAAAGAAAACATTAAAACATCCTTTTTATTGGATTTACCTATATTAGAGGATCAAATAAGTTTGTCTCTATAATTTTCTTTAAATACATTGTGAAGTATAACAAAGTTTCATATGTTTAAAGTTACAATATGTAAGAATTTTACAGCTAAATACGGACACAACAGTTTAATGTCCAACCGATGTTTAAAATAAAGTCACATTGTAACAGATCTGGATCTCAGTCAGCTGGGTGGTCGCTAGTTTCGGTCATTTTCAAAAAGCTAACCCGGACCAGAATCATTATTTACACGTCCAGACTTCCTGGTTCCATAACGAATCACATGTGAGTCTACAAGGCTGCCAAGTCTTCAACACAAGCAGCTGGAATTCTACAACGACCAGCAGCAAAAAGTAAGAAACCACCACATCCTTCCAACTGATCAGCTGAGCTGCACGTGATGGGGCGTTCAAACGCACTTAGGAAAACTCAACGCTGAACAAATAGATCTTCAAATATTCCCAAAAAATGAACAAATACAAGAGAAACTAAACGAGGATCAACATCAGAACTGGCAACCCAATAGAAACATCGGGGGGGGAGGGGGGGAGGGGCTGAGAGCGGACGTTTTTTTTTCTACATGAACTGCAGGACTCTGATTTGACAACAAGGTCTAATTCTTACATACTGAACCTTTAAATGGAATATTTGATACTCTGGTCACATCTGTGAGCTTTATGAACTAAGAACATGTGATCGTATACTGTATATGCACTTCCCGTCAACACGTTTACTAAACGACATTTTTTAAACTGATTGAGTAAAGAAAAATTATATTTCTGAATCATTGATTGGATTTTAACTTTTGTTTCATACAGACTTTTGTTTGGTTTGTTTAAGTCTCTTAATTCTGATCAGTAAGTCATTTAAGTGTTAAAATGCATCTAAAAAAACGGTGCTGTTTCTGCTCATAACTGATATTTTTAGCAAAGAACCAATTTTTCAAAGGGTTTTCAAGCTTTTTTGTCACAAAGACACAACTTTCTTTAGATGAAATTATAAAGAATATCAAACACATTGAAAGACACAAACCATTTTAGCTGCCAGGTGCTGGTTTCTGCCTTGTTCATTTTCTTTAGATTTAGAAAACACTTTACACCATGCTGTCAGGGTCGGGAACATTGATTGGACTGAATTAAGTAAAAAGACATTCAAAGTCCAAAGAAAAACTCTGAAAATCCTGCATAAAGCTAGAAGTATTGATCAAAACCACTTTAAAGGATGACAAATACACCTGGATGATTGTATTTTTAAAATAAATGAAGGGTAGATTTTAACTTTTACACTGGAAATTATACCTTTCTATTTTCTTTGTTTGACCTGCTTACTTTTCTAATATTTCTTTGTGAAGTTTTAGTTCCCTGTTGAGATGTTGGCTCTTGTGCAGCTAAACAAATGATTGTTTGTAACCTGAAATTTAAGAATTTATTCACCTGATATTTGTTCTGATGATTCCTACACATGATATTTACATTCACTTAGAATCTGTGCTGTTGACTGTTTTTTGCTCTAAGATGAATTCAGATAAGATTATTTACAGTTTACAGTATGTATTTATTTATAAAGTGTCTTGTAAAGAGAACGTCTAACTGATACCAAAAAAATCAAGAACAGCTGAGAAACGTTATCTTTCAAGTAGGATTTTACCCCAGAGTCCGTCAGTTATCCACAGAGATCTCAGAGACATTTGGTTTGCTGGATAATTGGCCATTTTTAAAAAGAAAAAAGTTGAAGATGACTATATAGAAAGTTCTATTTCTGTCTGTCACCATCCTTCCATTGAAAACTAACAGGTAACATTAATTTATAATACATGAACCAGGGATGGGCAGTGAGTTTTGAGCATTCAAAGAATTATTAAAATTTACAAATTGAATTAATTAATAGACTTGTTTTGGTTGGCAGCTCTCCTCTTCTTCAACCAGCACCTAAAACTGGTGGTGGTTAGTAGCACCAATCTGCTCTGAGACAAATGTAGTTAAAGACAAAAAGACAGACACATTTATAAAAGTTTTATTCCACTAATATTGTTGTACCTTTAATGCACCAAACAGTCCATGGTATTTACCTGGTGCATTTTTCAGTCCATTACCCACCAGATTCTAGTGATCCCACAGTTCTGTCATTGTAGTTGCATTTTAAAAGAATTACAAAGTGAGAGCAATAAACATGCACCTCAGGTGAAAATTAAAAAACACAGATATCCCAGACTAACAGAATCACCACAGACAGACGTGAGTTTCTCACATAATTTATGTTTTTGGAGAAACAGTTTGTCGTGTTGACACTTTTGTCTGGATCTGGTGAAATGGAGCCGTTTACATAAAAAATAAATATAATTTATTGATAAAACTAAAAATCTGATATGACAGTAAAGTGTTTATTAAAAACCAGGACTGACACGCGGAGCAGGACGATCACATGATCAAGCTGAGAACTATGAACTCTAGAAGAACCAAACAAAAAGGTTTATGAACCAGGAAGCTTTATACACACAAATGAGGAGTGATTACAAAGTGAGAGCAGCTTGGGACTAATCAACAGAAAGATTAACTGGTGTGGAGGTTGAACAATAGACACGAGACCAGGAAGGAGGAACAACAAAGAAAAGGGACACGGAGAACAAAGACAAATGATTAAACTGAAATTAAACTAATGATTAAATCCGAGCTTTAGAAAGAGACTGAGGAAACACAGAGGAACCCTGGATCACAGGTAAACAAACAAACACCACATAAACAAACAAATTACACTTTGATGATATACATATCAATCAGCTGTGAGTGTAAGTTATTATTAAATCATGAGCTGCTGACAGTCGGTTTGTGTGCAGTAATCACCCTGAAATTTAAATAGAACTTTTAGCTGAAACGCCCTGAAGCTGAAAAACTGAAGACTTGATTTAAATATATCCTGTTTGTTTTTTAGATTGTGAATTTCTTTAAACTTACAAACACTATAAAAGTGAAATACTGTATGTTAAAAAGGGAAATCTATGATATGAATATTCATTTAAGCTAAATGCATCTGAACTGGTTCCACAGTTAAATTTACTAAAGAAACTAAAACAAAAATACACAAATTCTTTGAGAGTAACAAATGTTGTAATATCTTTCAGCTCTTGAGATATTTAATAAAAAAAACTAGTTATAAAATTGCTCTACCGAGTGTGTAATTGGTTTAAATTAGCCTTTCACCACTTTTGCCATTTAACCTGCTTCATGTTGTTCTAAGCGCGACCTTTGACCCACATTTTACTGGTTTGGTTTGCTGCTCAGAAGCTGTTTGTTGCTACTTCATTAACAATCAACATAAAAGTTTATAAACTGTCAGTGGCGTTATAAACAAGGATCAGTTTCATAAACAATTGCACACAATAAAATTGTAAGTAGATGATAGTTAATTTTAATGATATAATTGGTTAATATACTTTAAATAAAAGGTGATATTGTGGTTGGTTTTGATATAAAATAATGTTAACTCTTTCAGTAAACAGTGTAAGATTGTTATATAATGTGATGAGTGAACTTATTCACTAGCTGTATTAGATTCACTGGTTACAACTGAAAAATAGATGTGTTGTAGATGTGGTGGACTTTGAGAAAGCGCATGTTTTAAAGTTTTAGGCCGATTCGGCTCCCTCGGCTTGTTTTTAATTAACATTTCATGCCCCGTTGCTGTCGGAATGTGAGAAAATGTTCTGTAGTGGAGCTGATTATGTGGCTTCAGACAGATGTATTTTTTAAACTCTTGTCAAAACTCGACATAAAAATCTTTTATTTGCTTAAAGATTTCCATATCAGGGTCAGAAAGTAGCTCCCTTCCTGTTAAAGATGACACATTTAAGTTCTGGTGGGTTGGCAGTTAAAAATGATAAACACAACTGGTTTAAAGAGTTTCTAACCCTAACCTTTTATTTTACTCTTTCTATATAATAAGCTTCAGTTTTTGTTCCATAAATGATTTAAATGTTTTAGACCTTTGGCTGACCAGTTAAAAACATTAGCTATGAGTTTTCTCTGATGTTTGTGTGCTTCAGCTTATTTTATATTTAAAGGAGTTGCTCAAAGCTCTGTACTAGTTCTTTATTATTTTATACATGACGTAAATTGATAGAAATGCACACTGTTGATTGTATGATACTACTTTTATACACTAAATATACTCTTTATATCAGCTAAAAATAAAAGCTCAGGCTTTTATTTTGTAAAACTCTTTATCTATAAGGAAATCTTCACATTTGTACGTTAAATCTGCAAGAACTTGTGTAATTTTATTCCTCAGTGGGAATATTTTCAGATGAAAAGAGTTCAACAACATTATGAAGATATCAAACAGAACTTGAACACAAAAAAATCCTCAGAACAACCTAAGGCAATTTAGAAAATATGATAAATGAGTTACATAATGTTTGTTTTTATGTATCGAGTTAAACAAAAAAAGTGACAGAGCTCAGTGCTGAGTGTGTTGTAAAATTCCCTCGATTACTAAACAGTTGTTAGCCTTGCAGTTTGGAATAAACCCATGAGAGGTAAAAGCATATTTTATGCTCCACAGCCTCATTAAGACTGTAAAACAAATGCTGGGTAGAAATTTAAATATACTATTTTTGGTTTTGGAGGATTTGCAGGATTTCAAACTCTCTTCTGAAATACTATCTCACCATGATCGAGAAAACGTGTAGCTGCAAGAGCAAATACAAAGATGAATGATGAATATATTTGAATTTGTATGTGATCTACAATATTTGACTGTTTACATTCAGTCTCTTTAAAATGAAATATTTGTTTTGTTCAAGGTCATTTGATTCACGAATTGTTTTTTATTATTGTATGTTACAATTAAGTTTGTGATACTCAAGTCTGAACATAAATTATACAATAATTCTGCTTATGTTTATAAATTAAGTTTAATTGAAGGAACACAGTTTTATATTGTTTCTCCACAATCAAATGATAAACAAGTAGTTTCACTCATGCAACAAATAAATGTTTATGCTGAAGACCTTCAGAAAATAAACACGTTTCACTACATCTATCTGTTTATATACCTGCTGGTTCCGGTTCAGGGAGCTGGTGCCTGTTTTCAGGGGTCCGTTTCACTGGAGTAAATATTTATTTACCAACAATGTTCCAGTTTGATTTTATTTATTCAATTTTCACTATCAATAAAATTTTAATATATGATGATACGTTTATCAAAACTGAACAAACAGTAACTTTGATGCAAATTTTCAAAGTCTGACTATTTTTTGGGATTTTGCAAACATGTTTTAAATGTGTATATATAATGTATAAACTCAGTAAATAAATCACAGCACAACCTAGATTAAATAAATTTTACTTTTACAAAAAATAAACCCGATGTATAGTAATCGATTAAATCTATTAGTGTTTTAATTGACTGTATCAGCAAATCCAGACATAGAAATGTGTGAATCCCATTCTATAGCATCAGATTTGTTGTTGTTCTGATTTTATTGTGGCAAACTGTCCATATTTTTTTCCATTTCAAAGATTTAAGGCATCAAAGCCTATGTATTAATAAAAGTATTTTATTCTGAAATTCAAGCTCTGTGTGGAACCATAAATGATTTTCTGAATGATTAAAGTAAAATGCATTACTTCCCTCCCCACTTCAGTCATCTGCACTTATTCATTGAAAAGAAGTGCTCTTAAAAGGAAAATGTAAGTTGATAAAATCCAGTGAAAGACATTTACAGAAATCAGTTCTGGTCTGGCACTGGGAGAGTCACCTGGTCAGCTCAGGGGCCACAGTGGTAATGCCTTTTAATGGAGACCTCACTGATACTGAAGAAATATTAGGGAAAATCTCTTCCCATTTCTCACTGTTTCATGAATGTCACATCTATTATTTCTCTCCGTAGGACACAGAGATTATCAACACTGCCATTCTGACTGGACGCACCGTAGCCATTCCTGTCAAAATGGTCTCCATAGAGATGAATGGGGCTGTAACAGACGTCTCAGCCTTTGTGCAGTGCAAGTCCTCTAACGAAGACATTATAAAGGTACAGTAAACCACATTTACCCCGTCTCTGTATCTGGGAGAAGATGTAATTCTGGGTAAAGGTAATCCCTTTAACCCTCTACTGCACATCATCAAGAAAGCATAAAAAATACATTTGGGTCTGCTCCGTATGTGTTCTTGATTTGATTCTTTCCCCCTGCCGCAGATGAAATCAGTAAACGTAGATATGATTCGGTGTATAAATCGATAAGGTAGAACAGTAAAAGCTCCATTAGATGCTTTTAAAAACGCCACACCTATCGCTCCTCCAGCAGGACACCTTGTCCACGGCGTTCAGCTGAATCCATGCTAGTTTGATGGGGACAGGAAAATGTGACGCTGACATCCCAGGATGTGGAACAATAAGTGCTTGTACTCCTTGGGAATTCAGAGAGTTCAGCATCAAGTCTAGTTTGTTGATTAAATAAATTAAATTGGGATCTCGACAAGCTGCAGAGCACATTAGATGCTGTGATGGCGTTGTTATTATTACACTCCAGACAATTACAGTCATAATTGATTCCAATATAGACTGATTGCATAACCGTATAGAGTGTAGAGATGTGTCACACTGTTGTTTTAGTTTCACAAATGAAATTAATAAAAGGGATAGTGGAGAGGGCGATGCAGCTTTAAAGGAAGTTAGAGCTGAATAATGTATGTTAATATATTCAAATATGCAACAGAGCAAACAGTTCAGCCTGCATCTTGTTCCATATTTGGCTCTAAAAATTTCACCCTTCAAGACCTTAGGAGAGATTTAAAAAGCAGTCTTATAAAATCATCCGTCTACACATAACCTGAAGGTTTTCTGAAAAACGTTCCTGAATCATTAACCCCAACCTTCGTTTCTTATTTTCAGATGAGAATAAAAACATAAAACACTGAAGTCTTTGATCTTCTGAACATTTGACTTTATTTCTACAGTTTTAATTCCCGCCCACTTTACATGACTGTTTTATGTCAAAAAGCATTCGTCAGGTGATGACATAGAAGCAATGTCCATTTTAAATGCCTAAAAGAGACTAAATGGTCCCTTCTCTTACTGCTGCATGAAGTGTCTGCAGGAAAGACGTCACATGTGACTTTTCCATGTTGTCACTATACATGTGCAGGTTTTCTCTGAATACTCTGATTTCAAAGAACAGAAAGATCCACGTTAGGGAACTTGGAGTTTTTAAATTGACCCTGGTGTGAGTGTTTGATTCTTGGTCTATGTAGCTCTGTCATGGGCCCCGACTTAAAGGTATACCCCACCTCTCTCTGTCACCCTGAAGCCCGTCCCTGCAGTTGTAAACCTGCAGACTTGTCGCCACGACAACTGCACAAGCAGCAGTGGTTTGATTATAGCTCATGGCTGTTTGTGCTTGTTTTCAAGCAGAGTGGATTCTCTCATTAGAAGCACTAGGAGGAGCCAGAGGAACCTAATTTACTTTGTCACAGATGGTCTGCCTCGTGTGTTATAGTCGGGATGTTTAGTGGCAGCTTCAGCAGATATAAAAGTTATTTCTATTGACGTTTAGCTTTACCCAAGATCCTGGTAAACAATAACAACATACACAGTATTTCAAACTTCTTTCTTTTTGATCACATCAAGTCTTGCATTTTATTTAAAGACTGTGTGATTTACTGAAGCAGCTGCTTCTGGAATATGAGCGAGGATGAGGTCATGATATAATCAAGTTGTAATTAAGCTATCAGGCTCATTTTCGCCTTCCGGCTGCTTTTTTGTTTAGCAGCTTCTGAAGGTGAAGTAAGACGGGTTTTACAGACTGGCGTCAGAAAGCCACAGGCATCCTTAAAGCCGGTACCTCACTCAGCTGTGACTGTTAACATCAACCTCAAGACACAAATTTGTGAGAAAATAAATGTTTTCTTGAAATCACATTTAATTGAAACTGACGTTTGTGTGAGAAGTTTGACGTCTGTCCGAGTCCTGTGGGGCTTAGAAAGTAATTACAAACAAATTGTGACAGGTGTGCAAGTTTTACATATTTATTTTTTACTTAAATTTAGTCACAAAATTTTATAATTATGTCTGTGTGTATCTGTATACACTTTACCCTCATTTTATTTGTAAATTGTTTGCCATTCCTTCACAAAGTTGGTCCATTTTTCTCACATTTTCATGGAAACTAACTAGAGAAGTAGTTTTGAAGGGTCCAAGACAAGATCCAGACCCTCAACGACTCTGACTGCTTTAGGAGAAAATTTTAGAACGCGTTCAAAACTCAAGCGACACACCAGAGAGTCCACGTGATTCGTGCAAACAATAGAGAAACTGTGAATATTTCAAGACTCCCTTGTGAATGCCAACAGTTGCAGCGCAGTGAGTTACAGGCTTTTAAACGTGTGTATATTCACTCTCATGCTCATCCAGATGTTCACTTCCTGCCCTCTCTGTGGTATCTTGTACACAGCTTTGCACTGGTTAATAACTTAGATGCTCGAGGGAGAACAAATTAAATTATAAATTATAGTCACAGCAGATTTTCGATCAATACATCTACTGTACAGCCTGTTTCTGGAGGGTTGGGGGGGGGGCTCCAGTTATGCTGCATTGTGTTGTGCTGTCAATAGAAAAGAGCAGGTGTTGCAGTGGGGTGGCTGGCCTCAGCACGTCATTCATCATTTTTCATGATCCATTAAAGACAAGGCGCTGGGCCATGTGATATTGAGTGGGCTTGCTTCAGTGATCCTGCCATTGAGCATTCTCGGCTAATTTAAAATGAGCCCTTCAAGCTCAGGAAATGCATGATTCATGACAGTTCAATAAAACGACCCCCCAAATACAGAAAATGGAGTCAGAGAGGCTGGAAAGGTCTAAGTGTGCACTGTTTTATCATTGTTTATAACAAACTCGTATGCAACTCCAGCTTGTTTTAATCTCTCTTACTGCATTTTTACTTTTTACAAAGAACTCTGTTACTGGTGCAGAGTAAGCAGCACAAATCTTCTCTAAACCTTGTGACATGAGGCCAGCAGGAGATGTGACAAGAATGCAACTCAAACAGCATTTAAACAAAAAGTCTTTTTAAGACTTCCTGTCTGAGTAAAGCTTTATTTGGAGCCGAGCGTTCTCATTTGGATATTTGCCAGCCCACAGGCTGTTGTATTCTTTTTCCAACTCTGAGAGTAAAAATAGGTGAGATGCTGTCATTTTTCTTTACCGTCACTTTTATTTATTTAGTTCTTTCTTCTTTGAAAAGAACTAAACTGCAGTGAAGAGCCTGTAGCAGATAAACCAACCTCTGTGTGTGTGTGTGTGTGACTTCGTGTGTGTGCATGCAATCTTGTTGTACAAGGCGTAAAGAGCAGAGAGAAGAAGTGTGACAGTGTTTTATAGGGGGTCGGACATATTTGCTGGCCTTCATGGACAACAGTGACCATCCCCCTCTGATTGCCGTCTCCTGTGGCGCTGTGACTCATGTAACCCATCTGAAGCCAGAGATAAGGCCCCGTGTTGCACATCACATCACATGCCTGTGGTCATCCTACATGTGTACTGTACCCTGCTGAAGGCTCTTTTCTGCATGCTTTCGTCCCATGTTAGTGTGACACATTCACCTTTAGTACAGGTTCAAATTTAGCAATATATGAAAAAACAACCTCAAGATGTTCAGCTCATTTACTCCTGCAACTCAGGCTTCAGCTGACTGTAAAAATGACTGAAATCTGATCATTCAAATAAAATCTTTATCAATAACATTTCTTTCTTTTTTTTTTTTTTTGGGAAAAATATGCTTCGGCATTTGCATTAAGGTAATTCATGTTTAAACCCAACAAAAACGTAATCACATTAGATTTAAAATACAACCCCAATTCCAGTAAAACTAGAACACTGTATGGAAATAAAACAGAATGCAATTATATGCCAAGTTTTTATCTGTAATAAAATATAAACAACATATCAGATGTTATTGAGGTATTTTACAATTTTATAGAAAGGGGAAGCAAAAGTGAAAAGGTTTGAAAAGCAACTTGTACAAATCAGAAACAAATAGAGGAACTTTTGACAACTAATTAGGTCAATTAGCAACAGCTCAGTAATAAAAATAGACAAACTGCAACTAAAAACAGGAACGAATGAAGACATTTTTTTTCAAAGGCATGACAATCTCACAGGGAATCTGAAAATCAAAGGATTCATGGATTAAGGAGGACTCTTTGTGCACAAGCAATAAGTTCAAAGGTCAAAACTGGATGCGTTTGATTTGTGATTCCTGAAGCAGCTCTGCAACAAAAACACAAACATGATCCCCTGGACATTACTGCATGGACTTGAACACGTTCAGATATCACTGTCAGTCAACACGGTTCACCAGTTAACGCCAGTTAAAGATCAAGTGAAGAAGAAGTTGCATGTAAACACCTGCATCTTCTCTGGACCAAAGCTTATTTAAACGAGGAAAACTTTTCTGTGGTCAGATTTGGACTAAATGAGAACATCTTCATGGAAACGATGAATGCCGTCTCTTGTAGAGTTAAAAGGTAAAGGACCATTCAACCTGTTAGCAACAGACAGTTAAACAGCTGCATCTCTGATGGTTTGGGGTTGTATTAGTGCTTGAGGTGGGCAGCTTACACATCTGGAAAGGCTCAATCATCGATGAAAAGTGCATACAGCATTTAGTAGAACATCTGCTCCATCTAGACTGTCTCTTGCAGAGAGGGTCTTGCATATTTCAGCAAGATGACGTTAAACCACATACTATATCTATAACAACAGCATGTCTTCTGAGGAGAAGTCTGCAGGCTGAACTGACAGAAAACATTTGAAGCATCACAAAAAAGAAAAAATTCAGCAACAACACCCAGAACTATTGAGCAGGAGAATGTTGAGCACAATCTGGAATGTTTAAATCAAGTTGAGATTAAAATATTGGTTTGCAAACATTGCTAATTACTACATTCTAATTTTATTTACGTTTTACATAGCATCAAAACTTTTTTGAATTTGGGGTTGACCTATGTGATAAACTGGAAAGCCAGCTGGCTTCATTAATGCTCAGTTCAGTAAATATTTTTATAAACAATCACTTTAATTCCACATTTTTAAAAACATCAGTGAAAATGATACAGAGTGAGACAAGCTGGACACCCTGTAGGACAAAACCAGAGGACTGAAGCAGTTCTGTTACCAGACAAGTAATTGGTTATCTTAGTAACAGAGATTTTTATACTACAATTGAGAAAGAAACATTTCTAAGTTGTATTGTTCTGCTTCAAACCTCTGAAAATCAAAGTGATCTATATGGATGTTAAAATACCTGCAGAGTTTAGCGAAAGATCTCATGTATCCTCATCAAGTGATGATAGTTCATTACACCCAAACAAAAGCCTCTACATTCCCGACTTCCCAGAACAATGGATAATTTTCTCTGTCATCATCATCAATAATACCAACAACAGGCTAATGGGGGCGGCTTCATTTAGCTAACAGAGCTGAATGAACTCACTGGTTTCACTGCACTTGAAGCAAACATTCATCAGATGAAGAAAAATTGTATAACAACCAGAAGACACAGTCCCAGCAGTGCTAACCATATGTCAGTGTTCAGTCTGTGCTGAAACACACACTTTATCCCTAAATGAAGCCTCCATTAGTCAGAATGTGGTGCAATTACGTTAATTTAGTTCAACATGTAATCATTAAATACAATCTGTGTTAATAGTGATTCTTTTTTTACACCAAGATGGCTCAAGTTTCCATTTCTGCTACTTTTAATTTATATTATATTTATGATGCTGAAACATCTTTTATGTGCTGCGTCACAAAGGAGCAGAAGCAACTCATATGACAAACTTATTTTATTCCCAACAGAGAATGAACAGCATAGCAGGTGTTGGAATAGAGAGTTTACTAGTTCATAGAAAATATTATCTCTTTTGGAAGTTAAAGGCTGTAACACATCTTAAAAGGTTGAAACAGGGTGATGTTTACTATTGTGTAGTGATAACATCTGTCTGTCAACATCTGGGAAGTGAGGAAAGCAGCTGGAGAGGAAGGTTGTTCCATTCTTGACTGATGCAGGATTCCAGCTGATCAACAGTCTTGTTTAGCTGGATTTTTCATTTCATGATGTGCCCGTTGTTTGACATTTGAAAGGTGAAAGATCTGGACTGCAGGCAGGTCGGTTCAGTACACAGACTCATCTCCTGGTTTGGTGGATGTGGTTTGACATGGGATTCATCCAAGTAAGAAAACATATAAAAAAAGAAATAAAATAATTAGTTGGAGAGTGATTAGAGGTTATTTTAACAGGCGCTTGATTTTTGTTTCCTGTCGTTCAGAACAGGTTACTCTTTAGGACTTGAGTTCCTTTCATTCACTGAAGCTGACCCTGTGAATAGGCTTTCACAAATCTGATCAAATGACTGCAGTGATGACGTCCATTTAATTTAGAGTTCAGGGATTAAAATATTACAGACATCACTGTTTCTGACAGGGAATGAAAACTTGTTTGGGGGGGCTGGGAGGGTAAAATAAGAAATACATTGATGTGTATTGAGAAGACGTTTCTTCATCAAACTGTTAGATCATGCGTAAACACTGAAATGAGAATTTATTAGGAAAACATTGTCAATTTCACTTCTAAAACTGCTACAAAATGACGTCCCAAAGTTTCTACATTGACTCCTTTATCTGAAATGAACCCACACAAAAACACCAGTGATGACATGATGATTACATTAAAGCTTAAAAGAGAGAAGTTGCAGCTTTCACTTGGGAAATTAATTGAGTTAATGTCATGGAATAAATGTGAGAAAAGCCCTGAGGGGTCTTCACCTTTAGTAACCCCACCAGTCCTTCATTCTGCACTCTGCAACAAAACTAATGCGGCGCATGCTCTTGTTCTGATGATCTGTCTCCACCCAGGCAATCTGCTGGCACTGTGGAAGATGCCACAGCGCATTAGCAGCAGCGTGGCGGCATGTGGTGGCTCAGTGTGTGAAAGCCCTCCTCAGCAAACCCCCACAGGACCACTGATACCCACAGTCACTAACAGCTTTTGACTTGCAATTAGCCCGCCAAGTTCATCAGCAGCTCAAGCTGCAGGAGCTGAAGTGGTGCTGCGGCTAAGGGCGAGTTTTCATGAATGTGTTTGTGTGGCATTCGAGGACATGCCAGACACATGCTGTCAACTGCACATCCAGCAAATCCTGCTGTGATTAATCACAACGGGCTGAGGTCATCGTGTCGACTTACTTCTCCTTCCTGAATATACAGATAAATTACACATCTGCAAAAGTGCACACAAATTGTAGCTTATGAGGTCAAATTCAGCAGAATTACATTAAATGAAGCAAAAGGAAAGACTGTCATGTTTAGAAGTCCTTCAGCACCCTTTCTTGCTCCAACTCTGTCTGCATGTGGGGAATTATATTACCCAGACCTCCTCCCGGTTATGATGAATCTCCAGCCCTGAGAAGACCGGCCAGCCCGACCTCCATTTGCTGGAGATTAGATCCTCTGATTACAATGCCAGCTACCTCCCAACACCAGATAAATCTTCAATGCTAGCCCAAAAGCAAAGCCCTCCAGATCCAATGTGGTTAATAATTTAGAGTTGGAGGGGTAAAAGTATTTATTATAATTCAAATGAAGCTGGGAGTTTTCAGATTGATGGAAAAGATTTAAAAAAAAAATGTCTCAAAGTTAAATTTAGAAAAGTCAATATCTTGAATTCATACTCACTGCTGAGGCTGTGTCACAACAGATATTATATTACAGGACTGTCACACGAAAGGTGAAATGTGTTAATATTTATGAGCCAAAGGTGGTGTGAGCAAAGTTCAAGTAAAATATCAGAGGAGTGACATGTTTGCCTAAAATCTTTTCCTATCATATTACCTGTAATCGTTCAGAGAGATCGCTATGATGAGAGGAGTTGTGAAGTTGGGATGACAAGCTTAACAAACACTTTGTATAGAAGAACTAATTTAACTGTATACAGGATGCAAATAAGATTAAAGAGCCAGAAGCCAGTAAGAATTTTTGTTTTCAGCATGTTCCACTGAGGTGATAAAGCAGCAGGGTTTTGATCTGAGCTGACACCAGAGCTGATTTATACTGATTCCTTCTGTATTTCTTCACAAGGTTGGTAAAATCAGTTGATGTGTTGGATGGAATAAAAACTTCAAGCTCTGGAGCTGCTGTTTACACACAGCCAACAGTCACAACTGTATCAAAGTTTGAAAAAACAAATTTGTGAAACAGGTGAGAGACATCTGAAAATCTGCAAAGTGCCTTTTGTTACGTTTAGTTGAAACAAACATGTTCCTTTTCTGCTGAAATCTGGAAACTGTCACGTTTGGTGTTGTGGATGGATCTAAAAGTGCAGCAGCAAACTAACGCTGGGGTCGAGGCAGCCATGACAGGAACACTGATAACAACTGGGGATAAAAACAGTAAGATCTGTGGAGGAAACTAAAACAAAGGGTTATTTATGATGGGAAAAGTGATCAAGATGAGAAACAGCTGGACTTATCAGCAAATATAAAGAAGGTGTGAAGAGAAGGGAGGGAAAACAGACGATGAGTAATGAGGCAGGTACAAGAGGAAAATCTGAGAAACGAAAGAAATAAACAATTGGATTTCAACATTTAAACATGAAAATTACATAGAAACAACATTGAGACAGAAAAACTCTGCTGTGATTTGTGCTGTATATCCTCTCATATCTCTTAGATTCTCTGGAAGCCACATGAACATTACCATATAAATGGTTTCTGACACCTGACCATGATCTTTTCCAGGTTTCCATGAATTGCGACTATGTGTTTGTCAACGGAAAGGAAACTCGAGGCTCCATGAACGCGAGGGTCATCTTCAGCTATGAGCACCTGAGCGCACCGCTGGAGCTCACCGTGTGGGTGCCCAAACTTCCCCTGAAGGTGCAGCTTACTGACAACACGCTCAGCTTTATCAAAGGCTGGAGGGTTCCCATCCTGCCTGACCGGAGGTGAGGCTCCACACTACATCATCCCACACCAACAGAAACTGTAACTTCATGCTTTTCTGGTTCTTTTGTTGTAGCTTTGGTTTTCTTTCCAATTCAAATCCTATTAATACTCTCCTATTTCATCCCATTATGGTTTTGTGCAGTTGTCAGCTTATTGTTGAACATAAAATGTCAGTTTGTAAAATGTTGTCAAGCTAAGTGACTGTATTGATTTTTCACTTTCATTCATTCCTGAATTCTGAGTATGAAACTGCATGAAAACAGCATGAAACATGACGAACTGCCTTTTAAACGAGGAGAAACTTCCAGCAGAACCAGATTCATGAAGGACCAGGGGTTAAAGATCAAGACAGGAACATAAACACACAATCACCAGGATTTTAATACCTGCAATGGAAAAAGAATACATTTTTTTTATTGGAGTAAATAAAGTAAACCATGTCTGATAAATAACTGATAGTTAGAAATCAGTGAGTCTTGAAAGGAAATGGGAAATCAGAGCCTCCACCCTCCGAAGTCTGGATCCTCTCTGCAACCGTCGACTTATTTAATAAATAGACCAGATTTCTTCACTTTCATCTGCTGCTGAAAAGGGAAGCATCATATTCATTTTCCAGGTGTTGCCCAGTTTAATATGTTGGAACCA
The DNA here is from genome assembly GCA_006937955.1 of Pachypanchax playfairii. Taxonomy (NCBI): domain Eukaryota; kingdom Metazoa; phylum Chordata; class Actinopteri; order Cyprinodontiformes; family Aplocheilidae; genus Pachypanchax; species Pachypanchax playfairii. Next base: position 1,872,608 of record SSNP01000036.1, read on the forward strand.
GATTCTAATTAGAAACTTGTGCTTTACATCTAAAACTAGTAGTTTTACATTTAGTTGATCAAGATTATTGGATGCTTTGAGCATGAAAACACATCCTTAGCATCTAGAAGTAGAGGTCGACTGTTATTATGTATTCTAATGCCGATATTTAGAACTCATAGTAAGCTGATGGCCGATATGTGCTGCCAATATTTTCGGCGTTTTCTATCCGTTTGCATGCTAAAATGTCGAACTAATTTAACCAAATGTCAATTCTTAATTTTATGTGCTGAACATAATAACAATCAAACATCTAACCAAAGTTCAACAAATCAAAATAAACAATTAATAAATACAAACAAATGAAAAATCAAAAAAGGTGAAATTCAATTGAAAAATGTTTTATTTAGGATTTTCAGGAACATAAATATACATTTAGATAAAATAAATGGAACTTTAGAAAATAAAAAAAAAATCCAACTGAAAAATTCCAAAACTATAAAAAAACTGATCAAATATAATAATTTAAACACTCCAGCAGCATTTAAATCCTAAATCTGATTGACTTTGTGCAAATAATTTGTAACATTTGTACTTATTCATGAGAAATTGTTTCCGCGGTGGACATTTCTTCTAGGTTGAACTTCATGAAGGTTCATCAAAAACATTTTATGAGCCGTATAAATTCACGCTGTCTGTATCATATCCATATCCAGAATATAGCCAGTACCCAGATCCATCATTGGTGGAGGAGAACCTGCTGGTGGTGGTTTATAATTATTTTACTATATTTCTTACATATTAATTGTGGAGGTAAATGGAACAATGTGTAATTAGACATTTATTCAATTAAACAATACTTCAAAAGACCCTGAATCCAGATCACATCCAAACAATTGGTCCTTGTGTTATTTACTGCCCATCCTGAATATGTTATTCCTATGCTTTCATGACATTTCTGGTCAACAATCAGATGAACAATAAAATAAACTTACATCCCCAAAACAAAACCCTCTGGATGGAGATAATACGTTTTAAATGAAAAGCAGTCAGGAACATCTTCTGCTCCTTTCATGGGACTTAAAACTTGTAATTGAACCAGTCACAAGGGACCTGTCATTTTATTTTGGCCTCAACTTTCAGATTATGTCCCCATGTCTATGTAGATGGTGGCGACACAGCAGAAAATGGCTGAGAAGGTTGAGACGACCTGGTAAATGCAGATGAAGAAGAGGAAGCGAGTTGCATGAAAGACAGGCTGAAAGGCAGAGTGATACAATACTTCCAGAGCAGAAGAATGGGAACCATAGAGTCATTACTGCAGAAAAAATCAGGTTAAAATGTGATTGGATGAGAGCAGTGGTGTGTAAAATGAAGATTGTAAGGGAAAAAATGAAGTGGTTAATGGAAAAGAACTACAGGAACAGGAAGAAAAGATAAAATATTCTTCTTTTACAAATCATTCAAACCCAAATTCTAAAAAAAATAACTAGACTAGAAAACTGAAACTGTAGAAATAAACTGATAATACAACCAAAAGTTTAGTGTTTTTAGTTTTTAAATATTTAACTCATAAACTATGTATAGAATGCTCAAACTGTCCATCACTGATTATATTCTAACTATAACTACCAACTTTGTCTGATTACTTTGCTGTTTTTCTTTTTTGTCGTGTCAGTGTTTCTGTTATTTGCAAAGTGCTGCACGTAGGAGCCTGTAACAACATGAGTGCATCGATGTGGCATGAGTGATTATGAGTGGCGTTTAATTTGTGGCGAAAGCCTTTGCATGTGAAAGAACGAGGCACTTACAGGACAGTAGCTCATATCTCGCCTCTTTTGATCAGATACTCGCTCGTCTTGCAGTATCAGCAACATTAAAACAGTAATGTAGATGAAATGATGCATTAAAGTAGAAGTATTGTATTAGTTGTGGAGACTGTGGTAAAATTTGCAGCTGCAGAAACATAACTGGCAGGAGTAGTTACTGTGTAAACTGTTCTAGCAATGCTATTTTTTCTGTATGGATTTTTAGTGGTTAATGATTAATAATACTGGCTATTTATTAGATTTGATTTTGTCCCTTGATGTTCCTTTTAATTGGACCAAAGATGAGAGTCAAATCTCATAATGAGGTGTCATTTTCGTCCCTATCGTGTTTTACTCTGAAACAGGAAGCGTCACATCACATGAGCACTTTAAAAAGACAGCTAATCACCTAACCCCTCATCTACACTGGACGCGGTGTGTAGCGTTTTGCTCGTGAGATCAGCCGCGCATCCCTTCCCACCGGGAGCGTTTTAGACACATCACTCGCGTAAATCCAGCTGGTCCCAGTAGATGTGATTTCATCACACAACAATAAGCAGGGAGAAAGACGACAACATGTATCCAGAAGGTCATATATGTTTTCCGCACCTGTCCTTTTATTTTGAAACTTCTGGGTATTGGCTTGACGTGTTTTAGAAGTGTAGTGCTTAAAAAATAGAACTGCAGCATAAAGGCTGCAACACTACACCTCTGAGTCCGATTCGTCCGCATCCGATTCGCGCTGCGTCGCGCCCAGTGGAAACGGTCACATTGACTTTAATTGCAGCTATCAGTCGCGTATTACGCTTCACTAACGTTACGCGTCTGTCACGTGTCCAGTGGAAAGGAGGAGTAACTTGACAGTCTGGCTTTTAAGTAAAATGTTTTCTTTTTCCTTGATTGTATTGCACCTCTGGCTGGAGTTTAATTCAATCTTATTGACAAATGACAAATACTAACGAACCATGATCATTTGAATAGTATTAATAGTTGTAGCATAGCAAGTTACCAGATCGAGATGCAGCACAAGTAATAAATGTAATAAAACACTTCTAAATCATAATTTTAGATGAACTCAGTCTTTGAATTTGACAGCAGTTTTTTGTGTTTTCTGTTTTTATGCAGAGAAAAAATGTATCTGAATACTAGCAATGATAATTATGAACTTCTCAGTAGTCGTAATGTACCAGAATTAGAAGTAATTTAGTGATAGAGATATAATAAAACTCCATAGGATTCCTAGAAAAATCTACATTAAAAATAACCATTTAAAGAGGAGACTGTCCCCACCTCCAAACACAAGCGTGTCATGGTTTTAAATGTCCTGGTTTTTAATGCATAACTACAAAAATAAGACCTTGAAAATAAGTAAAGAAATAAGACATTGATTTCTGACATTGTCAACATTTAAAGCTTTCCTTAGAAGTCTTATCATCATTAAAACAAACTGTGAATTCCATCTAATGGTATTTTTCACAGGAGGAATCTGTAACCTCTTTGCTCTGTTTTCTTTTCTTATCTAAACCCTACGGCGAAACGAGCCGAGCCAGGAAGCATTCAGTGCCGCGCATTTTGTATTTTGGATATTTTATTTTTGTACATGATTACCACATGCTCATTATCCAAAGTACGTGGAGCTCTGCTGTCTTCCACATTAGTCTTATCCAGGATTTTTACGGGTAGTTGCTTGTTTTGGTCCAATTAGACGCTCTGCCTCAGGTATAAACCAGAAACGTACTCTTCAATATGAAACTCCCAAGTGCAAATTGAGCTACAAGGCTGTCATGCATGTGTCATCTCCATTCTAACCTATTTCCCACAACAAGGCCAAGACACAGACTTCATTTTGCAGCGAGTTAAGAGCGCAGGAGGCTTTTCAGGAGGCATGTTTGTTGCTCTTATAGACTCATAATAAACTTGTCAGACTGCTGTAACAAGGAAGTAAAACAGGATGTTATTCTGCATCTGAAACAATAACATGTTACTATTTATCTTCCACAGAACTTCTACTGTTGATGTAACAATGCAGCTGTTTTTACTGCGTATACAGTAACCTGTAATCTTCTGTTTGTAGTTGAATCTTTTCAATCCAATCTCTGGAATCAAACAAGCAGATCACTTTTAATTAAAATTCAGATGGATGTGATTAAATGGGACAGAAGGTTGTCAGTGCCAGGACCCCAGTATGGAACGCAGTCTTAGGTTAAGGAACTTTTGTTCATTAAAATATTCCGGTATTCTTGTCTCACATTGAGAAGGAACAAACAGTCACCCAACCCCCAACAAATGTTTAATAGGGGCATTAACACTCACGCGGGTGGTCGATGTCTCGCCGCTGGAGTTCATCACTGTGGTCCAATTCCACTTCTGCCCAACCTGAATACAAATTACATGTTTACTGAGGAGTTTGAAGGATGGAGGAATTTCAAATGAGTCTAAGTGCTTGAAAAACATCTTGCATAGCCTCATTTTTCCAAACATCCCTACCAGGCGATAACGGGCAATAGATGGTAGATTATTTTGACATTCAGAATGTTTCTTAAATGGCCCATTTAGCAGCACTTGTTCAAATAGCCAGCCTATTAAAGTAGAATCCAGCAGATGAAGAGTCCTACACTAAATGCTTTTATCAGATTTGTGACATACCATTTCACATTATTTTAAATGGTGTTTTTTCTTCATGGTGTCTAAAAAAACTTGATTTAACTTTTTTCACAATTGTGAAGCAGTGAACTGGATCGTTAAAGCAAATGTCCCCTTTTAGTTTGTTTCTCACCGATTCTTCCAGTCCATTTGATGTTCATATAAGTTCCTCTCTGCCTTCATGAGAACCCCTTGTGAGTCATTTTGGGTTGCCATGATTGCCACACAGCCAGTTCTGAGGAATTTGTCTCCACAGGTGAAACATTCCTGCAAAATATGATACACAGTAGTTTTCTGTGTATTTCTTTACCATGTAAAAAATGTCTGCCGATCATTCTGGAGCGGAGAACAGCCTTCTCACAGGAATCCTGCATGTTTTCATTCATTCTATCAGTGATACTGGACACATCTTTATGTAGCATGTTTTGTTTTCCAGCTGCAACAGATAAGCACCAACTTGTTACTATATTTAAACATGAACTGTGCTGCATTTTGTACTGAAATGTAATTACCAGCCTAATCTGAGTAAATAACCAGGAGGTGAACTCATGCAGCATTGCACTAAAAGCTCGAGAAAATATGCCATTTAACAGGAAGCAGGTTAATTCCTGCTTATGTTTGCATTTCTTGAATGACTGAGTCAGTTGCATATGTTTTGTTTTGAAAGCAGCCCACACCTCATTTCATGGGTAATGTACTTCTTGCATGAGTCACCATGGATTAAAGCAGGAAACATGTATTTAAAAAGAAGATATTTACCACGTTTTCATATGCAGGCACATTTACATTAACTATAAATGTGCAGAAACCTGTTTCTAGAAGGGCGACAATATGTTGAGTTTAGCTGGTTTTCATGGCTGTTGTTAATGCACTGTAGGGTGTCTCATCCCTGCTAACCTAAAGGTGAAGATTGACCCTACAAAGACATGTTGTTTCATCACATGTGATGGCAGTCAGGAGGTTCAACATCTGCTTATTTTCTTTGAGTCACCCACTTAGAAAATACCCAAAATGCCTTCTAAAAAGAGACACTTGTGGGTTTCTTTTCTGGTGCAGCTCATAACCTCTTGTCTGAAGTGTGCTTGTTGTTACTGAATGGTTGGAGGAACCAGGCAGAGACTCAGGCAAGAAAGAAACTTTATTTAGACAAAAGAAAACATAAGTCACTGTAAATGGCAGGCAATCCAGAAACAGAAATTCAACAAGAAAAGCAGATGGTTGAAACAAAACCAATGCAGAGAGCAACAACAGGGATCCAAGTCAAAGAATCTGAAGGAGGAAATCAAACATGAAAAACAGCGTGATGATCAGAGATTAAAACCAGGCGTGAAGGAGCAACATGATCACAAGCCTCTAAAAAAAAATTCTGTTTAAAGAATCCGATCGCTCCCTAATCTAGTTGGAAAACATTCAGTCTTTGGTAAAACTAACAGGATAGAAAATGCTGGTAGAGCTGAATGATCAAGGCAAAGAGGTGAAATTAAACTCACTTTTAATAATCTCTGTTCTAATAAACTCCATCTGAATTCTTGAAAATTAGATTTTTTTTTTTTTTTGGACTATCTAAACAAAAACCTGCAGCATTCAGAATAGCACTTGTTTGGGTTCACCTTGGTCTGGTTTATTTATGATGTCCCGCAGAAGTGAATTAGATGATGTTTACAGAATAACATCTAGATGGAAATGAAGGTCTCAGATGTTTATTTGTTGGATTAAACTGTCTCACCTAATCATGATGATTATCTGCATTATTAAAGTGAATTATTGTCTTTCTGTCACTTCTTTCACTCATCCATCATTTATGTTGTTTTGTGTCTAACATCACTGTTTCTTCTTTACACAACCTCTAACCCCTCCCACCCCCTCCCTTGTTTCCTTGTTTTCTTTCTAAAGTGACACACTCTGAACCTTCAAACACGGCAGCATCTCTTGGCCTGCAGTGGGCCTTTGCTACACAGTAAATTGCTCACTGGCTGCGTTATCCAGCATCAGGCTCTAAAAAAAGAAAGAAAGTGTAATCAGGCGGTCAGCCCATGTGCACTGGAGCTTCAGCTTGTATGAGAGGCTCTGACAAGACCGGACAATTTTCTTCCAAAGGAAAAAAATATATATCAACCTAATTTTCAGGTGTACCTTTTAGAAAGTAAACTTTGACTGACCTGAGCCAAGTTGGTAAACTCTCAGAGGAAGTCCAGTAGCAGTTTCAGTTTTTAATGGAAAACTAATTTGTTTATTTTCTGTATCGCAGCGTCCCAACATCCTGAAGCTACAGTCTCCTGACGCTTCCCAGCAGAAATCGAGTTTACTTTCACATTTTCTTGTGATATTTTATTATTTTATAGTGCTTATTTTTGCTTAGCTTGACTTGTTTTGTTATTCAAACTTTGAAAAACCTCAGAAGGCCTCTTCCTCCTTTTACTTCTCAGCACTTCAGTAGTCTCTAAAGCAGAGTCTGTGATCATTTGTTTTTTGTAGTGTCAAATTTTAACCTCAGATGAGCCTTAAAGGATCTTTAGAGATTATTCTCTCCAGTTTAACAGATGGTATTATATAACTCCCAGGATGAACAAAGCTCCTCATGATAAAGAAACCTTATTTAAAATTGATCACGTTACATTCAAATCTTGCTGAAGTGTTTCTAAAACAAATTAATTTCATTATGCTTCATTATCTGCTGTGATTGTTTGGGGGTTTTTTTATCATAAACGCAGGTTTTGTCTTTTGCTTTATATTCGTTTTATCTTCCTTTGAATCAGCCTTTTACAGAGCTTCATGTTATTTAAAGCTCCCAGCTCCCATATTATGCACTTTTCGCACACTCTGAATCATTTCTTTACATCTCAATGAAATGTAAAAACCATACATTGTTCAAATTGGCCCTTTTTAAAAGTTCAGCTGTTGTTCCCAATCTTGTCTCCTCTCACCTCGTTTTGAAATCCTCTGTTTCATGTGGGCACGGCTCTTGGGGAGCACTAGAAGCTCTAAGCCCCGCCCATCTCTGTTCCCTGCGCGTTCGTGAGACATCGGAGCTTTTAGCAGTGCTGGTAAACAAACAGCTGATTACACTGAAATTAATGATAAACAAGCATTGCAGTGCGAAGAAATTGACTTAAAATGTGACTAAAAACTTTGGACTGAGTAACTTTGAGCCTAAAGACTCCAACGGCAAGTTGTTATTGAAAGGTTAGTCTGACGTTTACTCATGTATCTGTGTTGTTTTGCTGCATCTGGTAGAGATGTGGTTCATCAAGCTTACCAGTTTGACCCAGAAAGAGATGTAACAGTGTTAGAACTTCATTAACAGCAGCCTGGCTCAGGCTCAGACATTAAAGGTATCATCACAGTAATTTGTTAAAATAAAGCCGAGAGGATTGTTACTTGTGGAATATGAAACCAGTGTATGGCTAATATTTGAACAAATATTAGTTTCATTATTTTTCTGCAAACCCCTTCTAGGCATTTTTGTAACCCAACAGAAAAAAAAAATGTTTAAAGAGGCCCTTCCTTTAAAAACAGTTTTTCTGAGGTTTCTGTTGAATATTTTAGCTCCTCAGGTGTTCTTACCTTCATAGTGGGTGAAAACACGTAAATAACTTCTCTTTCAGTTTTTATCTCTTAAACTACGCAGGTGGTGATAACACCCGAGTTCTTCGGAGTTCAAACAGCCGGTACTTGTTTCGTCACAACTCCTTTGCTCGTTAGTATTCGCTCAAGCAGTTGAAACCACGCCTAGCATGCTGCTGGCTAAAAGCTGTTAGCATAAGACATAGCAAACCAGAAGAGACTCGATGCACTGTTGCCATGTGCAGCGGGGAAACAGGAAGTTGTGATCTCATAGACTAGTTTGTTAGCCAATCAGAGTCCAGCAACTTTGCATAATGAATATTAATGAGTTGCAGCCCGAAGCTGGTCGAATCTTCACGCAGACAGATTGAAAGGTCTATTAATCAGTGTTTCCTGATGTTTTTTTTAGATCTAAAATGTTTCATATTACAGGTTAATACTTCAAAAACAACAAAGTCATGAAATTTGTGTGAAATGGCCTCTTTAAATAAGTAAAAACAACAGGAAAAAAATAAAGTTTTCTACTGATCCATTCTAAAATGGCTGCATGTAAACACAAATACATATTGTATCCTTAAACACTGTTGTTTCAAAGTCATTGAAAATCCCCATTCTGTCAGTTAGGGATAAAGACAGGATTATAAAAGCACCATGACAGTTTTACAACAGACTTTTTGTTTCTCATCTTCATATAACATCCAATGTTGCATTAAAACAGAGTCCTGAAGTGCTGAATGAACTGACAACATGTGGATTAAGCAAACCCAGAATTAGAACATGTCGACAAGCCAAAAGAATATTATTTTTATGGTGATCTGATGAAAGGGTTTAAAAAACTTTAGCCTAATAATTAGTTTCTTTAACGAAGGATGGGACATCCTAGATTTAGTGGATGTAATCTCCTGTTCCTCGTTCAGATGGTTCAGTCAAAGCAAAGATTCTTTTTAAGGAAGAATTGGCAGATTGTCAAGCCTGTTGAGGGAAGTTGGGAAGCTCATACATCTTGATGTGGAGCAGATTGTGCTAGCTGGGGATGCACCTGGCACGCTTGACCTCCGCGCCCAAGGCTCCTGTGATATACAATGGGCATTTCTCCAGAACTCTGCTTTGCAGTGATTATCGTTCCTTCTTTCCGGACTCGGAGGGGTTTTTATTCCATCGCCACCAGAACAGAGAATGTGATGGATTTGTTCAAAGTGGTGCCAAGATTCTTCTCAGTATTATGATGTCAAATGATAATTTTAGTGAAGACCCTGAAGAACAGTAGAAACTAAAAATGTAACATCATGACACAGAGCGGCGCCTCAATTAGCTGCAGTTTCCTTTTTTCAGTTATTTAAATTTTTTATGGTATTGGATCATTATGAAGCCTAAACTCTTTGATTTGTTCTGTTAGCATTAGCAAGAAAGAGGAACATTTATCATATTTGTATTTTACATTAAATATTTACCATTTTTTTTTCTGTCATAGGAGTACCAGAGACAGTGATGCAGACGATGAAGATGATGAACGCCGGATGAGTCGAGGCTGCGCTCTCCAGTACCAGCGAGCCCAGGTTAAAGTGCTGACCCAGTTCAACACCACATCCACAGAGGGCACAGATCAAGTCATCACCATGCTGGGACCAGACTGGCAGGTGGACATTACAGACCTCGTCCAGGATTCCCTGAAGGTAGCTGACCCCAAGATAGCCGAGTTGGTGGACAGGACGATTCTGGTGGGTCTGGAACTGGGATCCACCGTGTTAAAGGTAAACTTCCTCACACATCAATCATGAAACATTTTCATTAATCAGCAGTGAAAAATAAAATTATCTTATTAGGAATGTAACAACAGGCCCCTTGATGATTATTTCCACAAAATAAGTTAAAAGGATTCAAACAAAATATTTAAAGCTTTGAAATGTTTTAAAGACCTATAAATATGTAAACCTGACCACACTGTGTAGTTTATGCAAATAAATAAATAATTTAACATGATTGAGAATTTCTATCTTGAAACTGCCAACAACAAAATCTCTTAATTCTAAGCCTCAAAAATATTAAACACTTTAAAATAATTGTTTCCAAGCTCTGAACTTGACTGCAGAGTTTAGACCTTGCAGTGACTGTTATAGCTGTAGATGGAGCTGATTTGCATTTTCACAGATCTGTGCATAATTAGATGAGACAAAAATACACTATGGGGTGACATCTAAGCCGCCTTAACACATGAAGGGGACAGTGAAGAGTTTTTACATAATAAATTAATAAATATGTAGTTTTGGGCAACAATGAACAACTTTTGAAGCCACTGTTAAAATGTAGTTTGTGGTTTTGTACATGATTTTTGGTGGTTATAAGCACAACAAAGGAAACTGTGTCTACAATCCTAAATACAAAGTGAGAACACCTTAAATTTTTGTCTTGTGCTTTCATTATTGGGAAGGACTCCTGCATAAATTGCTTCAGCAACAGATCAGAGGTGAACCTAGAACACAGCTGATAAGCTGTGATGGATGTTTGCAACATATAGTTTGGGAGGTAATTATAGTATTCAACCTTGTTTTCCCTTTATTCCTAACACCCTTTATTTGATTGCTTATTTTCTTTTCCTTTGTGCCATGTTCTCTAAATCTCTGCAACTAACTTGAACTTTGATGCTGCTACAAAAAAATGGAAAACATAACAGAGGAAAAACATTTCTCCTCAGTCCTGATTCCATAAAAGAGTAATTATATTTTTTCTTTTTCATATCTCTTCCACATGAAAACAAAAATCTATTCTCTGTAAGTGTGCTGCTATCATCTCTCTCCTGAGTGAAGATGCTCCCCAACATAAAGTGCATGTAAATGCTTCAGCCGAGGAAGGTTCAGAGGTCCTTATGAAAGAAGTGGCACAAGTTATTACGCCTGAGCTGTGATTTACTGATGCTTCACTGGTCATTTATGGGGACAGATAGAGGTAACGGTTGGTGAGAGTTTTGATCACCATGAAAGATCACAGTTTTAGCCTGTCAGGAGAGAGAATTGTTGCCTGATGGATGCATTTGATCATGAGAAAATAGGGAGAACAGATACGCCACTAATCCATCACTTGAAATGAGCAATAGATCGTTTAAACTGTGTTGAAGGGTAAATAAATAATTACGCACCAGTTTACCAACAGATAGAACTTGCCACCGTGACTCAGTTTTAATGAATAAGTAGGATGTCAGGAAGGTTTAAAATATTCTGAATCCAGATTCTTAGATCTTGTTTTGTCAAACAATGCACAGAAATAGAGACATAAAGATGCAGCAGCCATCTTTTTGGTTTGTCTGCTGTATTGAGTAAAGTTGAACATTTTGGGGCAGCAGTAGCTCAAGAGGTTAAACAGATCATACAGTAATCAGATCCAATCTACTCACTCTGTCGAGGTGTCCTTGGTAAAGACTGTTGCTTATGTCTGAATGTCAGTGATGGTCAGAAACTGACAGCCTCGCCTCCATCAGACTGTCACAGGGCAGCTGTGGTTAGCACACCGTTTACCACCATGTTTTACTTAATACTACAAATGTAAATCTAAAAACAGACTCTAAATAGCATCTGAGAATCATAAAATATTATCTGCTCATTTATTAAAGGTTGAGATATTTATCTGCAAAACATTTGCCATGGTGGTATCCGTCAGAAATTCAGCAAACGTCTCACAAATAATAAAATTAAAGCTGGTGTCTTTGGATTTACAGGTGGATGCCATCCCACATTAGTTCAGCTGTAAGTCAGAGTTCCCAACAGGACTCTGATTCATTACAGTTAAGTGAAATGATGAGTAGAAAATAAAACTCCAGCTGCTGTAAAACTTCACCTCAAACACCTGGAGCACCGTCTCTGCAGGTGTTGATGAATGACTGGAAAGTGTGAAGCAACTTGATGAAAAGGTTGAATATTAAAACACCACAAGGGAAATAAAAGTGCTCTCATTGTCTCTTCAGTAGGAATTAATGATGGTTTACAAAACTCAAGATATTTTAGAGAAAAGGGGCCCGGACTATCCCTCAGTTCATGCAGTGCAGCCGCAGCCTCTAAACTTTACACGTGAGACATCTAAAAAGAGTCAAATGGCTGCAAACATTAGCATTAGCCTGCTTTGTGTCAGCTCAGGTCGCAATGCATTATGGTCTATTTTGACTTATATAAGTATCAACTTCTGTGCACTACTTTTATAAGTTACTAGTTTCTAGTGCACAGTATAATGGATGGAAAAATGACAAAATTTTAAACACCATTCAAACATGGTAAACTCGTAAAATAGTGCACACTATAGTGAACATTTTAAACACAGCCTATAATTTAGTTTATAGTTATTGAGTTAAAATTTGTTGCTTTTGAAGCTGAGAGTCTAAACAACACAAATTCCAGCGCTAACAGATCGGACAAGATCATTATTCCTCACTTTAAGATTTCAGTTTTAAAATTCAAGGAAAGCTGGGTCTAATGTTTTTATCACCAGTTGAAAATTTTATTACTGGCTCAATTTTTTACATGTTACATATGGAAGTCCTGTTTATGGAACACCATAAATCCAAAAAATACTTTAAGCTTTGTGGACAGAATTATACATATAACAGGTGTTGACAATGGTATCTTCGTATCCTCAGATCAGCTCTGAGAATCCCCCAAACCTGGTGGGAGATGACTCCTAATCCACAGGATTACTGAACCATTGTAGCTTCTGGAAGCAAAGAGCCAAACTTGGACAGAATTCACTGTTCACATATTCGAGATTATTCTGTTAATATCCGCAAACATGTCTCCATCCTTGGAAAGACAGCCAGACCAAAATAAACAGAAATCTACAGAATGTTTATGATGCATGTACATTGTCGTTCACGCACACTGAAATATCTGAATGTTTAACAGCTGATATTTCATTCTGTAAGTGGAAACAATTACATCCAAGTTTTATTAAAACTCCTGACAGCATCGCCAAATGATCAACACCTAAATCCTTCATGTTTAAATATTCTGTCAGGGCTTTCAAACCTGCAGCCAAAATATGAATATGAGTATCATTTTATATGACTGTAAACAAATTCCTACACTCAGTCATGTCATGAGTCATCATTCTTCTTTTCGCAGCTATAAACGTTGATCTGTCGGATAAATTTTAGTGTCCAGACAATGTTTTTCTTTTATTGGTTAACTGCAGACGTTCCTGCTGCAGAGTTCTGTAGTTGTCGAGGGAACCCTTCACCACGCAGGCTGTGTAAATCCATGAAAGTTTAAGACATGCGTAAGCTGCATTTGAAGCTGTTACTTCATCTGTATGTTTTCATTTAATTGAAGCAGCTTGTGTTTTGTGTTGATGAGCAGTAAAGAGGCCCGATGTGTCTCTGTGCTCATGTGTGTTAATTATTCTGATGGAAACATAATAAAAATACTCATTTCTTCAAGATGAAGGCGACAGCTTGTAGGAGTCGAGGTTACTCTGGGAAATTGGCCCGTCATTTCCCTCCAGACAAACAAGGAGCAAAGATCATTTTGTCAGATCTTTTGTATGTTGCTGTATTTTGTTTGGACATATTTTATGTCGATGCTGCTTGTTTAAATTTGGCCTTACAACAGAATTTGTCATATGTACAATGGGTCACATCACGAACTAATTTATTTTCACAATAAGCATGAAGGAAAACATGCAATTAGTACATTTTAGCTGTGGAGACATCTTGTTTTGTCATGACACTAGTGTTTTTTTTATGTCCATCAGAATAAATGTCAGATGCTGTTAGTGAATTACATCCTAAAAACTATTCAGTCTCTTCAGTTTTTATAGCTGTTTTTGCAAGCGTTAATTAAACACAGTTAAATCATTAGTTTTGCATTATATGGTTATTTAAAGAGGCCGTTTCATGCAAATTTCATGACTTTGTGGTTGTTTCTGAAGTATTAATCAGTAATATGAAACATTTTAAATAAAAAAAAACGTTAGGAAACACTGATTAACAGACCTTTCAATCTGTCTGCGTTAAAATTCGGGTGGTTCCGGCTCCTTCCATCAGGCTTCGTCAGCAGCTCGTTCATAGTCATTATTTGAATTTGCTGGACTCTGATTGGCTAACAAACTAGCCTATGAGAGCAAGGTATACTGTTTCCTGCCCCACTGCGCATGGCAACAGCAGTCTCTTCCTGTTTGCTAAGTCTTATGCTAACAGCGTTTAGCCAGCAGCATGCTAGGCGTGGTTTCAACTGCGGGAGCTGATGAATACTAACGAACAAAGGAGTTGTGATGAAACAGATACAGGCCGTTCGAACCCGGGAGAACTCGGGTTTTATCACCACCTGCGTAGTTTGAGAGATTAAAACTGAAAGAGAAGTTGTTGACCTGTTTTCACCCACTATGAAGGTAAGAACACCTGTGGAGCTAAAATATTCATCAGAAACCTCAGAAAAACCGTTTTTAATGGAAGGGACTCTTTAAATAGAATTCTGTGGGTTTTTATAGGTGTAAATCATCAACAGCAGCAGTAACATGTAACACTTCAGGTCATCGAGGTCAAAGTCTGATAGGAGTTTCCAAATGTGTAGAGAAACTAACTGTAGTGTTAAGATTTAGAAAACACAATTAATATAAATCATGTTGAAGTTTTGATCGTTTGAGTTGTTTTAAGTCAGCAGTAATTCACTTTGGTTTTGGTTCCTTTGTGACGCTCCTTTAACTCCTCAGTCCCGTCAGACATGCGCTAATAATAATAATAATTGTAACTTTTACCCAAAATTTCCCTTTACATTGAATATTTGTAAATTTCAAGTGAAGTACAAGCTTTTTTGTTAAAATTTAAGAGAATTCTGTAAAGAGAACTTCAGCGTGAGATCAGCAGTCCAGTTATTAAAATACATGTTTTTTGTTAAACGCTGATAAACTCTGCTTTTTTCTTCATCAGCATCAAAATTTAAACACCCATATATTTCCCAGTCAAAGAAAAACTTCACTGGTTTTGTCTTCAGTAAAATTTAAGTTTTAAATGAATTGGAAAACTTTACATTCTGGGTTCGTTGACATTTTACAAAACATCCAAACTCTTTTAGACATAAAGCTTTACTTGCGAAATGAGAGGTTTTTTTTTTTAAATATAAAAAAAGCATGGAAACCGCTCATGCTTTTTTTTTTGTTTGTTTATTTTCTGTATTCTTTCTCACAGTACAACCAAATTTCCAGCTGTCTGAAGCTGTTTGTATGCTCTTTAAAGGCTGAGATAAAACAAGTCTTCACGCGCCGGGAGTCCCAAGTGGCAGCAAGGAAGAAAAAAGCTTTTTGACTCTAAGAAAATGTACAGTGCTCTCTGTGTTTGGGGTTTATTTAATGTCAAGTTCAGTTTTATAAGATTGCACAACAGTTTCTCAATCAGGTAAAAGATTTTATTCTGGAGCTCAGGGAAAAGCTGCTGCTTGACTTAGGAACCGCATTACCGCTGCCTCGTTGTGTAATTAAAGGCTTAAAGAACTCTTGCTTTGTGCAACGTTAACCTATAAAGATATCATAATTAATCACTTTCAATTTATTAATTTAGTGAGTTTCCTTTAAACTAAAAAAACTGTTAAAAATGAGAAGTTTGAATGAAATCTGAAACATGTTGACATTATAATTCTTTAAATCAGGACTAAATAAGTTTTCTGCAGCCGTGTCTTAGACAGTCATTGCTGGAACCGGTGTTCTGTTGGTGTGAACTTTAACGATTTAAAGCAGAAGGAATTTATTTTAGTTAATTATGTCCTGAGTGTGAATTGGCTTGAAAAGCTTTAATCATCATTCGAACGTCACTCGGCTTTTAGCATAAAAACAGAGTTATTAGGCTCCTTTTATTGTTTTAGATTTTCACTTTGTGCTGGAATATGTTTTTTTTACTGATCACTGATTAAAGGTGACTGTTTTCCATCTTGCATTCATCACACTTGACCGTAGGAACAAGGACACAGCTTGCATAAACAGATTTCTCACTGATATTCCATTCCAGCTTAGAACCAAAGTAAGATTTATTTGAAGTGAGGTTTGAGGAGTGCAAAGTGCATAAGGACACAATAATGTGATGCAGCTCAATGAGTGAGTGCTCGACATGTGAAGAGTCTCAGCTGGTCGGCGTCGATCTGCTGCTTGGGCTCATCATAGATCTTCTGTTTGGTTTAAGCATCTGTGAAATATTACCACAGCTTCGGCCGTAGGCAGCACACATGAAGCCACGCTCAGTTTCACACAGTGACAGACGCGTTTAAGACCGTGGAAAGTGTGACGGCTTCGCTTCAGCTTCCCTGTCTGAGGCTCAAAGAACAAATTTACCAGCTCTGAGGGAGCTGAACAATGTCAGCTGACCTCCACCTGACAACTGCACGACATGCAGACATTCAGTGAATCAGTGCATTTCCTGTTGTTGCATTACATGAAATTAACTGTTTGTTTGTATTGTCAGTGACGTGTGTTGAAGTTTTTAGATGGTAACTCACCGATTTCTAAAAACCTTTTTGAAAACAGCACACAAGTATAAAAGATGCAGGTTATTTTGGGAGCAATCTACCTGTAAAAAGGTTTTGTGTTAGTGCCTGACTCAGATTTCATGTTATCCAAATGTTCTCTTTCATTAACAGTTTTTTTTTCATGAAAGAAAAATCCAAATGCCGTCATTTTAACAAATTATCCATGTGGGAGCAAAGAGTGTATTTGTCATTTTTGATTTTGATTAATTTAATTAGAGCATTCACTATTCAAAAAGACTGAACAGCAGCACAAGTCCAAAAAGGAGAAAGATTTTCTTGCATGCACATCCTGTTCTTAATCAGAATGTTTATACTAATGCTTTGCTAATTTAAATTGCCCAGATAACCTTTTAAATAGAAAATCATTTCTGCTCTGATTTAACCAGTGTGGATGTATTTTATATGCATTATCTAGATGCTGAGCCAACATCCAGTAGGTAGCGTTCTGTCTGAATAACCACAAAGTCAGACGAATAACGGCTTCAAGAAAAGATCAATCTGTGAGAAATGATTTACCTTAAAGCGTGGAGGCACTAGAATCCTGTGTTTTTTTTTACAATCAGAGGAAATCTTTGAAATAAATTAAATTTTCAGCTAGTGTTTTTTGGTCTCTGCACTTACCGAGTAGAAAAGGTGTTACACGGTATTTATATAAAAGAATCACATTATATTTGTTTATAATAAAAAAACAACATATAAGGAACAATGTGAACAGGTTTACTGCAGTGTGGAGCTGCTGACATGTCGAGCACATGCATTGATTTTAAAAAGTAACTGCAAGTCTGTGCTGATTGGTATCAGGGACATTCGTGATAAACATGCATTCTTCATTCTATAGAAAATACACACGACACACACAGAGCCAAATGTGCATGAGCCTGCTCAGCTCGATTTTTGATGGATTGTGCTCCCCGAGATGAAGATCTGCTCGTTTTCCATCTGTTTGTACAGAAAATTCACATATTCAGCCATTTTTCTGGTAAAAAAAAAAGCTCAATGACTGTTTCTGCAGAAATTACATTTATAGCACAAATCAATTCTATTATTTTCATGATGACTTTGTTACCTGCTTCGCCTAATGCTCTGCAAAGAAACATTTAATATGCACATGTAAAAACTGTTTCACTGTTTATTGGGTTTCATCTATTGTTGCGATGGACCTCAGCTGTGTCCTTGTGTCAGTGCAGCAACATGATTGGTTTGTTTCCCAGTTTGAAAGATATTTGGCTTTTATCCTCTTTGTTGTTACTAAATTCTGCATGAAATTTCTGTTTCTACCTTCTAATATTCAAACTGGACTGCTGTTCTGGAACATAATCTGATACAGCATCTTGTTATATATGTTGAATTTGGGCTCATGATTTGGCTTTTTATCTTGTTACTTACGCTGATGGGTCATCCCAATCAGCATCACTTCCTCTACTTATTTTCTCTGAATGCAGCACATCCCAGAACAATCTGGGAGAGTTTTTCACAGACGCTGCTGGAAACATGGGAAATCAGTAACTGTGGTTCAGGAAAATGAGGCAATCTGGATGAAAATGAAAACCAAATGACTACACTTCATCAGCACTTGCTCCCTGGAATACATCACAAACAAATTGATAACAGTCAGGGGGAAACACTTTCTCCAGAGTTTTCATTTTTAATGATTCAAATGCTCATTTGAGGCTTTATTTCTTCCTTAAAGTAGCTGCTTCTTTTCCCAAGATTTATTTAAAAATCAGAACTCTGAGTCAACAGAGTAAATAATAAACTTGACCAGAGCTGTTGTCATATTATTACTTATTTGCTATTCTGAATAATTAGATGAAAACTTTGTACATTTGATACAAATAAACCTTTTTAAAGTTACTCTTGGGAACTGCTTTTGTGCAATTCAACAGAACTGAGCTTGTTTTTAATACCAATTATTAAAAGATTTAAAGCTGACAGCTCAAATTTATTTGAATCCTTAAACTATCAAGTTTTCCAACTTCAAACAATTCAAGTAGTAATTTGTATTTAAATCATGTTGACTAAACTGACTTCCAGGAAAACAGTTTTTGTTTTTCACATAGGAGAAAAAAGCAGAATAAGCTCGTTCTCTGCAGGAGGTGACAAAACATCCAACTTTATTGTTTAACTAATATAGTTTAGTGTTGTTGAAAATCCAATGTGTGGAATTAAGATAATTATTAGATCAAATGCAGTGCTGCATAAAACTGTTTTAATTAAAAGTTATTTGTTTCTGTTAGATTGCTGAAACTGGTTCAGTCTAGAAGTTCTTATATCATTTTGACTTTAATGTTTTATTAATGGGTTATTATTGAAAGTGCTATTCTTATTTTTCTAATAAAATCTATTTATTTAAAGGAAATTATGCACAATGTGTGGATATGTATATATGATCCAAATCAATAAAACCAGGAGATAAAAACAGCTTTACATTCAAAACAATCCAGTTCTCAGTATCACTAAAAATAAACCACTTCAGATCGAGTAGCATATAAGATCTGGTGCCAGCAGAGTTGATGCAACACGGTAAAAACTAATAACAGCTCAGTCTTTCTGCACTCACCAAAAAATGTTGACCTTTTTTATTCTGTTGGAAATTTGAAGGATGGAAGTTATAAAAAAACTAAAGGTTTTACGACAACCAGATGGCTTGAGTTCATTAATCTAGTGTGCCAGTAATACATGTTGGTCATTTGTAATGATTAAAATAACTTGAGTTATGAGAGTTTTATTGTTGGATAAATTACCTACAGACATTTTCTCATTTAGTCTCTTGTGGGATGCAGGAAAACTGCTTTTCCAGAGGGGCCGAGGGCAAATATAGTACAAACATGCTGCAAAATGAATCCCGCCACATGGTTTTTACACTCCTTATTCCAACAGTTGGGCAGTACGACTTTAAAACAGTACAAAATAACTTTTATAACATTAAGCTGCTGTTTTGAAACTTGTCTAAGTGGATACTCAGTGAAAAACATGTTCAGCTTCATATTAGACACTCTGGAAGCCTCAGATGGTTTTACAATAGACTAAATAACTTCAGTAATTCAGGTCTCAGCAGGAAGTGGTGTTCTATGCTGCCCTGATGAAAAATGCCTCCATAGTACAAATTAACAATTTATTCATAATGAGATTTCATTAGAAGTTTAAATATTTTACTATGTTTTATTATATATATGAAATTATTTTTGTTTACTTTAAAGAAATAAATGATGCTATTAACATTTGTGAGTGAAAATTCTTGGCGATGTTACAGGAAATGACGTTCTTGCCTCAAAAATACGATCTTGACTACTTACTATTTCTAAAACAGAGTGGTTTTTTTGTTATTGTTGTACCATCTTCATGATTATGCCTTATTTGTTTATTTTTTTAAATTGAATGATTGTGCTCAGTTACAACAAAACCTTCGAAGCATGATGATGTTTGTGTGATTTATTTGATTTTGAGGATCATTGTGGACAAAGCAGAGCAGCAAGAATAGACACCGTGGGAGGTGTAAGTTCCAAACTTTAACTGCAGCATCTGATTAGTCGTGGCAACGGCTTGTTTGTTTCTGGGTCTGAAAGAAATTCGATGAAAGCAAAAGAATAAATGACTAAACAATATGTTTCAGTAAGAATCATAACCTTGCACAAGATCAGTTTCTGTGATTAAATTCCTCTGTTATACAATCAATGCACAATGTGGTATCTCTTCAAAATGTGTTTTGACATTTAGACATAGCTGCCAATATTGATTTTTTTTAGAGTGTTAGATTTTCTTTTTAGTCCCTTTAATTGGCCCTTGAAAATA
Organism: Pachypanchax playfairii; assembly: GCA_006937955.1. Lineage (NCBI taxonomy): Eukaryota > Metazoa > Chordata > Actinopteri > Cyprinodontiformes > Aplocheilidae > Pachypanchax > Pachypanchax playfairii. The sequence continues at coordinate 1,892,883 of SSNP01000036.1, forward strand.
TCAGCCACGGCCGAATGGAATGTGAAATAGCAGAAAATCAATTGTAGACAAACATTTTTCTTTTGCAAAGTCATACTCCATCTGACCTCAGCTGAGTCACATTTTTTAAACAAAACTGACTTTTGTTTGGTCAGAACACAAACCTCACCTCTGTCTTTATTAATAAAGTTACTCTGTTGTATTCATTTTTATCTGTTTCTAGAAATAAGATTTAAAAATGAAGTTTAGAACAAGCTCCCGCAGAGTGTCATTCATCATGTAGTTAAGTTTTCTCAGGAAACTATAAGAGTTTCTTTATTCATCCATTTACTATCATGCCTTGGGGGTTTTGTAGTCACACAATTCTGTTTTTATATGTATGAATCATGTGCAGGTTTCTGCCCAGCGTACCATAACCCTTCTTTCTGGCACATTAATTCATCACAAACGAACAACATGCATAAAGAGGTGGAACGGAACTGTAGAGTTCTCTAACTGCAGAAGTGTTATTTTTTTTTCCTTTCCATTTTTGTCTTATATAAAAATATCCAATAATACATTAGTAACCTTGTGTCTTACTATAGTATTAATGCAGTACACAGTAAATCGTTCTATATATCTCAGCTACAGAAAAGATTTTATCAGCTGCATAATTTCCAGCCACTAACTTTTATAGATGAAAAAGGAAATCAGCCTAAAAACAGAATTCTGGCTTTCAGGAAGTCATCAGACCAAGTTACAATGTGTTACCTGTTCCTTGATACTGTATATTAAAAAAGGGAGGTGTCATTGAAATGGGGGGGGGTTCAGATATTAGTTGGCTATAAAGTTTTTCCACCAGAACTGTAATAGCTATTGAGTCATCTCTCCTTTCTCTATATTTTACTTCCAAACTTTAAACTTGTAGTCTTTTAAAGTGGACTTGGACTATATTTCATCAGATTTTCTGAAGGATTTTTGATTTTTTTAACCCATTCGCAATCATTTCTAGAAATATTTTGATGGTTTTATTAAACTTCTTCACCCAGATCATAGAAACATTTGGAATGAACTATTGAGTTGACAAAAAAACGGACAACTTTTCAGATTTTTTTTTTTGAAACTTCTCTATTCTTCGTTCTATTGGGAAGGTCAGTTGAGATGCAGTTCATCTTTCAGGGAGTTCAACATGGCGACTTTAGCGCTGACTAAAAACAGTCATTTAAAAGTTTCAATACAAAGAATGACTTGTTTAAAAAAAACTATCTGAATACAAACTAAAATTAAACATGAATTAGAAACAGTTTAAAGCAGCCTGTCACAATGACAATGTGTCCCCGTTTCTTGAAAACTTGACTTGCATCTCCTGGATCAGCTCATTGAAATAATCATCAAAGTGTGCAGAAATTCAGAGTGGTTTAAAACTTTTGCACTCTATGGTACTCATTCCCTTCTTTTCAACACATTAATTATTAAATGTTTTAGTAAAATCATCATTCACTCTGCTGACAGAGATGATGAGATGGACCATGAAAGATTTCCCTGAAAGAAAATATTATTTTAATATTGTTTTAGTTGTTTTAGTGTCTTAATACATTTAATAACGTTAGTTTGTCATTTTGTGCTACAGTCAGAAAAGTTGTGTGGAGAACATGTTGCTTCAGAAATGCAAAGGTTACCAGCAGGTTTATTTCTGTAGGAATGGAGTGAAGGTAATGATGGGTAACAACTGGAGGGTGAGGGAGGGTGAGGAGAGAGGCCAGCGAGTTAGCTGCAAGAAATCTGTGGAACAGACGGAGCAGGAAAGCAGGTTAAGGGTTGAGCTAGAAAACCAGAACTTTAGCATCCCACTGGGTGGCGGAGCAATAAGTGGGTGAAAAACTGAGATTTAAGCACCGCTGCACTGATGAGTCGGAGGGAAAGGAGCAACGAGGCTGGTGCAATCAGGAGGCTGTGAGAAGGTAAAGAAAACCACATTTACCAAAATACAGACATGTTAACAAAAAACACCCATGTGCAAACAGAACAGCCAAAGTACTTCCTGTCTCGTCTTTCCCTTCAACTTCATCTTGCTGAGCAAACTGGACTTCTTGAAGAAGTTGAGGTGCTTCAGGGTTTGCAGTGTGATCACATCTGCAGTTATCTGTTGGGAGCAGAGCATTAGAAGATTAATAAAATATTGGTGAGCAGAATTCAGTTCCATTTAATCCAGTTTGGTTGGAAACTGTTAAACCTATAATTTAACTAATATGTCTCCATTTATTTACCACTCAATTTCTATCAGACAGAACTTTCCTCATCATCCCTCCTTTCCACCGGACGTGCAACGTTAGTGACACGTAATACGCGGCTGATAGCCGCCATTAAAGTAAATGAGACCGTTCCCACTGTGCACGAAGCAGCGCGCATGAGATGCGTCCCAGAAGCGTAGCGTTGCGAGCATTACGTTCCAGTTCAATTTATTTACGCTTCTAAAATGCCTCAAGCTCAGCAGTTTAGTTTGGACCAGACAGGAAATCAGGCATTCATACCCAAACATTTCAAAATAAAAGGACAGGTGTGGATTTCCATTTGCGAGACTACGAGAAAATACATTACCTGTAACGGGTTTGAAGTCTGTAGGTGGTGTGAATATAATCCACATACCTTCTGGATACATGTTGTCTTTCTCCCTACTTGAAATCACGCGTGTTTTCGCTATTCTCATGAGATTTCATGATCTTCTGGGACCAACTGGATGTAACGCTTGCACAAGGGATAAGTGCATGTAAAACGCTCCTGGTGGGAAGGGGAAGGGACGCACAGCTGATTGCACGAGAAAAGCGTGGAAAGGAGGGGTCAGATTACCAATAACAGACTGCTAGATGTTTTCATGTGGAAGCACATCATGATGGCTCATTTTAGTGAGATTCAGTTGACAGTGATAAGGAAAACTTGTCAAACACCAAAGTCTTCACTGCTGCAGACGCTTTAAAAACGTTTGAGATGAAGGTGGAATGGATTTCCCTCCATACGACTCAAAGTGCAGGGCTGCTGCTTCACTGAGTGGCTCTTCACTGTGATACCTGTCCCTCATGACCTCCGGTTGCAGTGGCCTAGTGAAATGTTGATGTCGTGTAAGTGGTCAAAGGACTGTGTGCAGAAGCCTATCAAAATCCTGGGATTAGCTCAAGTGGCTGTTGGGATCTTGAGCGATGACACTCTGATGTGTACAAGTGTTTTCACTTTGAGATGTGCGTTTACAGCCTCAGATTGTTATTTGTTGTCTGGCAGCAGGTGATGGTGATGGACTCTGTCTCAAGTGGGGCTTTTTTCGTTAGTTTTTTTACTTTGCTATAGACTGAAAGACATTGACACATGGACGCACGGGAACAAGCACCAGCACAAAGCACTTTAATCTAAAATTGTCTTGTCATGGGCTTTATGAGTTTTGAAAAAGACAATAAAGCTGTTGTCTAATCTGGACTTTAAGCGATATCCCTCTGTCATGCAAACATGCAATAAAAGCACATCTTTTCCTCTGCAGGTTGAGTCTCCACTGGCGGTGGATGCAGAACTGGGGGAGGTCTCCTTCTCTGTCACAGATGACAAGGTTTCCATCATGGAGCTGCGTGTTCACGCTATTTCAAGCTTAACGCTGTCACTGCAGCCAAGTCCCGGCAACAGCCACACCATGGTGGCCAAGGCAACCGGCATCCAGGCACTCACTGCCCTCAAACAGGTACAACACAATCCATCAGCCAGAAAAATTACCAACTATTATTTCAATTTATTACAGGAGATAAAATTGAAACAGAATGTGTGTCAGGCTATAATTAATTAAATCAGAGGATAAGTTCATTTAGTTCTCTAAAATAAATCCCTCGCTAAAAGGAAGTGTCAGCCGAAGGCTCGTCAAATATACCTACCATGTATTTTAGTCTGCACAGCAACTAGATCACAAAGCTGCTGTCTGCATCAACAATCTTTATAAATATTGATAAAATCTTTGTCAGTGAATTTACCTGCAGAGGTAAATAACAAGCATTGCCAGCGGATGCTGAAACCGAAAGCAGAGTGTCCTTGAACGCCTCCAAGATAAACAGGCTAATTCGCAAAGAAGCACAAACATGTTGAATTTAATTTAGGTGGAGGGTCCGACGCTGTTCAGCATCCTTTCACAGAAAACTGCATCTCAGTCAGGCGGAAGCAAAAATACATTGCACATGTTTGTTATTGTTGCTTTGCAAGACGAGATATTAACTTGTTATGAATGAGAGCCGGGTTAATGCGAATTTTTAAGAAAATTACATTTGAGTGGAATCACAAAACGTAACCAGGGAAACATTTTTATTGATTACGGATTTAAAAGGTCTCAAGCACCCTCATTACTATCCTCTACACAATTCAATTTTTTTTTTTTGTCCATTTTCAGCCTCCTGCAGTTTGACAATAACATGCAAATTATGTGTCAAAACCTCCAGTTCAATCAGGAATACGGTGATCTTACATTTTGTAGAGGTACATCATGCCGTGTAGACAAAATGTAAAAAAAAAAAAAACAGAGAAATTACCTCATACACAGTGGACTTTTAGAGTTGTGCAGCTCAGGCAGACCTCACATGAAACATCAAGTAGAAACAGGTCACAGGAGCTGGACTTACATGACTAAACTGACATGTTGATATATATTTTTTTATTTTTTACACAATCACAGTTTGAGTTTTATGATTTTAGTGAGTTTTTTCTCCAGAATAAAGAATAAATTTCACCTAAAGTTACTCATTAATCCAAGGATTGTACATGCAGTACTTTATACCACGGACTCCTGCTGATGTTGGATGATTTTCATCAATAGAATATATTTAATTCTTGCTTTAAAAAGTTTTGTTTGACTGTTTAACTGTGTGTAGAATAGATAAGCAGTCAGAATTCCACTCAAGAGTCAATTTCTGTCCATGTAAAACAGATCAAACTCAAAACTTCTTGAGCAATTTGAATGAAAAAATGTGTTAAATTGTTTAGCATCTCGTCACTTTTGCAAAAGATATATCAAAATCATTTTATGTATTTGTTCTTTGTGTGTTTTTTTTTTCTCTCAACCCAGCAATGTCCACGTCATTCTGCTCTCTGTTCAGGCTATTTACCCTCCTACAGTAACTCTTGGGGGGGTCGAAGCCCCTTATAGTCAGCAGTTTTTCTTATTTTCTGAACTGAGAAAAGAATTTGCTATACATCCATTTTCAGTACTTCCTTTTTCCTGTTCAAGGTCTCGGGGAGCTGCTAACAATAACCAGTGATAATTGGGTGAGGGGAAGGGGGAGGTGCAGCCTGGACCAGTCAGAATTTTTTGCAAATCCCTTTAGTTGCTTTTATCAACTCGTCAGCACTACTTTGTATTTTGAGCAATAAATATATTCCCATGCTGTTTTTTTTTTAGGCTGCAAGTCGTATTGTTAGGGAGGATACCAGATAAAAGCAGCTGCAGTGAACTAGTAACTATTCATGGTTCTGTTTTATTGCAAACTTGGAATTAACCAAGCCTGAAGAAACATTTTTGGAATGTTCAAATATATTTCCCAAAATGGATTTTTATTGCTGAAGTGAGACACAAGAAGATATTTTCATGTTTTATTGTATTTGGAAGGGGACTGTATTACTAAGCTGTAACAGAGAGAGGACATCTCTGAAGAATTCATGGCAGCCGTGCTTCACCTGTATTTAGAACACGTGTTCACCGCCATGCTTTTCCTGCTTTGCCCTTTCAATGGCCCACAAGTTGCTAGAAATGCAACAACAACCACATCAGGCATGAGTGAGGGAGAAGCAGGCATTAAATTCAGATTTTTCTTGCTTTCCGCTTCTTGGCCACCTTGAAATTTAATTATTGTAATGTATTGTCCTAAGTGCTCTCCAAGGCCAGGCCATAAAATGCAGCCAATTCTTCCACCGGCAAATCTCTCAGAGGACTGCTGGAGCTATTTCAAGCCATTTGATTCTGTTTCACAGGAAAACTTTCTAAATGTCCTCTATTACTCAAGATATGAACGATACGCATAAACTGGGATGGGTTGAGTTTTATATGATGGACCTCTTTGCATTTTTCTCTTTCATTTTCACCCTCAGTTTTTCAGGGTGAATCATATCTGTTGCTGTGATCGACTCACTCACTTAGTTGTGCAGCTTTGTTTAGAGAGTTTTGGATCTGAATAGTTGATTTCCATCTCAAGATGGTGCAAATATTTGCAATGCTTATGCATATTTTATAAGCTGAGCTTTTCAGTTTACATATGATGCTGTATAGCACAAATCAAAGACTGCTGTGAAGGAAACCTAATCATATCAGCTACTTTAAGGGACTGAACTCATTACATTAACACAAAAACTCATTTGGCTCACTCGGTTTAGTATTTCTAACAAGACCTGTGTTATTACTGCCATGCTGAGTTGACAGATATTTGACTTGCTGGACTGTTTGCATGTTAGAAATCTACTAAAACCCTGAATCGTCTGTGAAAAATTGGCTTTGCATCAGTTCTTCAGAGCTGAAAACTATTAAAACTAAATTCCCCCTCTCTGTCTTATTGTCCTGAAGGTGGGTAGCTGATGTTTAAGCTAGTTGGGAACAAAGGAGACTGTCAAACCCTGCCTGATTACACGGACACTGATGGGGTTCAGTATGTGGCAGATGAGTGTTGTCAGCTAACCACCATGCAGAATCTGAGGCGTTTGTTTCAGTGTCTCCGCTGAGGGAATACAGATGGTGCAGGGTGACAGAACATAATAGAAAATACAAAATGAAACATCACACACGACAAATTCAAAGAGACAGAGTCATCATTCGAGACACACACTGCTGCCGTGTGTCTGTCCTGCTGCTGCAACCTGCGTTGTAGCTTTAAGGAGAACACGGCTGTTCATCTGCCACTCCTCCTTCCTCCATGCTTGAAAGCAGTTTGCTTGTGCAAACATCAGAGGCAGAAAGTGTGCTGAGGCTTGTAGTGAACAGAGGATACTACCAACACTTCACACTTCTGGAGATTTATGGATTGGAGCAAGTCCAGGACTTCAAAGACGTCTAGATGGGAACACATTCAAATCACGATCAGGAAAAAAGAAACAGACCGACTGAAAGGCCTTTTAAAAATCACAATCATTTATATTTACAGTTTATTTGAACAAAAAGATTTAAAGCAGCTTTTTATGGTGAGATATTTATTATTACTATTTAGCTTGTATGAAGACAAGTTGGACTTATTTGTCATCAGGCAAAATACAAAGTATTTAAGTAATTAAACAATATCCTGTTTCATGAAAATATCTTTAGCTGTTCAGTGTATCAACATTAAGATAAAACAGCAAACAATATGCACATAATTAGATTTTATTTTCTTTACTGTTTTAAGACTTCAACCATCTGAACCTGAGCACAGTCATTATTTTATTTTAGTAATTAAATTTAAAGCTTGCAAACAGGCAAAAACTGTTAATTGAAGTAGAAACTCATCTAGTCATGTAATTAAGTTCACTTTTAAATCTTTATTTGTCATTTCTAAACTATTGAGTGGTTTTGATGTTACTTTTGGAGAAAGTATTCATCTAATTTGTGTCTTGTTTTTGTTTGACAGGAGGCCAGTTTGTCTGTCTGGATGATTTTCAGTGACAACACGGCCGCCCCTCTGATTTACTATGATCCTAAAGACTACAACCTCAACGCCTCCACACTGGATGACAAAGTGGTGTCGGTATCGCAGGAACCTCAGCAGCGCTGGCCTGTGGTGGTGGCAGAAGGCGAGGGATCAGGCGAGATGGTGCGTGTAGAGATGACCATCTGTGAGGCCTGTCAGAAGACCAAACGCAAAAGTGTCATTGCATCTGCTGCAGTTTATGTCAAAGTTCGCTTTGGTCCAGAGGAAGACTCTGAGGAAGAGGTGACCACAGAGGGCGAGATTGAGTTGGCGCCTGTCACCAGGCGGACGATCATTGATCCGAACATCAACGGAAGAATTTATGACACTTCCAATGAACAGCCTGCCAGCGTTCCCATTGATTATACCAGTTTCCCTACAATTAGCAACCAGGAACAGCCGACTGAGAGCGATGAAGAGGAAGGAGATTTTGTGCACTCACCTCGCAACATGACAGACCTTGAGATCGGCATGTATGCTCTACTGGGAGTCTTCTGTCTGGCTATATTAGTTTTTCTCATCAACTGCATTGTCTTTGTGCTTAAATACCGTCACAAGCGTATCCCACCAGAGGGGCAGGCCAACATGGACCATTCCCACCACTGGGTGTTTCTTGGAAATGGCCAACCACTGAGGGCCCAGTGCGATTTGTCTCCACAGCAGGTAGAAAGTCCCAGCAACCCTTTGGAGGGTGTACAGACATGCTGCCATGGGGATCACCACAGTAGTGGTAGTTCCCAGACTAGTGTTCACAGCCAGGTACACGGAAGGGGCGACGGAAGCTCTGGGGGCTCAACGAAGGATAACGGGGAGGAGGCCAGTTCACCCACCTCTAAGCGTAAGAGAGTCAAGTTTACCACCTTTACCACCCTTCCTACAGAGGAGCTGCCCTACAACTCCATCCCCATAGCAGATGAAGAGGACATTCAGTGGGTTTGCCAGGATATGGGCTTTAAAGACCCCGAGGAACTGCATGATTACATGCGCAGAATAAAAGAAATAGCCTGAGATAAAAGCTGCGTCGTAAAGCACTGCTCTCAGCTTTCTAAAAAAGACAGTTCCTTTCTATTTTTTCTCTTTTTTACATAAGTGAAAGATAATTTTTCACAGACTAAAAGGCCAACATTGTTTTGATTAGGGTTTGTTCCATGTAGTTTACACAGTGCTGTATAATCATACACCCTCACACAGAAGAGAATGCAAGGACGCCAAAGACTTGACCAGAGGATCTCAATCACTAGAGATGTCTGTAAATTTTGGCTTTAGCAAACATGTTTCACTGGGAAGCTGAGCCATGGACACACGACAGCTACTCCAGCTCCTTGTTTCGGGATATGACTCTTGTGAAAAGCCGACGTGGACAGAAGTCTTCAAGATGTTATATTAGCAGCTGTGTTTCAGTGGCTTGGCAGAACTCTGCAGTACTGTACCTTTTCCAAACAAAGAGGCCTTTGATGAACAAATAACTGTCAAAGACTCGAATTAAATCTGTTTTAAAAATCTTTTCTTTTATTTGCCAAAATAGGAGAAGCATTCTTTTAATGGCAAAACCTTCGTTATTGTTGTCTGTGCAGCACATTCATGATTTGAAATCATTATTTACATTTTCTACATTTCATAGATAGATTAAAACAGTGCCCTATTACAATCCTGATATTTCTGACTAATCTGATGCCTTATTTAAAAACAAATGGTCACAGTTCACATTTTATATCAGTGTGACACTCGGTTGTCTCCCTATTAACAGCCTTGAAATGGCATAGGAAGATTGCTAATTACGACAGCTGTTCTCGAGCGTGAAGAACAGCTGTATAAACGGAGGATTTAAAGGCACAATCAACCATTTTTTTTCCAAATTTGGAAATGTTGATACTGTAATTAAATAATTATTCGTGCACATTACTGGATTAAATATGTTATCATGCATTACACGCATGTCATCTCCTGCTTACATACATGCAGATATTCCTCTGTGTATATAATTGTTGAGCCTGAGTTTCTTCAAAATGCTCAACTAAATCCAGGGTGAAGGAGCAGGAATCTGCTCCGAGTCTTGGAATCTTTAGAGTTTTGTGGTGAGTCAAAGGTTCCTCTGATGGATGTTCATGATAGATGCAGATTTGAACTCATTTGTCTTACATTCGACTGTTCAACGTGGAAATTTGCTATGCATCAGAATCGAAAATCTTTTGATGATTTTGTTTTTTTAGCTGAGTTTGACTGACGTGCAGCCGCTGGGGTAATAAGAAATGTAGAAATACACAAGTAGAAACTATACTGAGCGCAAGATCCTCTAATATCTGCAGGAAATGCAACACTCCATCATAAAAGGTCACTGGAAATGTCACAAATTTTATTCCATCATTTCTGTTTTCAAATGCATCATTTTATTTATAAATGCCATTATTGTTTATTCATTCCAATTAACTTGTAATAAATAAACTAGATGTCACAATTCAAACAATATGAGCAGGACCAGTCTACAGAAATGAAATGAAAAAAAAGTCAGTGGAGATTCATCAGTTTGGTTATATTAATGATCACATACTGTTTAAAATGTCACTGACTCTGAAAGACATTTTTGTTAAATTAGACATTTACTATGACAAGATTTAAACAAAAAGTCTAATAATGCAGAGTTATTTGAAGTTTTTATTGTTGTTGCTGTTACCCTGTTAGTATTTTAGACCAGATAAGAAAAGATGACTAAAAGTTAATAATATTCCAGCTCTGATTTCACATAAAACAATTTATTTTTTAAGATAAATGAAACATCCATGAGGTTTTAATTGGTTTTTATGTTAAATGGAGAACAATGAGCAAACAAATGTCACTTTGATAATGAGTTGTTACGCAGTGATTTCAATCAAAATGTATTCTGTTCCCATCCTGCTTCGTTGAAACAAACCCAATCCAGAATTCTTCCATTCAGCATTCCGGAGCAGTTCTGTCTCACTAGGCTCCAACTAATGACAAACTGAATGAACAAAATTGCCAGAAAATATGCAACTTTTCAGTTGAAATCACACTGAATTGTTACATGTGATAGTCTAGCAAGAAATGTTATATTTGACAAGGTCACATGGGACAGATGACGACATTTCAAAGGATGACACGACCCTTTGTTTGCAGTTTGGTCCCCAACTCGTACCAAAATTGTTTCATAGTTCTTTCTAACTTGTGGAAACTAAACTGAGAAGCAGTTGAGATGGTTTCCAGACACGCACACAAAGTGTAGAAGAATTCTAAAAGAACAATTTGAATGTGTACAAATTTCAAGCAACACCGCGAGGCCCTCGTTAAGAAACTGAGAACCCTGTTTTGAAACATCCTCACCATCGCAGTGAGATGCTGACGTCATGCTGATTCAATCTTCATAAGACTGCAACAGCTGAAATAAAGGCCATTATTTTGTTTATATTCATATTATAAGGATTGTGTTCCTATTACATGCAAATCAATGGATTTATGTTCTCACAGCAACTTTGTAAATACTGGAGCAGATTTGATTTCAACAATCAGTAGACTTTAATTCTACATGTATATAGACCCTAAAAAGTCTGGATTGGGTTTACTGCATGCCCCTTTTGTGTTAGACGTGGTTAAAGATTCAATGACCTGTTTCCACTGCTAAATGTTTCCGTTGTTTTGGCTGCAGATGAACCCTTTTTCATTAACTTTATTTGACTCTTCACTCAAAGCATCAAAAAGATTCACATAGAGCTTCAGAGCTGGAAATGTTTTGGTTTTACCTTCAGATGATGGTCTCTCAGGATGAATGTAGAATTCTTAACAAATCTGGTTGTATTAAGTTCATTGTTACAGTTGAAAACCCGATCTGGTGACTTTTTAAATTCAAAGTGTCTAACAGCAGCGTCACTGCATAGATTTGCTCACATGTTAATTATTAATCCTTTTTACATTCTCCTTCATGCATTTATGTCCTTTTTTGTCGTAAAGCTGCCATTTTACTCATTTTGTTTCCTTCAAGCTGCTAACAGAGACTTCTTACAACATGTAAATGAAGATTTTGAATTGTATTCCCACCCTTACAACAACACATGGTGAACTGTGCACGACATCCATGGCTCAGTTGGCTGAGTTGAGTAACCACAACACTGACTATATTATTGTAATGTACAGAGCACTGTTAAATTTCCTGTATTCTCTTGAAAACAAACCCTTGTATTTTCCCGTTATATGTAAAGTACTAAAGAAAATGCAACATACAAGTAGCATGTTGTTCTTTTTATTTTTTAAATACCAAAAATATTGTAACCTGCCACCTAAAGGCAAGTAATGTTGTTTCCCTGTATGTGTTTATCAAAATATCTCATGAATTACTGAATTTTAATTCTTTTAGAAAGTACTCAGTGAATTCAAGATGGCTGCCACAGCTAGTCAATATTAGTAAACACAGAAATACTATGTCTGTTAATTTTACAGGTATTGAGTTAAAACTTTGGTTGTTAGTGATTAGGAGTCACCTGAAATACTAACCCTTACAAATAAGGATAATTTTTGATTCAAACTTTGCTGTTAAGTTAGTTATTTGTCTTTCTTAGCAAAATCTCATGGACCACTGGGTGAATTTTAAGGAAACTTCCAAAACGTGATCAGTGGAGGTATGTACAACTACTTAATTTTTGGAACACACATATCCAACCTCAGTTAAGACAGAATGGGATAGACTTTGTATTATTGCATAAGATTCCACGTAAAATTCTATCCAAGATTTGACCAAGACGGTTAATAAATCATAACTTTTCAATGAAGGATTTGCTTAATTTGAAACTCAGGTAAAAGAAGTAGTTGATTCATAATAATACTTTATAGAAATCTAGTTCTTGTTTTGGCTGAGTGTTCTCAAATGTCCAAGTTTACACAGTTCTGTGTAAAAAGCTCATAACCATTCCAAATATCTTTGGATTTTACTTTCAAAAAGCCCGATTTTCTTTTCCTTTTTTTTTCTTGATGTTTGATTCACTTTGGCTGCCATGATTTTCACCACCTCCAAATCTCAGGTCATGGTTCTCTTCAAGGAAGTAGGTCCTTGTCTCAGGTGGAGGAGTTTAAAGATCTTGGTGTTTTGGTGAGCTTCAGGTAGAGTCGCAGCTTCTCCACATTGAAAAGATTCAGCTGAGGTGGTTCAGGCATCTGATTCGGATGCCTACTGGTCTGACTCTCTCTGGGGGTTTTCTGGTCACGTCCCACTGGCACTGAGACCCCTAGGCAGAACCAGGACTTGCTGAAAGGATTATCTCTCTAGCCTGGGATCCCCGTGGAGGAGCTGGGGAGCGAGATGGTGTTTCTGCAAGCCAACTTTGTATAAGTGGAAAAGGTGAATGAATGATACTTTTCACTCATTTCCTGTCCAATACTTGTATGTAATTATGAATTTCTGCACTCTGTGCTTAAAAATATAGATTGTGGAGGACAAAAAAAGTTCCAGGACTTAAAATGTATGTGCAGCAATTTAACAGCATCCAAAGCATCAAACATCTGACACGGAACCTGAGAGAATCATCATCCTGCAGGTAATCATCACATATATGAGTTTTTAGTTGATAAATCTTTAGGAATCACCTTGCTGGTGCTAAAATCCTATTTTCTGTCTGTCAAACTTCATAAATGTAGCTAAAGTAATCGGAACAAAGTGTGTCTTTGTGACAAGCCGCTTCAAAAATTAGCCTAAAGATACCAATTTAGATTTAATATTCTGCTGTCTGTTACGTGTCGACACAACACTAGCTGATGGCACCTTTTTATGTCTGAAGGATTTTTCAGTGTTTAGTGGCTTAATAACCAAATAAAATTACTCTGCAAAGGATCAAGTACTGAACAGAAATAGTGGGGAAAGAAACCAAAGTCTAAAAATCCAGGACCCGAGGAACTTGATCAAGACCATATTACAAGTAAATATGAGTGTTTAGAAGTTAAAAATAAAGAAATACAGGATGACTCAATCCAAGAAATGTTTATAAATTTAAAATCAGCTACGATGACGCAAGACTTCCCACATTCTATTTTAACAATATAATAAAAGGCCTCTTGTGTGACGTGTTTGTCCAGTTGTCTCTGGCAGGATTGATCACATCCTGGCTGCTGTTTGAAGTATATATATTGTTGCTTTACACCCCTCGCTGTGCACAGCGTGAAGACCCTTCTGTGACATTCACTGACAATTCCAGCAGCAGTGTGAAGGTTCTGTCTGCAGCTTCCATCTGCAAAATCTATACTTGGAGATGTTTACTTGAAGTCTGGAGTCTTTAGTCCTTTAGTTCACTTCATATGGGCAGCTTAGATGAAAGCTTTTTGAACTCAGGTATGCTGGTTGTGGGAGAAAAATACATGAGTTTATGAAACTGTGCAGACAGATGCTGGTATCAGATCACGAAAAGACTTTCTCAGGTTCACAAAAAGGATCCATTCATGTGGATCACGTCTGGATTAGTGTAAAAAATGTTGAGCTCTGGTTTTAATCTGTTCTACTTATCTATCTTAAATAAATTGCTAAAATTGCAAGTAAATGAAAAAAAAAATCAAAGCCACATGTACCAACAAATAAAACTGAATTGGCATGAGAATTTTTTGAACATGTTCAATCTGTTTAGGGTTTTTTTAAAAAGTTTAACTTGAAAATTCCCAAACGTTTTTTCAATAAATATCCTGTCTCATCAGTGAAATGGAAAAAATAGAATTTTGATTATTTGTTTTTAAGTTAAAGTAGTACAAAATAACTTTTTAAAACTTTAAGCTGTTATGAAACTTGTTTAAGTAGATACTCACTAAACAAAATGTTCAGCTTCATATTAGACACTCTGGACGTCTCTGGTCCTCCTATATCACACTTAATAACTTCAGTAATTCGGGTTGCAGCAGGAAGTGGTGTTCTGATGATTTATGCTGCCCTAATGAAAAATGCCTCCATAGTACGAATTAACTTATTTCATAATGAGATGTTATTAGAAGTTTATACAGTATTCTTGTTTATGGTGAGTGTGTCCTGTTAATTATTTAAACATATTTTTGTGATTCTTCTCTGATATTTTCTAAATAAAAGCCCTCTGGGTCCTTATCAGCCATTGTTGGGTCCTTTTCCTCTGGGTGTGTCCAAACATTTGCCTGTCGCTCTGACAATGTAAAGAAAGTAAAAATAAAATCATATTTAGTGTTTCTGTCCTGGGAGAATTTATTTTAAAGGTAAAATGTATTTATGGAAAAATATAGAAACAAAAATAAACAATAAATCTGTTTATTGAAGTCAAAACTGTAGAACTGCACATGTGCAGAAGGAATCAGTAGCACATCTCAACAGGTAGCATATTTCAACAGAACACCAGTTCAAGCAACGACCGTCTGAGACACGACTGCAGAAAAGTTATTTAGTACTTCTTTCCTTTTCAGCACATTGTCAGTTATGCTGAACTAACCAGTCTTAACTGATGCTGGTGGAGGCTTTGCAGTGGATTTTTATTTGATGGTAGGAACTGATTAAATGAGGAAGGAGCTAACAGCAGAAATATTGAGCCCACTTGATGTAAAGACAGAGGAAGCAAAGCTCTCATGCTTCTGTCTTTGTGGGAGATGGTTCACCCTCGAGGCTCACCGCGAGGCTCTGTTCTCTGAGGTGTGCAGTGTGGGCTGCATCTCTAAATTGGTGAAATCATAATACTGATGATGTGAACTTGTGTAATTAAGTTTCCTCTTTCTCTACTTTCTTCCTCTACTGGTATAATTTTCTTTAAACGTTTTGTCTCTTCAGAAGCAGATCTCGCTCCAACATGTAATTTTTCTTATGTGTCAGGGGGAAGGATCCTCTCATTTTTTTAGTTTAATTTGAAATTTATAGAAAAAAACAGACCAAAACTAAAAATGTGAAGCATTTCCTGCCAGCTGATGAGACAGTTCATTTTTTTTTTTTTTATTCCAAACAACAGTTTTTTTCTGATAAGACAGTTACAAAAACTGTAAAACAATGTCAAGATATTTTAAGTACAGCAACGCTAAATTATGACAGTAAATATATATTACTATAAAACATCTGCACTTTTGCTTTCTGTCTCCCTTTTATCAAAGATGGAGGTTGGGTTTGGACTTTGAGTTGGGTTTGAGACTCTCATTGAGTATTTTATCTGTACTGGCTATTCGTTGGAAGGTTCTCCACTGTTTCCTGTTTTCTCTATAGAAAATGATTCTCATCTTGAGTCCCAAAGCCTTAGAAATGGATTTGAAAACAAGGGCCTGTCCAAAGGAATGGCCAGGGGAGGGGGGAAAGGTGTTGGACCACCCTAGGTGCCACCCCCAAACTGAGACGATCATATTCAATCATTACTTTTTCAGTAATCATGGATAATGATTAATGAAACGATTAAATTGTGATACTGTCTATAATTTTGTAAAAGAAAATTATAGCTAATTCTTTGAAAGTTATGGGCTATCCACTTGTTTTTAATTCTATGCCCCTACCTGGCTCCCAAACAAAGATTTTCTTGACACGCCCCCATTTGCAACGTTTAACTTCCTGTTATTGAAACCCTTTTTGAATTTTGTTTCCTTAACAGTGAAGTTTTGACAAAAAACCTAATTAAACTGTTCTAGTTAATCACTTCATAGTTAGAACAGGACAGTGACCTTATTTTGTATTTACTAGGGCCGGGACTTTAACGCGTTAATTAAGATTAATTAATTACACAAAAATAACGTGTTAATTTTTTTAACGCATTTTAATCGCACTTATTTAAGCACCGCAGAACATCTCTCATGAGTTTCAGCGGACCGATTATACTGGAGCACCTACCAGCGTTCATTATTTAGGACAACAACAAACCACAGTGAACATGAATGAAGAAGCGACCGCTTTGATTGGCCCCGTGGATGGGAAGTTTTGTTATAAAAAATGACTGGATGGAAGCGTGGATAAGAGCATGTGTGCAAGCTATGCAGCAAGGAATTTGCACATCACCGCAGCACATCGGGCCTGAAGTATCACCTCAATGTTAAACATATAGCAGCTAGCGTGGACGTTAGCCCGACTCCGAGTACAAGTGTAGACATTTTCTACACTTAATGCACTGGTCTGTTGGACTTGGTTGAACAAAAATAAACAATATTTTGTTGCTTAAGCTCATGTGTATTCAGTCATGATTCAATGGTATACTAAAAATCCGTTTGAAAAAAATTCTCACTGTTCTCTGGTCAAATATTTATATGCGATTAATTTTGATTAATTAATTACAAAGCCTCTAATTAATTAGATTAAAATTTTTAATCGAGTCCCGGCCCTAGTATTTAAATAAACAATAAATGTAATTGTTGGAACTAGTTTTTGTTGCTCCCTCAGATGATTTTCAGGTTTATAATAGAGGTGAGTTGATCTGAAGTATAGCTGTCTAACTGTTGGTGGAAGCTACGTGCTGTACAAGTATAGTCTAAATGTTAGTAAACTTGAAGTATATATTTTAGCATACTTATACATTGCTTGGTGAAGTATACTTCTGGTATGTACAGTCAAGTACAAATATAGTCTAAATGTTAGTAAACTTGAAGTATATATTTTAGCATAGGCTACTTATACATTGCTTGGTGAAGTATACTCTAAAAGTATAGTCTAAATGTAAGTAAACTTTAGTGTAAGTATATATTAAAGTATACTTACAATTTACCTGGGTAAGTCTACTTCTGATGAGTACAATGGAAGTAAACTTGAAGTCTACTGTCTTCATTATAAGTATACTTCAGTAAACATCTTTTTGTTAAGGGCTAGCTGGAATCACTAGCAGAAAACTGAAAGCTATAAGGTTCTGAGCTGTGTTAACCTTCAGCAGGTAAAGTCTACGACAGCTGAAAGTTAGATTTACTGTCATAAAAAGCCTTTGCAAAGCTAAATTTATGCAAGATTAAAAGCTTAATATGCATGATCTCTATCATTTTCAAGGAAATGATGCTTAAATTGAAGGTTGTAAAAGAATTTCTGTCATACATCTTAAATGTAAGACATTTTAAATAGAACACACTCAGATTCCTTTAGTAGCTTAGACATTGTAATGTTCCATTTTGGATAACTAACATTTTTCACAAATTTAACAAGTAGCAGTTGTTTATTGAGCCCTCACCAAATCCCATGTGTACTTGCAAATATTTACATAAAGTTAGTACTTTCTCATTTTTTCCTAGCTACATTTTTTTTTCACAAAGGAAAACAGTCTTGTCAAAAAGGGAGGAAAAAACCCACACAAGCATTATTCATCATAGTGAAGAAGACAGCTTTTTAAAATTTCATTGAGACTCAAGGTATGCCTTTGTCAGCATGTCATGTTCCCAGCTTTGTCATGTGAAAGACCTTGAAAACTGAAGGGATGGCAGGATAAAGTTTGGGAAAGGGTTGTATAATATAGTGTGTATGTGTGTGTGTATGCATGAAGTCCTCTTTGTGATGTGGTTTATTTGGTTTTCTATTATCTGTCTGCAGAATTAGAGTGTTTTGAATTGGGGGGTGTATTAAAAATATACTTTAAACCCAGGTCAGGATAATCTTTTATTTCCTTTGCTAAAAAAAACTTGAAAACTACAAACATAATGATGTTTGTGTGTGTTTTAAAGTATTGACCCTACATTAGATAACGGATGTTACTGTCCAAAAATGTCACCAAGCTACTGGAATT
Organism: Pachypanchax playfairii; assembly: GCA_006937955.1. Taxonomy (NCBI): domain Eukaryota; kingdom Metazoa; phylum Chordata; class Actinopteri; order Cyprinodontiformes; family Aplocheilidae; genus Pachypanchax; species Pachypanchax playfairii. Next base: position 1,911,172 of record SSNP01000036.1, read on the forward strand.
CTGATACTGTCAAAAATCTGTGGGTGAACCAGGCGTAGACGGAGTTTATTCATGGAAAATGTAATGAATTCAGCTTTACAGTGACTCTGGAAAAAAATGTGTACGACTAAACAGAGGAAAGCAGAACTGTAAACATTGTGATGCTGACAGCTAGACAAAGTTTTTAATTCTACAGGAGGATGGAACCATCACTAGAGCTGCCATTTGAGCAGAAACTCTTGGGATCAGATACAGCTAAGAATAGACTTTTTTTGTTACGCAACTGCTTGAGATGGTGGAAGAATCTGTGGCGGAGGTCTTCTGATGCCTGGACATGGTATTTCTAGCAGGATTCAGGGATTTAGCTGAAGGAGGTGGTTTTACAAGCCCCCTGCAACCCTGAAAAGGAAGAAGCAGGGATGGACGGACGGACGGACGGATGGATGGAGGTAGTTGGACAAAGAAAGTTCTGTGCAGGTTTAATAAGCTGCTGTTCTTGAACTCAGAAAAGTGATTTTAAATATATTTCAAAAGAAAAGTGATTAAAATATGATGGAAAGATTATTTGACATGTATCATGATCCACTCAGACACAATGTCACTGAGGTTTCCTGGGGTCATCTGGTGTTTTGAGTTTTGAAACATGAACGCACCATATCTGGTCTCGTTGTTATAATAAACTCTGAAAACTGAACATGCTTTCCAAGGCTGACCATAAGCAGCCAGTCAGAGCCTGTTGCTAGGAGACCTCGGGTACCGCTTTGATGTAGTTTAGGCTTTTCTCCAACTTTGATGAGAAGAAAGGTTTGTTTTACTGCTTTCTGCAGTTGTAGCACTGACGCTGACTGAGCAGATGGATGTAGAAAATGTTTTTAGGACATGGTTGAGTTGCCAATGATAGCAGCTCTCTCCTCGAACCTTTGGGAAGCAGATAAGAGTTATTCATCTGCAGAAAAGAGGTTAAAAATGTTTTCTTTGACCACCTGAATCCTAATCAAGTACTCAAGAAACACAACTCAAATTCCATACCTGTTTGGACGTGTGTAACATTGTATTTTTAACCTACCAGCATGTTGGCCAAGTATACTTCAGTTTCAAATAAGAAGTTCTTGTCAGAAATGCAGCTCTCTGCTTGCAGGCAAATACAACTTTCAGACAGCAAAAGTGTGTTTAGTCTATTGCCACCTTCGCACCAGGCGGGAAAAAACGGAGACTCCTTTGAAGTTGGAGTTGAGCTCTTGATGCATTCATGTCATGTTGGAAGTCCTCGGCTCCATCGTCACCCACTTACTGTCATGGAATGCAAAACCTGCATATATGACTGTGAATCTGACAATTTTGACACAGTGATGAAAGTAACCTGTTTGTATCACCTGAATGCAACTGATTTAAGGTTGTTTTTCTTTCTTTTATAGCTGTTTTTTTATATCTTTTATATAAATTTCCTCTTTAAATCGATAGGTCACAATATTAATAGTAATGCAAGCGGTTTAAGGCCTTAAATTTAACAACAAACAGGTTTGGGTTCCATTTTTTCAATCACTAATAGCACACCAGCACAGAGTGTTCTTATAGGAGCTCTTTGCAGCCTCCACTAAATGACTGAGAAGTGGTGGTTTTACAGCCTCAGTGGGAGTCAGAGTCTTGTCAGAGCTCATTGAAAGTAAACCTTCTGCAAGAGGGTGAAGGCCCAGAAGGCTTCAGCTCAGCCAACATGTCCGAGTTCATCACCACTAAGAGTTTAAAGTTAAAGAGAGTGGGTAGCAAAAGATCCAAACGGTGAACAGCAACAACAAATAACAGTGTATTTTAGTAATCTTTATGAAAGTCTAGTGGTGATGAGTTCATGAATATTAATTATGTTCTATGTTAGAAAGCTTGTGAACGAAAGTTGCTTTAATCTCCTCAAACCTCAACCACATTTCTTTGACTTAGATCACAATTTAGTTGCTTCTTCTCTCTATATATACCGCATACAATTTAATATGCACTAAATTAGGTTCAGAATATCAAAATAATTAAAATTGGTTTTTTTTTTTCCCAAACAAATGTATTTTGTTTTGTTTGTTTTCGTGTAAAAACTGTAAGATTAAGTTATTATGAAGATTTTTTATACTAAAATCCACTGCTTTATGCTTTGTTGTATGTCATAAAGGTGAAAGAAATTTGATACAAAACAAAACTGAATATATATTATTTTCAGTTTTACTATTGTGTTATTATATTGTCTCATTGGATACAGTTAGTTTGGAGTTGATACTGTCTTCATAAATAAAGAGAGCATTTTTCTTTTTTCTAGTCAAGTAATTTTATCGTTTAAAGTAAGCTGTGAGTGTCCGTGCCAGGTATTCAGTGTAATCTAATCCAGCTTGTTTAAACCACAATGACTGACAGAGTTATGTGACATGTTGGAGGCATTTTCAATTAAAAGAAACAATGCCGCCGTTCTTTGGTAAATGAGATTAATGGTATTATATTCCAAAGATAATAGTTAAAGAAATATTAAAATAAAGAGCTTGGCGTGGCTGTAGGTCCCAGCATTTCACCATGCTTTGGAGATTATCCATCATGAATCCTGGAAAAAAAAAGTTTTCAGTAATTTATACCTAAAAAATATAAATGTAATTTTCATGTATTGTAACTTGTTACTTTATGATTCTTATAAAGGTGTCATGTTCACAGTAATTGACTTTTCGCCAAGTCCCGCCCCCCTTTAGTTACTGTTGCTATGTTCGACAAACATGACCAGCGCGCCAGATTATCATGACTAGAAGAGGTATTTCCGTGCGTGTCAGTGACCTTTTTTGAAGTAATACCATTGCGACATCCTCCAAATCGAATCAGCCTTGATCTCTTTTCTCTCTCAAGATCAGTTTTGCTGAGTGGCGTCTGTCCACTCGCAGCCGGCGAGCACTCCCAGCTGCCAGCACCTCCAAAGCTCAGCCCTGACATTCGCCGAGAGCCAGCAGCAATCCTGAGCCGGCCCTCGGGGGCTCCAAGCAGTGCCGAGCTCCCCCTGACATCGAGTTAGTAGATGTGGGCGCACCGCTTTACCATCTTGCTTGGAGTTAATGTTTGTCGGAACTGCTCACATAGTAACGGTTGTGTGATTGGTCAATGGGGGCGGGGCCAGCGAAAGCTCAATTAAACACCAACACTCACTGTTTGGGTTTAACAGATGTTTTTTTTTTGGGAAGTTGAAATGCTAAATGCTTCAGCTTAATCTGTCCAAAACTGACCTCATTGTCTGTCCTGCCAGTAACTCCTTACCTCCTCAGATAAGCGTGCAGCTTGACTCCATCACGCTGATCCCCAAAACCTCCGCCAGAAACCTTGGTGTCATACTGGACAACCAGCTGTCCTTCAAGGAGCAGTTTAACTCCGTAGCTCGCTCATGTCGATTCGCTCTTTACAACATCAGGAAAATCAGAGCCTTCCTGACAGACCACACCACACAGCTTCTGGTCCAGGCCCTGGTCTTGTCCCGCATCGACTACTGCAACTCTTTGCTGGCCGGTCTTCCGGCGTCCTCGGTTAAACCTCTGCAGATGATTCAGAACGCAGCAGCACGTCTGGTCTTCAACCAGCCCAAAAGGGCTCATGTCACTCCGCTGCTCATTTCCCTGCACTGGCTTCCAGTTGCAGCACGCATCAAATACAAAGCTCTGCTTCTGGCTTACCAGACTCTAACACACACAGCTCCTACTTACCTTCACTCCTTCATCCAAACCTACATTCCCACGCGTCAGCTACGCTCAGCCGCTGAAAGACGCCTAGCGCTTCCACCACAACGTGGCATGAGATCATGTTCCAAACTCTTCTCCTCTGTTGTCCCCCGATGGTGGAATGACCTACCAAACTCGGTCCGATCCTCAGAGTCTGCAGCTACTTTTAAGAGCAGACTTAAGACTCACCTCTTTAAAGAACACTTTCAGTCTTAAGGAGGAATTGATTTATGATTTATGATAGCGATTTGGGAGTTTATCTCTACAAAAAAAATAAAAATTTGATACACTTGATGTATCAGCGTCGGAATTAAACTGGACTCCAAACAGTCCGCCTCCTTATATTGTTTCCTTCTCTTTGATTTCTTGCTTGTATGTTCTCTCAATGTAAGTCGCTTTGGATAAAAGCGTCTGCTAAATGACAGTAGTAGTAGTAGTAGTAGTAAATTAGCTTTTGCATGATTCTCGTAGTGTCTGCCACACATTATAAATCTTTTTATCTTACAATATGGCTGACAGAATGAAGTGCTGTCATTTTTGCAAAGTGGACAATGTTCAGACATGTATGTCATGTAAAGATGAACAATTCAGGTTAGACTGTTGTGATCATAAAGAAAATGCAGCATTAATGTTTTTGTTGTTGTTTTATAAATTAATCTACAGGTTGCCCTAATACACGTCATGGGTGAACACGTGACTGGAGCTTTAGCAGCAAGGAACTTGAATGTTCTCCACATCATTTGTTTTTTCTCCAATGATTCTGGATTCTTCCCACAGACTAAAGAACATGTATGATAAATTAATCGGCAACACTAAACTGCTTTCAATTGGTTTTGTTGTTTATTTTGTTGTTGTTTTTGTGGAACGAGAATGAATCTGAGTTTATGAGTCATTACTAGTTCTGCTGTTCATACCAGGGAAGTCGAGAAGTTGCTGCTTGTATTTGGTTCAATTGTAGAACAGAGTCTCAACTGGGCAATTTGCTGCTTTCTGCACTTCTTTTAAATAGAGCTTGAGAATAATTTCTAAAGGAATTATTTTGTTTTTAAAGTATTTAACTGAAACATTCCCATCATCATGTAAGATGAAAGCTTTTGAAAGCCGAACATTGTTAAACAAAACATGTCTTAAGGTGAAACAAGTTCCTGCAACATTATTCTCCCAGGCAGGATTGAAAGAAAAATTATTATGAAAATAATTTTGATAAACTGGTAGATTTTAAATTAAAATTTTACTTTGTGTGGCAGAAAAATAAGGATATTTGTTTCTCCAGTTTAATGACTTTTAGAGTTGGTTTCTCCCATGACATTATTTTCCCCATAGAGACTGTTTGACTTCAGTTTTAAAATAAATGGGTGACAACACAATCTTCACAATGAGGTCATGAAAGAGTTCACCTCATACTGTGGTGATGGACTGCAGATGCTTTAGACCACATCAGTAACTCTGAAACCGCTGAAGATCTGCAGCACTTTAGTATGCTGCAGTAAATTAGATTCATTATTAATAACTTATAGAGAACAATGCACGCTACCTGCTAGACAAATAGACTATCTTTAGTGGGCAAACTGCCTGGGAATGCAATAAACATTCATCATATGTTTGATGTGATAAATCATTACAGGACTTAAAGTGGCCGCTGCAGCTCCTCCAATAGAACTGCATTGATATCTCTTCATTTATTACCTGTCGCACTTAAATGAGGCAGGTAATCTGGATTAGAGATTAAACTGTTGAATTACACGTGGTTATTTTAATGTGGTTCCTTAAATGATGAGGCTTTTTGTACATCTAAGTTTCTTTAAAGAGTCAACAGCTGTAGACAGGAAGGATCTCCTGTAGAGGGTTCTAGCTGTGGACGGGAAGGATCTCCTGTAGAGGGTTCTAGCTGCGGACAGGAAGGATCTCCTGTAGAGGGTTCTAGCTGTGGACGGGAAGGATCTCCTGTAGAGGGTTCTAGCTGTAGACAGAAGGATCTCCTGTAGAGGGTTCTAGCTGTGGACAGGAAGGATCTCCAGTAGAGGGTTCTAGCTGGGGACGGGAAGGATCTCCTGTAGAGGGTTCTAGCTGTGGACGGGAAGGATCTCCTGTAGAGGGTTCTAGCTGCGGACAGGAAGGATCTCCTGTAGAGGGTTCTAGCTGTAGACAGAAGGATCTCCAGTAGAGGGTTCTAGCTGTAGACAGGGAGGATCTCCTGCAGAGGGTTCTAGCTGTGGACAGGAAGGATCTCCTGTAGAGGGTTCTAGCTGTAGACAGAAGGATCTCCAGTAGAGGGTTCTAGCTGTAGACAGGGAGGATCTCCTGTAGAGGGTTCTAGCTGTGGACAGGAAGGATCTCCAGTAGAGGGTTCACATTGTTGCATTAGTCTCAGGTTTACGTGAACGATGGTGGTGTTTTTTATTTTATATACTGGTCCCTTCTTATCACAGTCGGCTCAACTGGGGTCCAGAGAAGATGACTGCAGGTGAAATTACACCTTACACAACAGAATTATTCTTGCTGCAAACACTGAAAGATCTAAACTATCTCAAGAAGCACATTTTCTTACTATCCTTTCTTGAAAATAGCTCACTGTTGTGCCTCCAGTTCGTTGTGTTTTCTACATCAACACCAAGGGGTTTATTCTCCACCACCATCTCTACTTATCCAACCTCTTTTGTCTGATTTGGATGATTATTCTCACACCATTCCAGACTGGTTCACCATCTCGCTACAGTCAGTCTCTTGTTTCTGAGCAGAACCTATTGGATAAAATAATGTTTACTTGAACTGCTTTTTTTCTGTACATTTGCTTGTTTTTATACCCGACTTTCAGCTGTTTCTAAACACTTCTCAATAATTCTGTATCTCCCTCCATAAAGGATCGTTTTTTCTTGTTAAGTGGTTTTTAAGGCCACTGGTGAGCCCATGTTTTATATTAGTGAAATGTTTCCCAAACACACTTGTGGCCATATTGGTGACTCCTCCTGATGCTCCATTAGCATTCTAAATATATCCATATTATTTATAAGCGATCTACATTCACCTAAAGGATTATTAGGAACACCTGTTCAATATCTCCTTAATGCAATTATCTAATCAACCAATCACATGGCAGTTGCTTGAATGTATTTGTACTTGTTGATGCTAGAGGTCAGAGGAGAATGGACCGACTGATTCAAGCTGATAGAAGAACAACTTTGACTGAAATAACCTCATTACAACCGAGGAATGCAGAAAAGCATTTGTGAAGCTACAACACGCACAACCTTGAGGTGGATGGGCTACAACAGCAGAAGACCCCACCGGGTACCACTCATCTCCCTACAAACAGGAAAAAGAGGCTACAATTTGCACCAGCTCACCAAAATTGGACAGTTGAAGACTGTAAAAATGTTTCCTGGTCTGATGAGTCTCGATTTCTGTTGAGACATTCAAATGGTAGAGTCAGAATTTGGTGTAAACAGAATGAGAACATGGATCCATCATGCCTTGTTACCACTGTGCAGGCTGGTGGTGGTGGTGTCATGGTGTGGGGGATGTTTTCTTGGCACACTTTAGGCCCCTTAGGGCCAATTGAGCATCGTTTAAATACCACAGGCTACCTGAGCATTGTTTCTGACCATGTCCATCCCTTCATGACCACCATGTACCCATCCTCTGATGGCTACTTCCAGCAGGATAATGCACCATGTCATAAAGATTGAATCATTTCAAACTGGTTTCTTGAACATGACAATGAGTTCACTGTACTACAATGGTCCCCACAGTCACCAGATCTCAACCTGATAGAGCATCTTTGGGATGGGGTGGAACGGGAGCTTCATGCCCTGGATGTAAGATGCTATCCTATCAATATGGACCAACAATTCTAAAGAATGCTTTCAGCACCTTGTTGAATCAATACCACATAGAATTAAGACAGTTCTGAAGGCGAAAGGGGGTCAAACACTGTATTAGTATGGTGTTCCTAATAATCCTTTAGGTGAGTGTATGTTCCTCATTATGATTTAGATTTCCTCTTCTATCTCTCTGCTCTACAGCTCTACAACAACAACATCTAGGCTCTAACTCATCAGGGTCAAAGTTATTATTTGAGCCTGTGAAATGTTCACCAGCTGCTCCTACTTGTGAACAATCCTCATGTTGCTGTGGTTACTCATCATAACAGGTGGCAAATGGTCACAAACAGTAGAAATCCCTCCGGCAACACAGCATCCACACCAGAATGAAAAACATTCAAAACAGTTTTCAAAAGTAGAAAATGTTGTAACAGTATAACAGAGCTACTACAACTAGCTGCTACCACACGCATCGACTTCACATCACAGTCCTGTTTATAAAAACTATCTGATTTTAGACAGTTTCTCCTCACAAAACGTCCCTCTTGTGCTGACAGTAGCGGACCATTCCTCTACATTTATGTGTGAAAATTATTTATGGATGAAAAGGCTGAGGTTTGTTTATGTAAAAAGAAACAAGCAAAAAATGCAAAAGTAAAAATGACATTTGTTTTAAATGGGACACAGCCATTATTAAAATTATATTTAGTGGGTTGATGTGCTGACAGATCCCTGGAATGTTTGTGTTTTGAGTTTTACATCAAATGTTAAAGACATCTGAAGTTTTCTCTCTTCTTCTGCATGACAGAGTTCATTATGAACTTCTGCTCACTGTTAAAGGTTGAGCACAGGTGTTGCTGTCATCTTTTTACTTCTCTCAATATGTTTTCAACCTGAAGCTCAAAGACTTTTTATCCCTTTTTTTTGGGCTACATCTAAAATTGTTTCACTTTGACTTCCTTGCCACAGCTGCTTCATCATCAAACTCACATGTATGTTAGAAAGTCTAAACATCCATCAAAACAGGAATTCTTTGCCGTATTATTTCCAGCACTCAGTGTGTGACTGACAAGTAAATAAGAACACGGCAGTCATACCAAAAATAGGCTTCATTCCACAGCCAATATAAAAGCCTTTCACACTGCTAATAACAGACCTGCTGCTGAGCACTATGTTCATTTCTTACATTGTTCGTGGCTTGTTTAGAGAATTCTGTTGGCTATTTTTCCACCATTTTTTATATTTTTCTGCATCCTTATTTCATTCATAGGTTTTTGAAGTCAGTGTGTTTGATTCCAATTGCTTTGTTTTTCTGCTGGCTGGTACAATAATACTACAACAGTCCAGTAGAGTTCACACATTTTCTTTGAGCCTCTGTGCAGCGTTTTCATAGTTTCTTCTCAAAGGGCTAAATAAAAACATACAAGTTCATTTTAATCAGGCTAAATGTCAGAATGAGTATGAACGATCTTCTCCTTAATCCAAAGAAATCTGGGATAGTCTTCAGCATCACAGTGTGAACACAGGATAGTTGAGGGAATTTATATTATGGTAGTTTTAGTTGTTTCTTTCAACTGTTTCATACATGAATCAAGATGTTTTCTGAAGAAGAAAAATACAAAATTGAACTTTGTCATCACTGTTTTTAACATATACTTTTCAAAAAAGTTTTATTATGTCTGTTCCGGTTAACAACGTGTTCTGACCATGTATTGGATAAACACATGAGGATTATTATGATATTTTGATGTTATCCTTATAATATTATAAAAATGCACACACACTGTCATTCTGCCCAATGCTTATGTTCAAATAAACCAAAAGTACCCAAACATGTAAAAAAATAGCTTTCCAGTGTAATGGCCACTATGCAAGACAAGGTTAATTTTGTGATGTGACAGTATAATTACATGTCCTGTCTAAATGAACTAAAGTGTCATGAAACCCTGATACTACCAGAACCCTGCATGTAATGGGACTCGATTAGAAACTAATTATTCCACTAATTACTTTTGACTTTTGACATATAAGGCCTTGAAAGACCAAGCTCCATCTTATATTAAAGATCTTATTGTTCCATATGCTCCTAACAGAGCACTTCGCTCTCAGACTGCAGGTCTGCTTGTAGTTCCTGGAGGTTCTAAAAGTAGAACGGGAGGAAGAGCTTTTAGTTATCAGGCTCCTCTCCTGTGGAACCAGCTTCCACTTTTTATCCGTGAGGCAGACACCTTGTGTAGCTTTAAGAATAGACTTTCCTTTTTATACAATCCTATAGTCGGGGTTAGCTTGGGTTCTCCTGGTCCATCCCTTTAGTTATGCTGCTATAGGCTTAGACTGCTGGAGAACATACTGTCCACATGTTTTCACTCTGCTGTCTCTCTTTACTCTCCATGTCTGTATTGATTGTTACTGCTGCCATTAACTGTTTCTCTGTTTATCTTTCTATAGACATGACGACTGGCCCAAATCCATCAGTGTTTGTCTCTTTCCTGTCAGATCAGTCAGCTAAGGCAGAAGGCCGCCCATCCTGAGCCGGGTTCTGCTAGAGGTTTCTTCCTGTTAAAAGGGAGTCGTTCCTGTCCACTGTCACCAGTCGTGCTGCTCCGGATGGGGGATTGCGTTGAATTAACAATACAACCTAATCGGCTGGTTCCTTAGATAGGAAATGTTTTATTATTAATTGGTTGATTTTTCTGTAAAGTGCCTTGAAATGACTTTGTCATGAACTGGCGCTTTATAAATAAATCAACTTGAAATAAATTTGAAACTTAATTATTACAGAAGAAGAAATGGAACAAAAGTTGAGTCAATGATTATGGTGTCTACGTGCCACAACATGTTTAATCAGAGAACAGGGGTGGCGGCTGCTTGTTTAAGACATAAATTTAACTAGGAACCCAATTTTGGAGGTCAAGTTAATGCCATTCAGTGTAATGGCTTGTTTCTAAGGTGCTCAGGAATGCCCGATTTTATGTCTTTAAGACATGCTTGCAAGGTAATTAACTGATTGGAATCATCAGATTTCATTTATAAAAATAACTGAGTTTCTTCAGCGTAACAGTTGAAATTTATTCTGTGTTGTCTGGTAATTTCACATAGATTAAAGATAATTGTTCTGAGCACCAAACCCTGAGGAACTCCGTGACCATCTGTGGTGGACAAATAATCATTATTTACATGAAAAAACTGGAATTTATCAGATAAATATGAATTCAACCAATTCAGTGCAGTCCACTGAATCCTAATGTCATCCTCTACAATAGTACATTGTGATCTCTGATATCAGACTGAGATGTAACGGGAGAAGTAAGTTCACTGTCTAAGGCTATGAGAATATCATTAGTAACTTTCACCAGTATGGTGTCTGTTCTTTGTTGAGCTCTAAATCCTGACTAGATCTCCTCAAATGGAATATTACTGTGTAAATGCTCACACAATCTTTTCAAGAGGTTTTTTAAATGAAGGGCAGATTGAATATAGGTTTTTAATTAGCTAAAGAATCACAAGAGAAGTGGGGCTGGAGGTCCCTCTTACTCACCCACACACAATTACAGTGTTTTTAAGCATGAAATGCATAACTAATGCACTCACAGTTTAGTTAAATACCTGTTCAGAAAATTTAAAAAGCATTGTAAATAGAGCTCAGTTATTGTGAATAAAACAGCAAGACTGTCAATTTCTCCAACCTTCAGGTGAAACTTTTTCCCATTTATCTGGTCATGGTTAAATGATTAAGTGTCAAGACATTATCTAAATATTAAATATCATTAGTCAGGATAGAATTACACTAGGATATTAATTATAATGGGATCCTTAAGCCATGGGAGAAGCATAATTTCCCTTCAGTTCCCTACAGGATATTGAATCAAATAATCCAGTTTTACTTATTATTCACATATCACCTTATATTTTTTTTAATTTTTGAAAATGATCTGTGAAATGGAGAATAAGAAAATAATTAGCTACATGAAAAAGAAAAATTAAACAATGTTTTGATACAAAAAATTCCCATCCAGACATGTCTAAATCTATGAAAGAGAGAATTTTTATGTTGGTGGAGAAGCCATCATATTAAAGGTTATGATCACAATATTTTATATCAGCAGGTTATTATGTTGTTCAAAGAGCAGTCACTTGGGTATGGGTCTGAAATAACTCAAAATACTGTGAATATTTGACAGGAAAATGCACATTTTCTGGCTTTAGCACATTTCTGTTATTATATTTAGTCCTATGACTAACTGTGATTATTCGTTCGTTGTCTACATCTATATTTACTCTCAAGGTGATGGTTAAATATCCAGAAGTAATGCTGACATGACCTACTAAAGCCCAAAAGGAAAGTAAACTACATTACCCAGCAGTCAATGCGTTACAACTTTTCGCTACGGCAAGCACCAGGAGAGAAAGTTAGCTTGTTTCAGACTAATTGGTACATGCTGCCTTACGAGTATAGTTTGATGTTCAATATCAGAAGGTTTTATAGACTTTTTCCTCAGCTCTTGTTGATTTTTTTTTACAGTTTGAGCTTTATGGAAAAGTTTCAAATGTAATTTATTCGTCTCAAACGACCACACAGAAAAGTTTGCTTAAGTTAGCTGCGAAGCTAATAACAACGTAGCTAGTCGCATCTGGAAACGTAGCGTTATCATTTTTAATGACGTTGCCTGGTATATTTTAAAGGCTTTAACTTTTTTAGTTTATGTCGGTTACTTTAGAGATGTAAGAACATGGTAGTTTTAGGTGTAGGAATGTGTCCTGGTATGGATGAAGATTTGCTTCGCAGGTTGCGGGCAGCTGATATCAGAACAGGTCAGTGAGCGTTCATGTTTTGCTCCTTCTGATAGCAAGAAAATGAATGATAACTAACTTCTTGTTGGTTTTTTTAGTGGAGGACCTGGTGTCAGCTGATACTGAGGATCTTGCTCAGAAATGCTCCATATCATACAAGGTATTTATTGCATACAAACCAACGAGCCCTAAAACCTTATTTACTGTAGCAAAGGGGCGTGTTGGGATCCTGAAACCTTGGGGTTCACCCCAGTGCAGAAATATTTACACTTTATAATTGTTGAATTTACTTATTCTTACTTTTTTTTTTTACTTTAAGTAGAAACTCAATCAACACAGTATCATTTTATTCACTCACAGTTAAAGTTAAACACTAAGAAACATTTTGAAAGAAAGGTCAGATATGAAATTGTGACACTGTATATTTGTGAGTGTTTATTTTCCAGTTATAAACTCACATCTGAGTTTCTGCTCCTTTTGTTCACCAGGGTTTGACTCAGACTTTTGATATCTGTTAACTTTGCCGCTTTTCTGTCTAAAATCCGCCTCTTCATCACTTGTCTCTTGTGTTAGACTCCTCATGTCCTCTGCACCTCAATCTTTTAAAGAAAATTAATTGAAAAAGAAAACTTGAAATCTAAGTAGATAATTAGTTGTTGGTCTGATTATTAAGAAAAGTTCTGTTCCTAATTTAGTTTTTCCTCAGACTTCTGCAAATTTTTTAACAGAAAAAATTTACCTTTTAAAGTGAGTTTTATGGATGAACATCTGTCTTCACTATCTTCTGTTTTTGAGCAAACATATTTTTATGTTTCAGAAGTTCAGAAGTTTAATACATGATTGAACTGATCTGTATTGTAAAATCTCTTATAGTATGAAATCTGTTGGGTGTTATTCGGTTCTCCAAAAGTTCAGGTCTAGCTCACAGCTGGTTTGCTGTATTATTCTGTATCCTTTAAATTAAGCCTGAGACTACGCCTCTGAAACCATACGTTTCTAGTTTATTTTGATGTGTTAGAAAAATTTATTTAAAAACAAACACACATGATTTATTTTTGGCATAAACCTGCAGAGTGAGATAATGAGAACAATACCATTTTTATCTTAAACACATTCTCTCCTACATGCACATGTTCGTCAAAGTTACAGTTTTTTTATTAGGAGAGAAAGAAAAGAAGCCATTTTTATTGAAATAAATTGATTTGTTCCTGCATAATGTGCCAAAGTTGATTAAGTCTACATCTGTAATTTTTTTGTACAGTTTTTCTCCATTTTTCTAACTCCAATCTCAGCTGCACCTTTTTTTAATAACATTTACATCAACTTCTGATCATATAGATTTGAGCCGTTGATCAAAGTTGGGGTCATAATGGTTTCAGTTTGATTTAATAAATGTGGGTGAATAAAACCAATTAAAATATCAGATCAATAATTTTACAGTTTCCAGTTTAACTGGCTTTCCTTTAATTATGTTCCTCTGTTCCTTTTTCTGTCCGGCTTGGAAAAGTTCCAAGTTCTGAACTTTTAACTAAATAACTGACTTCATGCTAGTGAGTATGTATTCCTTAAGTCAAGGATTTAGTTCCAAGGTTAAACTCTGCAGCCTGGCTGTGAGCAGTTTTAAGCTGCATAAAAATATGAGCCCAGTACTTTTGGGGTGTTGATTTGCTGGATTTCCTGCAAAAAGGTTGTGGTCAAAGGTGGTAAAACCACTAATCTAAAGAAAACATCCACAGATCCAACCCATCATTGAGATTGAACTGACAGCTGGAGATGCAGCTTTATTTTTGTCAAATCTGCCGCGAGCAACCACCCTGATTTAAAAAAAAAAAAAAAGCTTAAGAGACGACAGACATGTTATTTTATGTTCCAGTGTTCACTGCATGTTTATAACTCAGCTGTCATTAAGATAACTCGCAAAAAGTGATATTAAATAAACAGTAGACATCTGCAGATGTTGTATTTACAGCCCTAATTTTGTTTTGTATATATTATATTGGCAACATTTTCTTTCAACAGACCCAATAAGAAATCTTCATATGGAATAGCTAAAAGTAGCAGTGATGAATTATAGAAATCTAGTTACTTATTAATTATAAATGCCTTCTGAGTTTCATTTCTAAGTCCTTTATCAGTTTGAAAATACAAAAAATATATCAACAATAAAATACTGACACTCCTAAAAAATAACTTTATTTATGAAATAAGCGTGAATGAATATTTACATGTACAAGAACAAACAAAAGGAGGTAAAAATCTGGAAGTTACCTGAAAATCCACTATCTTTATGTACTAATTTCAAGCTTTCAAATAAAAGTGAGGTTTCCCGCTTGCTGGAGGTTTTGAAAGAGAAACAACCAGCTCATTAATTTAAAAACAGCGTCTGAGCAGAACTTATCTGCTGTCGAAGTCGAGCATCCAGCTGAAGTAACAGTGACCAGAATGCCTGTTTGAGTGGACGGTGACTTCCCTGTGGGATCATTGTGTTTTTGAAATATATCTCGTTTTTCCCCTCACTGCCTGGTTCAGCCAGAATTCCTGCCCTGTGTATTCAGCCTGCAGGCATCTATCTCCTGAGCTGATAACCAGCATCCCAGTGGTCCATCATGCTCCGGCTGCTCGTTTCAGCCTTTGTTGTGGACACAAATTTCGGCAGCTCTGAGGTCGATCCTGGTTCGTCCGGACAGGCACATTAATCTGACGACAGCCTTCTAGAGTTTAATTAAAGCTACAGAAGGCAGTTTTTTTCTTGTAAAAACACACCTATCATACAAAAAGAACCTCCCAGATAGGAGTCCCAACAATTCTACTAATTGAGACCCAGAAGATTTACCATCTTCTCCAAATAAATATTAGCTGTCGGGCATGAATTAAAACAGGAATTTCTTTTTCCACAATGATAGAATATAAAAAAAGTAAATCATCCAAACAGCTTTTCCTGCATCAACAGGTGTTGAGCCTTATTGTTGTTGACTGTATGTTCAGTCTGTGCAGCCAAACAAGCTCTAAAGTATTTTGAAATAATATAACATCAATACTGTCAGTCAGGGAGCAGATATTATTATTATTATTGCTGATCACAGTCCTTGCTGCTTGTGAATATTATTAAGTTAATAACATGAAATGTTACATAACAAAGCTAGCTGCCTTTAAATATATGTAGAACTCTGTTGGTTTTCTGTCAAATCTATTTACATGTTTGTGATGGTTTAAAATGATGCTGCATTAATGTGGAAGAGCACAAAAAGAAAAATGGCATCAGCATCAATCAAACTGACTTCCTTCCTGTCCCGTAGAGTTGTTTAGGTAAGATTCTTATAACGTTAGACCTCTGTTTGCATCAGGTTTGTGACTTATGGCGCTTTTCCACTGGTACCTACTCAGCCCCGCCCGACTTGCCCTGACTCAACCCGACTCGATATATATTTATAACAAAAAGAAATCGAAGAAATTACCTGTATGTGTAAATACTTACACAGGAGGTATGAACGGGAATGTTTTAAGAGATTTAAACATACAATAAAAACATGATTAACGCTAAAACTAAAGGCCTAATTAGACCACCGCTGTAAGGATTTACTTTTTTCTTACTGCTAGTTTTTTTAAAACTTAAATCTGAATGAAAACTTCTCTCCCTCTGCAATACCGCTCGCTTCGTCCGTCATTGGTTTAAATTCTCTGCCAAATTATCAAAAAGAATTATGGAATTTGTAGAACTTGAAAGGATACACCAGACCCATCCTTAAAATTTGAGAAAACTATTATGTATTTCGAGGAAGTATTTGAAGAATCCTTGGAATTTGGACAGTTCTCGTCGCGGCAGTGTGACGTAACATCCTTAAAATACGTCCTTCAAAGAATGCAGACCCTGAATTTGGACACAGTCATAGAGACCACCCTAAGATTTGAGATCTTAAGATCCTCCATCTTGAATAAATCAGTTTACTATTTGGGTTTCTATAGTTTGTGTATTTCTTCTGATACATTAAGAGAGAAGCAGACTTCTCTGTGTTCCTTCCAAACAATCCAGACTTGTTTAATCTGTTACAGACTTAGTTTTTATTCAAGTCAGAATGAGATGCTGCAGATTAGCTCAGACAAAAACACACCTAAACAGGAATTAATATTTATGTAATTAAACCAAAATAATAATGATGAGACAAAACACACATTTCTACATAGCAGGACTGAAAGGTTAGTGTTTTATTGTTGGAGCATATTTCTCTAGAGATGACTCGTGTTTATGGGCTGATGAACACGATGCTGATTAGAACAGATAAATCATTTCCTTTCATCTTTAATAAATACAGCATTTATGTTACATGTAAAAATAGAAACAAATTGTTGCACAGAGCAGATGGATTCATGTGAGTAAAAAACCTGTCGGGTAATAACTTCGATCAAGCCGTGTTGGTCAAGACAATGTGTATTTTGCTGCCTAATTAATGAGAGGTCTCTGTGTGTGTCTATAGTTTGATAGGCAGCTTGTTGTTTATGTGTGAGTGTGTGTTTCCCGTGCAGTAGCAGTAGGGATCCAAAGCTTTATTAAATCAGTAAGACTTTTCAACCAACTGTTAGGAAATACGGAGCGTTTCTTGGGGAAAAACATTCACCATGAATCAAGAATGTGTGACAGAAATACAGCTGGACACTTCATGTGGTCCACTAACGAGCAATTTATCCTCAGGGAAAGTGGGTGTGGTTCAGCTCCTGCCAACATCAATGTTGACTTAGTGATAATTAGAGATTTGCATCATTTTAGTGAAACTATAATCGTCTTCTGTGCATTTTACTGCGATTGTTTCACACTAAAAGGGCGACGTGTGGCGCAGCTGAAATTATGAACGAGGGGATTTAAAATGGCCAACCATTGTGACAGTTGACTTGTTTGTTTTAGGCAGTGAGTGAGCATTTTTTGGCAAATATATGTGCAATATCAAGATAATTATAGACACTATTGGGAGAAATGATGTCAAAATATTTCTCTGGAGAAATTCTTTGGCTGCTTTAGTTAAAGGATTCACATCATTTTAGATACAGAGTTTTATTCCCATGTTTTAATGATAAGAATCACAAGGTTCCTCAATATATAACAACACTGTCGGGAGAAAATTGTGCCAAAATTTGAAAGAAACTCAATCGAATTTCTGCAGTTTAGATGTAAAACCATGAAAATAACGTTAAATACAATCTGATACAACATTCCAAGCTCTCATGTGAAGGACTTGGAGTGAGTGTTGTGAATAATTCTCAGATATTTTCATGTCAGATCTGAGTTTTTCTGTCAAACTGGCAATTTTCAATTTTCAATGTCGATTAGCTTTAATGGATTCACATCAAGTGAAACTTCCTGAGTTTCTTTCAGTTCGGTTTAGTGGATCATTAGATTTTTTCGCATACAGCAACACAAACAAAAACATTGTTTGCCTTTCTGCAGCGGGTGATTAAATATTTCTTTTTCTTCAGTTTTCATTTCAGATTTTCTTACACAGAATAAATGAATGTTAATTTCAGTAAATTTTTTGCTAAAACAGATTTTGTTTTAGACCTTTAAAAAGTATCTGTATCTGTTGTATCGGCTTCTTTTATTTCCAAATAGAATGAATTATTTAATCACGCATTCTGAACAGATTAAACAGTTTCTATAAAGATCCTGCTACATGTTACACAAGTAAATAATTGACGTCATCTTTATGATAATTAGAGAACTATGTAATACATGAGTGTTCTACATGATCTCAGTCATGGCAGTTTGAGCAACATATGCTGTTATTTCTGTGTTTCAGGCTCTGTTTGCCATCCGCCGTGTGCTGCTAGCGCAGCATGCAGCGTTTCCAGTGTCAGGCGCTGATCTGTATGAGGAACTATTGAGCTCCACAGCCATCCTCTCCACAGGAAACCCCAGGTAAAGTCAATTCTGCACACGCAGCAGAGCGTGGTGCTTTGTCTTTCAGGGCCGGGGGGATGTAACAGCAGGCTCAACAGTTCCTCTGCAGCTTACAGGAAGGTTCGTTTTCTTCTTCTCAACAGTCTTTCAGATTGAAGCTCCTGTTTAATTCCAAGTTAACAGTATTTGTTCATTAACTTTTTGACTCATAAGCTTTAAAGTTCGCATGCTCTGACAAGTTTCATAATGTTTTCACTCATTGCTGCTCAGTTTTATGAACCGTCTCAGGTAATCATAAAGATTGTTTGGGGGTCACTTTGGTTTCAGCTGGAAACGCTGCAGTCAGAATTTTCTGGTCCTTTTGGGTTTGGATTCGTGTCAGATTTCATACTGTTCTTTATGTTATGTAACAGCGTCTGATCTGAACCACATACCAACCATACTTTTAAATTTGTTTCCATGTAAAGTGATACTTACTGAGGAATGTGGACGTCAGACAATGTGTAGAATATTCACTGAATAATCCAACATGTAACCTGTCAGCCAACACCTGCAGAGGCTCCGTCTAATTACTGGAGCAGTCTTTCTAATGGAAATGTGGCATTTTATCTGTAAAATGGCGACAGAATATTTAAACATGTCTTTGTCCTGCTTTGGCTTCGAGTTAAGGAAAACAGCTATGAGATATAATATATGATTTATTGCTGGGTTTCACATGACGTTGCGTTGACGTCACCAAATGCAGATGGGGGTCAGGAAGTAACCGCCGCTGCACAGAACCCTGCTGAACTCTGCTGATTCGGCTTAAAAATGCCCAAAATCTGTGCGGTCTACGGTTGTTGCAACCGCTCTAATCGGGAGAAAGACAAACGTTTTTTTCGTGTCTCGAAAGTCGTGTGTCACAAAGATCTTAATTTTAAAAAACTTACCGAAAGAAGACGGTAGAAATGGATCACTTATCTCCAGCTAAAAACAAGAGGCGCAGAAACGGACAATGCTAGAGTTTGCAGCGATCACTTTCTAAAAGGTTTAATAAAAGGGTTTAATAAATGTTCTAGTGTTTTAGTGAACATTTACTTATAAACATCTACAAAAATGGCAGATAAACAAGTTTTTCTCTGGCCACAAACCACGTTTTTATGGGGGGTTCTGTGGATCTCTCTGAATGGTTGAACTACATTATAGAAATATATAGAGAGAAATTACTTAAAATCAAACAAATCTAATAGAAATTTGGATTAAAAAGGCATAATAAAGTATTTACATGTAGATACTAGCACATAAACACACTCGTTATTAGCATTAGCAATAGTATTATTATCACGAATTAAAAGTAGCACAACTCACGACTTACCCGTGCAAAAACAAGACGACAGCCATTTAAAGCTTCTCTGGATCCTAAATCGTTGACCCAAACTGATACAAAATAGTTGTAGGCTTCCAGGCTTTTGAAGGCTTTCATTTGATTTGCTGTGTAAAAAGAGGTATGCAGGATGAGAGTTTATGTCGATAGCTTCAATACAGGGTAAATCCTCCAGACTGTATTTAAAGTCCGATCTTTTTAAACTATACGGGTCATAACCTAAATGAAGATATATTTTTTCGTGATATCGCGTCTGTGCTAGTCCATTTAAAGCCTTACTATAGTCGCTTTCAGACATCGCGCTGTGTTGTTGTGACCAAGTGAAACACTTCCTGACCCCCATTTGAGTTTCGCGCGGCTTCCGACTCATGTGAGTGAAACCCAGCAATAGTGACGTCATCAGGATTTAGAGGGAAACCCTTTGGAAAGAGTATTTAAAAAGACTTTGGATGTTTTTTTATTCAGTTAATTAACTTTAAGTAAGAAATTAAAAAAACAGCATTTAGTCGAGTCTGATTTTAAAATGAGTTTTATGATCTGAGACATGTAAATGTAAAAAAAAAAAAAAAACAGGAGAAACAAGGCAAATACTTTCTCATAGTAGTACTCGATCTTATTTTTTAAGATACACAGATAAGTTGTTTTAGATAAAAATATATCATCAGACTGAACAGTGCGGCTTCAGTGTATGAAATAAAACTTCTTAGTTTTATAACTTTATTGTAACTTCCATATATTTATTAATTATGTATTTTGTAGCCTTTTTCTGCTGAGATGGTTCTCACTGTTTGTCTTTGTGTATTTGACATGAATTAGTTTGATCCAGCTGAAAGTCTTCTTTCAAAATCACTGTTTTAAAATTCAATTTATATTGAATCCTGCTTGTGTGTATAAATCATCCACTGAATCATGTCTCTGCAGTAAAAATGCCTCTTCAGTAGTTCAGTGTGTGTAAAAGTGAGCAGAACAGAGATGGTTGGAGAAGTTTCCTGCCTGAGGAAACGTTTTAGCAGCTACAACCGACGTTTTGTTTTGGTCCATTTGGCTCTTCTGTTCATCCTTAAATGGCTTCTGATATATAAGCTGCATTAACTCTGACCTCTGCTTGACCACTTCCTGGTAGGAAACATTTAAAACAAACAGACAAAACACGTCCGAAAACCCAAATTGAGCAGAAATCTTCTCTGCTATGAGGTCGAGTCTGTTGCAGCATGATGGAGGAGGTTCGTACAGAGATTCAGCTGTCTGTCTGTCATAGCACAAAGCATGGAGAGTAAATATTCTTCAGCTGTAGCAGACTCGACAGATCTGTGAAACTATACAGGGGGGCAGAATTTATAGGATGGACCTCTTCTACAGTCAGACTTACTGTTTCAGCATAATTAATGACCACAGGTGTTTTCTCTCTCTCGCTGGGGCTCTTTTAAAGGGTTTTTATAAATTAGTTCCACCTCTGGAGCAGTGGAATGAAACTAAATCATACATGTCAGTGAAGTGGTGGGGATTTATGTGTCTTGGCTGCCCTCTGCTGGTGAAAACAGGTTAGTGGCAAATAGAACCGTGAGTGAGGTGTGGCTTCATGCAGAGATCAATACTGAAACTTCTAGTAAAGAAAGACTTTAGAAATGACTGTAAATAAAAATGTGTCAAATTTTAATACTTTAATTCTAATTTCAAAATAAAACAGACTTTTTCCCCAACTTCCCTGTAAAACATCGTCATCTTTGATCTTCTGTTTCTGTTACAGTCTGTGTGACTATAATTCAGTTCATGTGTAAAAAAAACACACTGTTGAGTCTTTTTAGTATTTTACATTATTCAATATACTTTCTAACGTATTTTCATCGAGGTAGTAACTAGTTTAATTTCAGAGGTTTCAGTCTGTCGTGAATAATTAACATCAAAGTGTTTCCATGAAGCTGCCTGATAACAGGAACCCTGAACACTCGGCTCTCTCTGACCCGCCTCTTCTTCTACTATCAGCTGTTTGAGAGACTTTATCATCTTCTTTAAGAAGCTAATAAAGACTCACGTCTTCACAGTTACACTCATTTAGTGTGTTTGATCCAGTAAAGAAAAGATTCTGAAATGTGAAACACAGCTGTTGCATTCAAAAGCAGAAGAGAGGTTGAGCTTCTTAACGTTTCAAATAATCTGCACAAATTGAAGCTATAAAAGTAAAACATGGCTGCTGTTTGAAAGCTTTTATTGTGACAGGATGAAACATGGCTGCTGTTTGAAAGCTTTTATTGTGACAGGATGAAGAGGGCTGATGTTGGGTCTTTAGTTCTCAGCACATTTATTCATATGACAATTATTATAATAAATAATAAATATATTTCCTCTCATGTTGTTTCCATGAGAAATTCATCACTGAATCTGACTGTTGAAGCTGAAACACATAAATGTGCAACCAAATCTCAGCTCTTACACCGACTCCCCTCCAATCAAACACCAAGATGAAGCCTTTCAAGTCTGAGTGTTCTGAGCGCGCTGATGAGCACGGCCCATGGGAGATTTTTTTTTAATCTGACTTCTCAAGGGCAATCACTTTCATCTCCTCGAGTCCTTACAAGAACACAACGTGATGCTCCATCAACAGCAGCAGCCGTCCTCGCGCTGTCGTAAGAACAGACTGGAATAATGCAAAGATCCCCACCAGTCCTTGTCTTGACAGTCACACAGTGACGGTTGGTGAGAACTGCAGGCTTAACCTTCATATGACACATTCATCATCACAACTAAGATGATGAGACTCCAACAACTGCACAGATCTGTGGATAAACAGTGACAAACCAGTGATGCATAAGAGTTTAACTCCAGTTTAACAGCTGATTGTTTTAAGGTCAACAAGCTGAAATTATTTATATTTTTCTTTGGTGTTGAACTCGACTTCATTCATCTTGAACATAAAGAACTGACTTTTCTTTGTTTTTTTGTTGTTTGTTGGCAAAATTAGAGATTCAAGCTTGATGAAATCTGGTTAAAAATGTCGATATTTTATCAACTTTTATCCAAAATGGGAACAATATGTGTTCATGAGTATAACACATGTAGGTATGACAGAGTGAGGAGAGGATCTGAACCCTTGTGTGATTGATTTTGTAATCATTAGACCCACAGTGGTGAGTTGGACAGACCTGGTCCTTGTCCAGGAGATCTTTAACTCATCGGCAGTAACCAGATAACCTGCTGATAAACATCCGCAGTGAGGAAAGTCATCAACATTTCTGGTGCAAGTTGAAACTACGACCAGGAAATAATAGTTTTGTTTTATCTGTAACTTTACAGTCCAGTTCTTCATGCTGCTGATCCTAAACCACGTCGTCTTCTCTGGATTTAAACTCCTTCAGTTTTAGGTTTAGCTGTGGAGCAACATCCTGATTCTCATTAGCCCGCAGCTTTTATTGTCTGATGACAGGAAGTTATAAAAGCGGGAATTTGTTCTTAAAAATAACCAATTGTTGATTCCAGAGTTTCAGCTTCGTCTGACCATGTAAGGCTGCACAGTTCTTCTCATCCAGTCCAGCTTGAAGTAACACAAGTTCTCCACACCTAAAACTCATCATTATTTAACTTGAACTTTAGACTGAAAGACTTTCAGTTTTCATGAATGTAAAAGCCGGAAAGACGTCACCAAAAAAAAAAAACTGTCTGATTTAGAAGATTTAGTTCTTCTTCTTGACTTTCAGATCTGCAGCAAACAGAATCAGTGAAGCTGCAGCAGAATGTTAAACATTATTCAGTCTGTTCTTTCAGAGCTGAACATCAGCGTAACTCACGAGTACAATCGATGGAGCGTTTGTCACCTTAACCATCAGTATTAAATGATATTACTGGTTAAAATGAGATGCTTTTATTCTAGAAAATGTCCCTTAAACCGTTTTCTTTGCTGCAATAATTTGAGTCTAATGTTCATTGTTAAAAATAAACTGAACAGTTTAAGCATCAGCTGACCAGTGACGGAGACGCCGGCTCTAAAATCAACTAGTATTTAAAAACATAGAAAGATTTACAGGCTGTAAATGAACATGGAACCTGGCAGAGCTGTTAGACACAGACTAAAATCAGGTCGGATGGCTGTGAAAGTTTCCACTGTGGCCTTCTGTTAAACCACATCTGCTCCCTCACATCTGTCCAGTCTTCCTTCAGTCGGCTCCGTCAGAAAATAATGGACCTCTGGTGATTTATGGCCCACATTTCTTGCAGTGCGAGCTCACAGAGTGGATCCACTCATGTGGAGGAGGTCAGGTATAAACAACCTGTGTGAGTATGGAAGTGGGTTTACTCACACAGCAGCATCAAACCCAGAACAGGCTGCATGTCACTCACCGTCTTCCTTTCAATAAAGGCAAGAAAATTGGCTTTTATCTGCATCTATTTTAAACTGGTGAACAGTTTCGTGTGGCTGACCTCAAGGTAAACTCTGAAGAATGAGAAAAAGAATCCAAATGAAAAATCCTAAAGGTTGATGCTTTGGATCAACCTACGCATGCTGCTGAGAGACGCTCTGTTGATGACATCCTGGGACCAGAGAGTTCTGACTTCACTGTATTCTGTAGTCGACGTAGTTTTGGTCTAAAACCTTTTTTTTATTTGTTTAATCTGCAGCAACTTTTATCTGTCAAACGTTGGCTGTAAAAGATTCCTCTGTTAGATTTTTAAATTGGCAGCTATCAGCTGTTCCAGCGTTGAAGATGAAAATGATACCACATGTTTTAGTTCAGTTTGTTGTGATATTATGTTGTAAAACAAGCTCATTTTTAAAAACTGGTTATTTTTTTTACACTTTTAATTTAAAGTAAATGTAGCAGCAAGGCCGTTATTTCTGTGGTAAATTCAAAAGATTACATTTTGACAAAGTGGTGAGAGAAAAGACTCGTTTTATGGATGTTATTTAGCATCTTCCAGCTGCTTAAACCATCTAATGTCCCAGAGGAAGAACACCTTCCTCTGGTCATGTGACCATCAGCATCATGTTGGCAAAAACCCAAACAGAAACTCTTCTGTTTGAATGTTTCTGCATCAAAGCAGCTGAAAGATGCCCGTGTGTTTGTGTTGTGTTTTCTTGAGTCTGCAGCTGAAGCTAATAGTTTATTAAACCCGATGGCAGCTGTGAGTAATGAATCCTACCTGTTTTTTCTTTGCAGCTTAGATAAATTGCTGGATCCTGGTTTGTATACTGGAGAGATAACAGAGCTGTCAGGAAGCCCAGGAAGTGGCAAATCTCAGGTGAACTTTCCCTCCGATACGCTCAACCTCATGAATCTGGTTTTCTTTCTCCTCCAGAGTTACAGGAAGTGAAATAATCTGACTGTCGTTCACGTCTTCCAGGTGTGTTTCGGAGTAGCGGTGCACGTTTCCTACCACCTGAAACAGAGTGTGATATTTATCGATACGACCGGAGGGCTGACCGCCGGCCGCTTGCTACAGATGCTGAAAACAGAAACGAGTAACTCTGATGAGCAGGTAAGACCGAATTCTCATTTTACAAACATCATATGAACATTTCTGACAGGATGAAGTTACTTTCCAGATGGAAGCTCTTCAGAGGATTCACATCTTCCGCTTGTTTGACGTCTACGCATTACTCGACTGCCTGCGTGGGCTCTGCAGCGGCGGACTGCAGCAGGTTTGTTTTTAAAAACAAACCCATCTGCGGGACCTTCAGGTCGAAACTTTCAGCTGACGTTGTCACATGATGTGTTAGGTGTCTGTTGGTGGTGGCTGTGTGAAGGCGGTGATCGTGGACTCGGTGTCAGCTGTTATCACTCCTCAGCTGGGAAGCAAACACGGTGACGGTGAGATCTGTCTCAAAGTTTGTGTTTCTGTACGTTAAATATATCATAAAAACAAGAAACTTCACTGTGTTTACCGTCATATCCCAAAAGTAGAAAATTAGACTTTATCAAGCCGTTAAAACTCTTTGAAGATTTAAGATTTAGTTTCTATCTAATCACAGCTGAGTTGTTGAGACCTGAAGTTAAATTCTTCTGCCAGTTTTGGAAGTGATGAATTTAAAGTCACAACTATTTGGTTAGAAGCCAAATTATTTTGAGGGATTTAGTCATTATTTAAATATTTCAGGACCTAAATGTTTGGACTTTAATATTCAAAACTGATAAAAATCTTTGTTTTTAACTTAGAAATTGGAAGAGTCCACTTCTGGTTTAGGGAAGGATTAAAACAAACAAACAAACCAGTGATAACAGAATCTAAATCAGTTCTCACAGACGTGAACGGATCAAGGTTTTCATCCCTGAAGTCTGAACCTGCTCAGAAACAGACCGGATGAATCAACCTTTAGAATATGAAGCATCATGCTGTAAATATTCGAGTGTCTGTCACTTTAACTGCAACAGTCAAACATCAAAGTGTCCCTTTGGGACAGTGAACATATTCTGCCCATGTACCAACCTCTCCTAACTTCCTGCACCTCCAGGCATGTCCTTGATGATACAAGTGGCAGGAGTTCTTAAGACCATGGCAAAGGACTTCAACGTCGCTGCTCTGGTGAGGATGACACAGTCCTTGATGTGCACCACTCTGAATGCAGGATGCATTTCCACTGTCAGCGTGAATCCACACAAACTCCTGTTGCTACTGCTTTTAGACTCGATGGAACATCAAACATGTTTCTGTCTCAATCTGGCTGCAGGAACAAGCTCATAACAAATAACCAATCAGCTTTTAGAAGTGTGGAGCAAAGAAGGAGGTTTAATCTCTCATGGTGTCGTGTGGGCTGCAGGTAACAAACCATGTAACGAGAAATGGCAGCGGAGGAGTGCAGCCGGGCCTCGGCGTGTCATGGAGCCACATCCCCAGAACCAGAATCCTGCTGGAGCGAGTTGAGAGAGCCGCGTCTGTCAAGAGCTCGAGTTTACGCTCTGCAACGCTAATCAAGTCATCCAGACAGGTACAGCAAGCAGCTCAGTGCTGATTCTGTCAGAACATCTTGTTAAAATGGAGATGGTGAAGTGGTTTGCCCGCCGGTCTGGTTTGATAAAGACTCCCAAGTTTCATTTTAAAACATCTCCTGGCAACATTTGTAGAAAGAAGTACACCAGCCTTATTCTAATTCCTGAAGACGGGCTGTAAATAATGAGTCATGCAGCTCATTTAGATGCAGAACACTCCACTGCTTCACCCAACAATACCAACTTAACCAATCAGGTGAAGATCCACAGAAGTGGTTCAGATTGTTAGTCGTCTCTCTGGCTGCTGTTTCTCAGACTGAACATCTGGAACCTCTGCTGCTTTATTAGAGATTATTTCTTTATTTTGCAGCTGTTTGTAAACAGAAACAAACTGAAGTCACCTTTAACTTCCAGATCCAATGAAATCTGGTGGATTCCAAAACAAACACCAGGAAGTTGTTGTTGTTTTCTGCAGATATTAACTCCACTTTCACAAGTTTTAAAGCAGGAAACAAATCAGCACTCAGAGGGACGTTTGTCTAAATCAGTTCTTCACCTGCTCTTCTGTTTAGCCTTGTCACATCAAAGAGGAGTTTGATTTGCAATGGTGGAGTCGCACTGAAGGAGCAGCTTCAGGAAAGAGGAAACTGGATGAGACTGATTCCTGATGAGAGCAACGAGGATCCTGCAGAAATGTCAGAGCAAAGGTGAGTTCATGTTTCTGGGCCGTATGTGGAGGAGAATGTGAGCGAGCTTTTGATTGATTGCTTCAGTTATTACCTTCAAAAGTGACCAATTTAGATGGAGCTAGTTTAATATTCTGTCAATCATCTGCTGCAACATTAGCATAATATTCTGAGAGAACAAAGTCTTTTTATTAGCATGTTTCAGGCTAAACAAGGTTTGTGTGGCGTTTACCCCCCACTGAGCTTCAGTACTTTCAAACTGCCTGAAGTATCAGTGATAAGAGGATCTGAAGTTTATTCAGAGGCAAAAAGAACCGTTCATGAGATTTACAGTAAAGTAAAGACAAACACATCAGCTTTAATGGAGGAAAGATGTTTTCAGCATCTTCTAACAGCTGATTGGTCGATGTGATGTATTGATGCTTTTTAAATTCTTATTTTACTCTGATTCCACTTTGTAGATGTTAATGACCCGTGAAAAGATTCTGTCGATTTTTCTGGTAATTTGGTCTTTTACAGTAAACTTAGTAGTAGAAACATCTAACTGATGTGATGTAAACATCTACAGTTACACGTGATGAGTTTTGCTGCATGTAGCTGGAATGATGTAAACAGTCATGATGTGAGAGATTTTTTATTTCTACTCATGTTGGAGTTCATTCAGCTCCTGTAGTAAAAAGCAACGTGATGTTCAGCTTACCTGAGTCTGAAATGGATTCACACACCTGTTCAGTTAGTGCGTTTAGTTCAGAAAAGATTAAAACTACAGAAAGATCATCAGTAGAACGGATCCATCACCAGGATTTCATCTGTTTGGGAAACTCAAACCCTCTAAATGTTGGTGTCTCACACACCCCCCTGATGGGGACGCAGTGGACATGTCCAGGTGCTCTGCACATAAATTCCTTTATTTTGTGTCTCTATCAACAGGGAGGTACTACGTGTCTCTTGCGGATACACTCCCAGATCCAGCTGGCTGAGACTTTCTGGGCCTTACTGTCCTCTTCTGGGTCAGCCAATGTGTGCGTGGCCGAGGCGGCGTCGTAATCTGGTACCAAGTCTCCGTCGTAAGCCACAAAGTACCTCCTCAGTTTGTCAAAGTCCTGCATGGAGACAGGCAGGAAAAGCTTCACGCCACTGAAGATGTCCAACAGCGTCTGCAGGGGACACAAAGGGACAGTGTTAGTTTCACTGAATCTATAGGATTTAAGTTTATTATGTTAAAACGAAACATGTGAACTTCATGTTTAGTGGAAGCATCAACCCGGACGCACTTATTAACTGTTCCTGCTGCAGCACGTTATCAGGTAACTTCTTACCTGGTACGAGTCACTCAAACACTTTGATTCTGCCTGAATGTAAATAATAAACAGAACTTTAAAAGAACTTGTTCCCTTTTAGCTCGTTCGGACCAGAACAGCATCAGTTACAATACAAACGTTTCTGTGCAGTTAAAGTGCAACTTAACCCCCAAATCAAGATATTTTTGCTGTTAAACTCTATAAGTGAGTGTTTAATAGTTCTGTCTACATTTCTGAGTTTTGTTTTTGGTATGTTAGTAACATTTTTTTACAACTATTCATTTTCTACCAGAAACCTTTAGTGAAGCGCCCTCTTCAGGTTAAAACATTACACTGCATTTGAATGAGGCATTGCTATTGGCTGACACATTTTCTCTCTGAGCGACGTCAGGATTCTGCCGCTATGGAGTATAAAAGAGCTCGGTCTCGACCACACCTCCGCAAAGTAGTGAGTTTAATTACGCCTGATGAGGCAGAGTCACAGACCTGTCGCTAGACTTAAGGGGGGCATGTCAAATGCATGGTGGGAGGGGCACAAGCATTTAGTTGGGGGGCCAGGCCCCCTATGGCCCGCCCATGGCAATGGGTCTGGTCAGATATTACACGAGCTAATCCAAATGTAGCTTTAGCGTGGCTAACAACCATGTCTCACTAATGCCTCTTTTCCACTGGCATCTACTTACACCACACGGCCCGTATCGTGTGTATTCACTGTGTTCACAGAAGTGAGGGCGAAAGTGTGGAGGAGGGCGGGGTTTCAATTTGCAAGCTGTGCAAAAAGTCTGTAATACAGAAAGTAAACTGACACAGAAAACCCAGCAGCACAGCAGGAACCTTCCCAGGCCCGGTTTTAGAAAAACATCCACGATTTTTCAAACTTTTTCAAGCGGGTCAGCCACATGACACACCAGAGGGCAGCAGTTAGGGGGTGGGGGTACTAGTGTCATCAAGTATCCTAGCTAATCACTGCACAACGGATGCTGCAGCCTGAAAATGGAAGTGCTCTCAAAGAGTCGTGCGGGGCTAAATAGATGCCAGTGGAAAAGGGGCATGAGAGAAGAGCATATTCTATGCTGCCATGCCGCTGCAGGGCGAACTATCAGCTCAAAGCGATACGGATCAGGGCCGCTCGACTTGTCTATAGCTTCCTCTATTTTCATCCACCCCCCTCTGTCAGCTGGTTGTATACAGTGCGACATGTCAATCACAGCCCAACCTGCCACCCCTGCTGGTCCTCTAAGCCACGCCTCCTTTTGATGCATTCTTTAAAAAAAAAAAAAAAAGAGACTGTATCCACACGTAATTTAGAGGGGGGTGAGTTGTTCTTTAACCCTGTAGAACACACACTGACCTGGTCGTTCCGGGGTTCCAGCAGGCGGGAGCTTGTTTTAGACGTGTTTTGCCCGTTGCTGTGAACAGTTTGCTCACTCTTCTTCACCTGTTGGGGAACAAACAGAACTCAGTTTGTCACGTCACAGCGTCTCCAGTCGGAGGGAGGATGAAACTTGAATCCTGAGTTTGTACCTTTTTGGCGCTGGGAGCCTCTGAGGATGGAGTATGAGGTGCAGACTTCACAGCCTTTTGTTTAGACGGTGTGTTGTTCTCTGTAAAATCACATAAAACTTGGTTTAAATAATCTTCAGATTGTATCACATTTAATGACGTAAATGTTTTGACTGTTTGATGAAGTTCTGTCAGATGATTCAGGTGGTTTAATAAATCCAGACAATGACGATCAGACTGACTGGAATAATAAAGTTAATTATCAGCTCCAAGTCTACAGACATGTTCAGTCATGTGATCCATTATGAGTCAGGAAGCTATGTCACATGACTGAAGCACATGTTTCATTCAGTTCAGTCAGAGGGCGTTTTATTTACAGCAAATGATTTTAGTCTTTCAAAGATTTAATATGATGCAGAGAATGAATAAAACCATCATGTGCCTCACAGTAAGAATGATTCATTCTGAACTCTCCTCATTCATTAAGGAGGAAATCTGTTAGTTTCATTAAAATTTGTTCTTAATTTTACCAGTTAAAAGTCGTAGACATTCGATTCATCAGCTTGTGTGGGACAAGTGTCCCTCAGGGAGACGCAGTAAGGACGAGTCGCTCCCTGCTTTCAGTTTTATTTTCTAACGACACCGAGGTTATTTGGTTCCGTTCTCACTCATCCTGATCCGTTGTTCAGGACCACACGGAACAAATAATCATTACAGGTTGACTGAATAAAAACCAGCTCAGAGATCCTGAGAACGACTGTTCTGTATGATGTCACATGATGTGTCAGCATTTCAAGTGTCTTCAGATTTTAACTCAATAGCAATAAAACTGAGGTGGAGCTATTTTTGTGTTTATGCAGATCACTTGGCTGTGGCGGCCATCTTGAATTGGGACGTTCTCCTTGATGAAGTCACACTCATTCTATTCTTGCTAACGCTGCACTTACTTGTCTTCCTGGGCGGGGCACCTTTGTTGGAGGAGGCTGATGGCGAGCTTCCTCCGCTGTCTGCTCCTGATGACCCTTTATCATCACTGGATGTCGATGGACCGGCTGTCACTTTAAAGTCACTTGTCTCCTTGGATATGCGGTACAGTTCCTGAGCAGAGAGACGAAACGTTCTGTGTCACACAGAGATCCGAGACCCGAGTCTGGTTCAGATCAATTACTGCCGCCATGTTTTACCACCTTAGTCAATATTTCATCTTGTTTATGAGGATGACTGTAAATGTCCCCCTCAGTTTAAATCCCATGGGGGGGGGAGGGGTTATGCAGCAGGTGTAATTATTTCATCCCTCCCATCACCTGCGTTACACGACCTCCCATTTCTCAGCCACCATCATACTACACTGGAAATGAATCACTAACCCAGAGACACGCCTCCTTTCAACTGAGTCAACAATCCTGTTGCACCTTTTCTAACTGCGTTCTCATTAAAACTTGATTGTAAGATGCAGAACCGAATCACTCCACTGCAGAACCAACCAGTCAACTTCTCTACCTTCAGCTGATGCAGGTTGGTGGCCGTCTTCCAGTCCTTGTCATCACGGATTCGAGTCATGCGGGGAAAGCGGATGGAGATGCCGTCGGCGGTGTGCATTTCTGATTTGGAAAACTCTGCACCGGTGATCTCCCAGACCGGCGCTTGCTGCGAGGGAAGAAAACAGAAGCAGCAGGTGAAGCATAAATAAAAAAGGCGAATATGTGACTGCTCACACATCATGAGAGTTACTGTGTTAAAAAAAAAAACCCTCGTAATACAAACCTCTCTTCTTTGATGTGAAAGCGAGAGAGAGTCATTTGAAAACTGTTTTCAGTCTTGAGTTTGTGTGAATTTCAGTGAACATTCATTTATTACTTGTCTGTGTTCCTGATTTTTTCATTCCAGCAGTCTGCAGCATGCAGATATACGACCAGGCTTTACCAGCACAGGCCTACAGATAACTAAACATGTGGTATCTCACCTCTGGATCACGGATTATAAAATCTGGATAATAGTTCTTGACGATTTTCAGCCATCCAGGGATTTTGTTTGGCTCCTACACAAACACACACAGCAGAAAGATTCAGACTGGATGGATTTACATCAGGAGGTCTGAGTGGATTCTCTCTGACCTTGCTGATTTTGATCACGTCCAGCTCTTTCTGGAGCCGAGCCAGCATGGCGTCATCGTAGCCTCCGGAGCACTTGGTGACTGTGCACCATTTCTTGGAGTCTGGGTCGTAGCAGCCCATGAGGAAGCTGGACATGATGCCCCCTGGTGGAGAAAAACAAGCGCAACATGAAAAACCTCTGGTGTCTTCAGGGTGTTTCACCAAACTGACCCTTCAGATCAACTTGAAATGTTTTTAACCACCTGCTTTTCCTCCTACAGCATGTTGAGAAATCTGATTGGTTGAATCTTATCTTTAAACTACAGGAGCTGATTCATTAACCCTGTGTTCAGAGCTGAGTTCTGTTATTGCATCTATTACATTTCTATTGGATTTCATGCTCATTAACCTCCTAAACAACCCGTTTGCCCACAGGCTTCCTCTCCTCGTCTCGTATAGCAGCAGATTGTTGTTGCATTCTACCTCATGTTGTTCTGCTCTCCTGTCAGAATTTTAGCAAAACAGGAAACAAAACTACAGAAAACTGGATGAATCCTGTATTTGATGAACCATTTGTTACAAACCATTTGAGCCTTTTCCATAGAAAGCGCCCAGAACCACCAGGTCAGCCGTGTCCGCCATCGCCCCTTCGTTTAAGTAATCCTTCTTAACCTTCAGCCAGTGGCGCTTCCCCGGTTCATAAGTGCCCTGAGGGGGGACGGATACACACAGTATGACTATTTTGTTCATTAACACACACTCGGGACTTCATTCAGCTCTAAATGTTAGAAACATGACTGACCTTTATGTCCTTCAGCACCAGGCCTTCAAGTCCTTCTCTGATGACACGTGTTATCATGTCAGCCAGATCTGCTCCCCGCTGATGCACAGAGACGCACACACAGGACATTATTAGTGTATGAAGGTTTGTGTCGTCCATGCAGTCAGACCTCATGTGGTCTTTTAAAATGGTTTTGCTCAACAGTTTTTAAAACTTTCTGAAGGTCTTTTAAAGTTTTTTTTCAGACTTTTGTTGCTTTTTCACATTCGGTCCAGTTCTTTTCACCTGTGACGACATGTTGTTCAGTTTGTACTAAAAATAAAAGTAATTCATGTCTTTAAGAACTAAAAGAACTTTAAAAGATTTTGGACAGTCTGTTTGGTTAGAAGCAGGATGACTCAGAACTTTCTGTTTTCTAAAGAAAAAGAGCAGAAAGTGGAACTCAGACTTACTGTGACGTGTTTCATCTCTGAGAAGAGGATCCTGTTGGGGACTTCAACCATGTTGTCAGTTAGGAACTGTTTGCGTTCACACAGAGGCCTGCAGACATTCATGCATTTAATTTATTAATTACTGTTTAAGATGTAGAAACAAAACTAAAAACCCAGCAGATTGAATCCCTCCTGCAGCACCACCCCACGTGAGACCCACTGAATTCATCAAGTGTCAATAAAAAGAGAAATAAAACGAACGGCTTTAAGAAAAATAACGAGGTTCCGATCTTCCATCTGGTCTCAGACGGATTATTGAGTCACAGATTATTTTCATGAATCAGTCGCATCAATAACGTGTCAAAGATTGACACAAAATAAAAAAACAGACATTTTGATAACTGAATATGAAAACTAGGTAGATGTTGACTTTCATCTCAGATGTCTTTTATCTGAACTTCAAAGCTTTTGCTACAGAAAAACAAGAACAGCTTGATTGAATCAGAGTTAAAACCCACAAGGAAACTAATTTAAGGAGCAAATCTAAAGAAATAAAAGCTTTTTTCAAACAAACTGAGCAGCTAAAACCTTTTAGACGACCTGCTCGGTCACGACGCGTGACGGTTTGGACAAAACGTCTCATTAACATCACGACTTGCATCACTCCCATCAGGGACTTTCCTTTGTTTACTGGAGGTTGTTTGATGGTAAAGGATGAAGTGGAAACGTTACCTCTCCATCAGACTCACGCCGTTGAAGTAGATGCAGTCAAAGACAAAAAGACACACGTTGGCATCTTGAAAAGCAGCTTTCTGAGGAGGAGGAGGAATGTTTGTCACCACGAGTGAACAAAAACAGAAAGAGATTCAAATAAAAGGAAGTTTGAAGATGTGATGTGGTGTTTTCACCTTGTGGACACCCAGCGTCCCAAACGGCAGCGGTTTGCTGGTTTTACTATCAATAAGAAGGACTTCAGCATCCAGGATCATACTGTGGCCACCAGGAAAAGCCTGAGGGATGTACTCTTTGAAATGAGCCACCTGAAATGTCACACACACGTTATGATCAGCTTCCCTCTACAAAATCCAAAACATTTACTCCTGCAACAAATTTACATGTTTAAAAGCTAAATTTGTTTTAATATGTTTGACAGTAGAAAAAATAATTCATATTTAATTCAGAGATTTTTTAAGAAGTAGATTTAGAACACATGGGGCTCTGCTGTGTGCTCATTAATCAGAATAAAAAACCACCTGCAGGAATCTTTGGTTGTTGTTATACTCCATTCACACCCACACACGTTCATCACCTCTCATTAACACAAATTGTCTTATTATAGTGGCTGAGGATGCGTGAGCAGCCATCTAGCTGATGGGTTGTGGTGGTGAATCAGAATCCTGCAGCCTAGAAGCTCCAAGTGGTCCAACGACTCAACAGGATTCAGGTTTTTAAAAGTCTGATCCCAAACAGAGAAACCAGCTTGAACGACAAGGTTTCTGTTCTTCACATGAAGACTGCTGTGATCTGAGTTTTCTCCACACACCAGCTACATCTAGTGGACGGAGAGCTAATGAACACGATGTGAAACCAAAGATTCAAACGCCCGGGCATCACGCTGCGAAAGCAAACAAGGAAATCACTGCAGGGAATGTGTGAATTTCCTGCTGTGAAAATACCTTTTAAGTTCTGGATCCTGCAGGGACGGCCCTTCAGCTCGGATGTGGCCTGTTACACTAATCAGTTTAAATCTTTTCCAGCCTGTTTGTGGCGACTGAGTGTGATGAAGACTCACTTTGTGAGGCAGAACTGGTTTGAGGCTGCGGCTGAAGTAGCTGAAGGTGTTTCCAGCCTTGTGGACCTGCACACGCTCCCCATCATACTTGATCTCAGAGTACATCCCGTTGGGGCACTTCTTCATGGCGTATTCGATGGATTTACACGCCTCCGCCTGAAATCACAGAGGAAAACATTCACTTAGAAAATCCAAAAAGAAATTTAATAAAGTTTCTTCTGGTTGATCCTTTAAAGAAAAAAACACCAAATATTTATTTTAGTAAAACAGCCAAAAACTATCTAACTAGCATTAGGAAACTAACATTCCTTCCATCATGCATTAAAGTTCATTCCTGGTACAAACTGAATTCATGCCTTTCAGAACTGAACCATACGCAGTTTCTTTTTTTTGTTGCATAAGAGTCTCTGTACCTCGAGTACAAAGTACTACATGACACTTTTCCAAGTACAGAAAAGGTTGATTCAGAACTTAAACTTCAGCAAACAGAGAGAAATAAAAAGTCAAATATCTGTGTCTCATTAAAAAGTCTAAAACTAATATAACACAGTGAACTTTCACCAGAACAGTAAGAGCTCTGCAGCTCAGTGTTTGATTTATTCTTCTTATGTTTTAACATATTTAACATCATTCTGAATGAATTTGTGCGTTAAAAAGATTCATGGTCTCACATTGCGGTCAGGTTGAGAGTCAGAGTTTGAAAAATGAGATGAAACTTGTGTAACATTGTCAGTGGAGAATTTTTACAACCTCAAATCCCCCAAAAAACTTGTCAAACGGAAATAAATGTAGTGACTTGTAAGTCTCATATTTTATTCCCAAGAGGAAATAAACAACATATCAGATGATCAAACTGAGACATTTTATCATTTCATAGAAAATATGAGCTGATTTTGGATTCATCAGCTGTAATGTAGCGCGCAGACGCAGTCAGCTGACTCGTATTTGAGCATCATTGACTTTCTGGATGTTGAACAGAAAGTAAAAGGTTAAAAACATTGAAACGCCCTGCAGACGTCAACCTGCCTGGAAGGTTGTATCTTGCTGTAGCATGTGTTTCCATGGAAACCATTAAAGTCTTTCATCCCTGGACTTGTGGTTTGGCAGCCAAGGCCCTCAGCGTCGGGACTTCCATACCTCTCATTTACTGACTAGACAGAAAGTCTGACGTCGACCTGAGATGATGTCAGAACTCTTGTTCAACACCTGGAGACGTTTTACTGAAGGAAACCGTTCCTCAGCAAACAGCTGCTGTTATTATACATGATCCTCTTCTATACTCTCACTCGTCCATGAATATGAATGATCATCAGTCCTCGAGTTCAGTTCAGAGGATCCTAAATCTGCTAAATATTGCCCCGATTATGTGGAATTAAATTTAAACTTGTTTATCAAACTGAAATAAACAGTGAGGTCTGATTAACCTGCAGTAAATCCTTCTGTAAACGGAACATGAACATGCCGCCTTCCACATGACACGTAACATCTGACCCTTCCTTTCCAAACACACACTCGTTTATTTTGTGATATTTAATCACATAAATTGGCTTCCAGCTGTTGCACTCAAAGGTCTAATTGTAACTTTTATTTTTCATAAATATATTTTAACCATAAACAAGAAGAATTAGTGGGAACATCCTGTTATTTGAATAAACTTTTCATTCATTCATTCGTTCGTTGTCTCTCCTCACTCACTTTGGTTGGTTTAAATCCACTGTGTTCCAGAATAGTTTCAACAAAATGACGAGCTGAAGTCTAAAAATTCATCTATTTCAGTCTCATTCTCTCATGTGAAAGCGTTAAAAATGAAGGAAGCCTGAAACGACTGTTAAGATGAGAACATCAAATTATCTCTACAAGTCATTTTAACTGATACTTTTTTTTTTAAGAAAAGGAAAGTAGTCTCAATTCTGTTTTTTCATAGAAATCTGTTTCTAATTAAGTCAGTTCAGGCTGACAGAACTTTTCCCTCAAGCTGAAATTATCCTAGTTGCTGTTTTCTGAGAAACCAAATAAATTCGGGTTAAATCAGGTCGTCTGTTGACACAAACGTCATGTTAAATTAAATCAGTCTGTGTGTGTTTTACATGTAAGAGGTGTCAGATTATATCAGATGTGACGAAATGTTTACATGAAAGTAGAACGATGGAAACATCTTGTGTATTACAGTAAACACATGAATAAACAAAGTGATATCTATAATGACTTCAGGGTAGTTGATAGAAATCAAACCTTATTCACATGAAGACATCAGAAAAAAATGATAAATCACTTATATTTTAAGACTCCGCCCACACAACTCCAGATATTTAAGTTTTCTTCCATGCGTGCACTTCACGTTCACGATTAACGTTTTGAAATATAATTCTATTTTTATCATTTTTTAACATCCATCCTGTTTTATTCAGATCGTGTCACATTAAGTTTTAATCATGTGCTGACGTCATTAATAACAGAGGAAAATGGAATTAGTAAAGAAAAAACAAACTAAGACTGTTTGTTGTCGTTAATGTGAACGTTCTCGCCCCCTAGTGGTTCCGTGTGGGTTCTTCAGCCTTTCAGTAAGAACAATGTGGACAGAGTTCCGTGGCGCACTCACCAACATCGGCTGGACGGGGGTCAGGAGTGAGGCCTCCACAGTCAGGAGCTTCCTGGGGCCAGAACCGCTGGACGCCTCCTGCTGATTTCTCAGTACTCTCTCGATTACATCACCAAGGTTACGAGAAGCCTTGAAGGCGTCGTAAGCGTTTGGATCCACTGCATCCAAACTGCACGAAAGAGGTGACGATGAAAGATGAAAGACGAGAAGTAAAACTGAATGTGATGCCAGAACACACTGAACTTACACGTGTTTCGCCCCGGCATTCATCTTCAAGTCGTGTTTGATTAACCTGATGATGCATTTCAAGTCATTGCTGGTGCATCTGTAAATGACACGAGGGAGATCATGACTGGAGGAGCTGCAAGACAAACTACTGAATTCAAGAAAGAAAAGAGCTTAAAGTTTATAATGTAAAAGATTTACTGTAAATTAAGTTTTATACATATATTTAAAACATAAAGTACTGGTATTTCAGAAAGAACCTGTCTTAATCTTGTTATATTTAAGATTATTATAAGAGTCGAGCGTATAAGAACCCTCCTTCACTCAAAAACCCTTTTTTTCCCCAAATGGATAATTTAACACATCTAATCTTTAAAAATAAAAAACAGGAAACTCTGAGTACATTAAGATCCACTGTGAGTAATTACAGAGCAAAGCAAGAGAACAAAAAATGGCACGCAAATACAAATACTAATTACAGAGAGCCGGCTTTCTGACATCACCTCGGCTTTCTGACAGGAAGTTCTGAGAGAAACTGAAAATTAACATAATATAAATTCAAGCAGCTTTCTTTGTCCTAATTATTAAACAAGTGGTCCTTTTCCTAACCACAGCCCAGCGCTCTGTCAACATGTAATTTACCAGATAAACAAACTCTGCTGTGAAAGGCAGAAAGTCAAATAAGGATCTGTGTATAATAAATGTGTGTTAGATCTGAAGCAGACAATTAAAGCAGGAAAAGCTCAACAAATGTCAACAATAAAAAGATGCAGAAACAATGTACTGCATAATTTATAAATGCTGCAAATACATATCTCTAATTATGCCTCTGTGGCTGTTTTATCATATATTTTCAAAGATCTTTTTGTAATTCTATCACCGGCCTGACATGTATGGAAATGAGCCTTCATTACTTTTTAGCAATAGCCTCCAGCTCATTCTGCTGCTCATCCTCTTTAGTGAGTTGAGCGAGGCGGGTCAAGGATGCGTCCACTTCTTGGATCGTAAGGAGGCTCTTGGCAGCAGGAGGGAAAGATTTACTGTCCTCAAAGAACATTCTCACAGTCTCAGACACATCACCCTAAAAACACAAACCATTGGAGAAGAGCATTCAAACTTTGTAACATTTACAAGAGTAAAGGTTTAATGTAGGACAGCTGCTGGACAACAGACCTGTTCCAGGTCTTGCACCATCTCGTCCTGGTTGCACTGGAAAATGCGGCTGAAGAGTTTTACAATCTGCTTGTCGTTGAGGTTATAAACACTTTTTACGACGCCTGGCAGGAGCAATTTCACAGTCAAATAAAGATCCCCATGGAACTTATCTGAGATTGGAAGGAGGAAGAAGAGTCACCTTGACAAACTGAACACTGTCAATATGAAGAAAGAGGAAAACAAAGAAGGATCCACTGACCGCCTGCGGAGCCCTTTTTCAGAAACTTCTCTATGATCTGGGTCTTTGTGTTGTAGCTGCTGTTCTCAGCCACCGTCGCACACAGTTTACGAAACTCTCTCAAGAGACAGTCCTTGTGCTGGGGGTCACACAGCTGTTTGGACAGGGGGCTGCCATCGCTGGCTTTGGCGGGGGACGACGACGGAGCCGAACTGCTGGAGCTGCCGGCCTTCGCAGCTGACAAGCAAAACAAAATGATTAATCAAAGTGTTTTCCATTTTCTTTTTATAAAAAGCTTGTTTGTTTGTAAAAAAATCATCACAGTTCCACAAATCCACAGAAATATTTTGAATATTCGTTTCTAAAATCCATCTTATAATAAAAAGGATTTTCTTTACTGGTTGTTTCTCTCAAGCAGCATTTTCAGTTTTTTTTATACAAATTCAGATATTTCTTATATTATTTTATCTGCCCAACACAAACTGCCACTGTAAAAATACTCCCACCATTTTATTACTGCAGTTCAGACAGAGCTGAACCGCTTTAATTACGTGTTAAACTATCTGAAGCTTTCAGTCTGGACACAATAAACCAAATGGAGTGTCCAAGTCAAATATTGACTGGAACTTTGTTGTTAAAGGAAAAATGAACCAGCCCTGAATTATTTGAAAAACAAACTGGTCCAGAAATCAAACCCAGCCCAACATGAACAGCAGAATTTTGTCAAATTAAATTATATTAAAAGTACAATTTTAATATTAAGTTTAATATTAAGTTTTGTAAAAGTGGTTTTGACTGATTTCCTACAGCCCTGAGATTTATACCAAAATAAAAGCTTTTTACAGAGTTGCAGTTCTTTCTGATCACATTCGCTGCTGTCGGGTTTATATACGAACAGGAAACAGAAATTTATATAAATGTCAAAATAGCTTTAATTTAATCTTTGAATATTTATCATGTCTGGTATGTAAAATGACTTATTTCTTCTTCTCATGATTAAAAAGTTGTTTTTTGGGGGCTAAAATGTAAATGATTTAGGAATTTAAAATGAATGCTCATCTTGTGTTGATTTCATTAGGCAACATGGATTACTTTTCGGTTTTCGCACGTCCCTGAACTTTGTATGTTTTAATTCATCCATTTCTGAATAGAATTTGTTTCTTACCAGTGAAGCCTGAGAACTTCCGAGGAGCGTTGACAGATGGGTCTGCAGGAGGAGCCATTAACTGACCAGAG
Organism: Pachypanchax playfairii; assembly: GCA_006937955.1. Taxonomy (NCBI): domain Eukaryota; kingdom Metazoa; phylum Chordata; class Actinopteri; order Cyprinodontiformes; family Aplocheilidae; genus Pachypanchax; species Pachypanchax playfairii. Next base: position 1,951,695 of record SSNP01000036.1, read on the forward strand.
GTGTTCATCTTGGCCTGCACTTTCTTCTTTGGACTTGCGTTCACTTTGGCCATCAGCTCTATAAAAAAAAAAGAACAATAACTACATAATTAATTTAAACACTGCCTTGATGCTCTTCAGAGGGCTTATCAGAAGATCTGACAACCTGTCAATCATCCAAAAATAACTGGAAGGCTCTCTGTGAGCAACACAAATACTCTGAATTTGAAATCATGATGTTAGGAATTTTTATAAAATACAGTTAAGTCATTTAGAATGTGTGATGTACCTGAAATGTGTTTATTAATGAGATCTTTGTCCTCATCCTGCAGTTCTTCCCAGCCCTCCAGCTCTGTCAGGTCCTCGATCTTCTTCGTGGTGGCTCTTGCTCTTTCTAGCTTCTCAAATATGCACTTCACATGATACCACTCTTTCATCTCCCCTGCAGACTCGCTGAAAGGATTCGGCACAATCTTCCCTATGCGCACCATACCCTTCTGAATTTTGTCTTTGCATTTCTTACATCCTGCAGTGCCACGTTTGGCATATTCCACGATGAACCTCTGTTCCGACATATCTGGCTGATCACACAAATGACGGTGCAGGTAAGTCCAGGGTAGAAGACTTGGCTTATGGGATAAGGAGATAAAATGGCCAGTCTGTCCTGACGATGTTAACGTACAAACAAGTGAGCGCAGCTGTTCAGAACAGACAAAACAGGCTCTGCACAATTTCAAGAGCTGCTGACATCTGACAAGTGTACCAAAAGGTTGTCGGCCCACACGGAGAGTAACGTGAAGAAAAGAAAGAAGATTCCTCTGCATGTAGTTGTGATAGTGGGCAGGTTAGAGTCTACAGCAGCAGAGAGAAACAACAGTTAGAGATTTTCTTTTTTTTGTGTAAATTAACTTACAGCTTCAAAAATATCAGACTTAATTTAAAGTTCTTTTAATCCAACACTAACTGGTACAGCCCTTGATAGTACTTATTGACAGCAAGTTGTGTGTGTATGTGTGTGTGTCTTCTGACATCAGTAAAAACACTGGTAACTCATCAGTATGTCAACAAGGAACAAAAAACCCACACAAGGTGACTTCTAAACAGATTAAATACTATTATTGTTTGGAAGGAGTTAAAAATCTGGGTTTCAACAGATAAATCTGTCACACGGAATCAATTCTAAACTATTTAGGTTATAATTATTATCCATAGTGCTTTAAAACAAAGCTTATCATTGTTTTAATACTACAGATAAACCTCTATTACTTAGTGGGAATTTCTTAATTTATGTACGTAAATAAATCTAAATAAAAATAAAAGTTTTTCAGCTGCATCATCCACTTAAACTTAAAACCAGTGGCTAGAAACTCGACTTTTTAATTCCGATAGAATACATCCTGCAAGAAGTGCAAAAAGTTTATGTTCAGTGATATTGTCTCTTATATATCAGAGATTTACTCAAATATCACAAAAGTCAAATATTCAGTCCTGTTTTAAGATAAAGTGACAGACAACATTAAAACCGTTATGCGCTTTCTGAGCAAAGACCTCATCGCATAATTGCTTCAAATAAAATATTAACCAACCAAAATTAATCAAGAGTTGCTTTTCATTCGTTAAAGCATGATGCAAGTGCAGTGGTAAAGTTCTCCTGCATAAGAAGGCAGATATTAAAATATAGCCCGTTTTCATTTTAAACATACCTTTGTATCACAAACGTGTCTGTTTTTTTTTATATTAACCAGCTGTTTCATACCAAATCACACAAACCCGTTAATATGGAACTCAGGTGTAGTAACTACTGACACATGGCAGTTTTAAAAAACGTTAGCATTAGCCACACGCTTAGTTAAAAACAAACAAAAGACGTAGCGAAATAAAAGCACAAACACATGATGAATTAAGTAAAAAATAATCATTTACATACATGTATCGCTTTATCTTGTAAAAGCAGAGTAAAATGTCATGCTATAGTTGAAAATGTTTGAACCTTCTCATTGTTTTTTAGCCAATGGCTACCTCAACAAGACAATCTGAAGTATTCGTTTAGTTGAAACGTTTCCTGTTTGTCTCTACAAAATAAAAGCTTGGGCTTTTGGTTAACTTCAATGTTTAATTTAGTGAATTTGTTTTTTGGAGATTAAGGATCTTGAAGGTACGTGCTACCTCATTTAATAATTACACATAATTTAAATGACGAGGGATGCCATTGTAACAGACAAAATAATTAGACATTACTTTATTTCAAAATTAGTTTCCGGTAAATCTATGCTGAATAATCCAACTTGCTGCATTGCAAATACAGCAGCATGGAAATACTGTCACCTACTGGCCCGGAGGAACCAAACAACTACTGATTAAATTAAATGAAATTAAATGAAATTAAATGAAATTAAATGAAATTAAATGAAATGAAATTAAATTAAATTAAATTAAATTAAATTAAATTAAATTAAATTAAATTAAATTAAATTAAATTAAATTAAATTATTTAAATATATCAAAAATGGCACAAAAGTGATAGCAACAACAGAAAAAGAGAGTGGATGTTTTGGCATGTTTTTGTTAATTTTCATTTATCTAACATCTATCTAAATCCTGGAGGTTTTCGGCTATTTGTCTTTACCTTTTAAAGCTGACATTTTGTGTTAATTATGACCTTAATAATAATAATAATAATAATGGCAATTGATGGTTGCAGTTTCCATTCTTCTCATTGAAAAGATTCAGAGCATGTGTGTTCTACTTGTTTTACAATAGAAAAACTTTCCATAACAAAAGAAAAACACGCAAAAATATATCACATAGATCTCTTCTGTTGCAAAGTACCCAAAGTATAAAGTATACTTCATGTCCCCTCTTTTATAATGTGCGTACAGCATTTTGTATTACTTTCTCTGTGTGCATTATCAGTGTTTGGATTTTTAAAGTCAATCATCAGTACTAGATCAAATCCCCAATTAAACTGCATTATGTACAGGATTAGGTATGTAACATTTTGATTGCATAATTTACCTCAGAATGTGTACTTAAGTACTGAGCACACATTCCCTCTAAAATTTATACTTGACATGTCTGACCAAATTGTATTATGCAAATAATTGAAATCAGCATGTAGCCCACTGTTCTGAAGCTCTATGTTGCAATGAAAGTATAAACAAAGTATGAGATGGTTATAATGGAAACTTTACAATCACACATTTGTTATTCAGTAGCCTCCAACGTTTCCATGATTTTAGATTTTACCTGTTGAAAAATGTAATATACACAAACTCATACAAAAGAAATATAAATCTAACAAAATGAATGAAAATGAATGAATGAAAAATACTTTATTTATCCCAGAAGGGAAATTCAACGTTGTAGTAGTTTTTTTTTTTTTTTTTTTTTTTGGTCCAACAATAAAAACAATCAAGGACTGTTCTTGTTGTGGAGGCTATTAGGCTAATGGCTGCAGGCAGGAATGATCTTTTGTATCTTTCGGTCTTGCATCGGACCTGAAGAAGCCTCTCACTGAACACACTCAGGAAATACAGGAAATATTAATCTATTCATAAACAACAAATAAACACAACAAGTTGATATTTTTTACTCTTAAATTTAACATTTCCCATGGCAAGTCAAAGCAGCATTACCTTCCAACCAGTTGTAAACACGCTAAATACGTTCTTGCTACGTAATTAGCGTACACTATTCTTTCCCTTTACTACGTACGACATTTTCTGAGCGCATATTGTATGAGAATGACGGGAACGCGGCGCTGCGACGCTTTTGCTACGCAGTGCGGGGACGCGGATCAGTTGTCAGCAGGAAGACGTTGATGTTATTTCAGACTGAATGCTTCTCTCAAGCGCTGCGGGAACTTAAGGACAAAGAATGGGAAGGAGTATAGGAGTTGTTCCGTATGCTGAAAGCCTGGTTGTGTCCGCTGAGCTCAGACTTTTGCTTTTTAGCGGTATATCCAGGAGGGACTAGCTCCGTTAAAGCCAGTTCAGACTAGCTTTCAAGGGAGGCTAACTTGCTAGCGACATCACGGCATTATTGTGGCCCACAACACACCTCCAAATTATCATCCGTCGCATGCACAAGAAGAAAAAATGGTGAGTGCTGATCATTTACTTGATTTTAATTAACTGCTTTGACTTTTAGTATGTCATGTAGAATTTTATTAGACATAAGTTTCAGCCTTGTAGCATGCTGACAGCTCGTGTCTAGCTGCGATCAACAACTAGCCAAACATATTGTTGATTTTGTGGGTAACGTTTGATTTGTATCTCAACATCGTTGCTTTTAAGATACAGTCAATAGAATCCACACGGTCCTGTTCTACTCAAGGATTTGATCAATTCGAAGACGGACAATCTTTCCTTTATTCTATTTTTAGTTCACCTGTCCGCCTCACACTAGCTCTGTAATGGCTTTTACCTGTTTTGCATATATGCAGTACTGTGCAGAAGCTTGAAAACAGTTCCAGAGATACAAATGTTCTCGATCGTTTTCAGAAAGTTTTTCCTGTGTTCGATCATGACAGGAAATTCGTATTGTGCTGTGTAATGAAGTGTATATCCTAAAAAAAACATTCAATCTCGAAAGGTTGTCCTTAAGACCCAAAATCAAAGACCTCAGATAAAACAAAATATACTTTCAGAATCTACTTTATACCAAGTTTTCAGCTAAAAGCACTTAAAAAAAACACCCTATTGGTTTTAAAAACAGTTTTACTTGTTTCCTAAATGTTCATGTCCAATATTTTTGGGGTCATTTGACTGAGTTATTATAAACTGTAATGTTTCTATGAATTGCTATGTGCTGACAAGATTTCTTGCCAAACTAGTTTGTGTGTGCGTGTGTTATTGTGTTCTTTTCTAATAATGTATTCCTGGAAGTATCAGCTTTATGATGATTATTACACAGCTGGGAATTACATTATTCTTATTAATATGATTATAATAATTAAAACCTTCATTTAGTCATTTCTTACAGTTAACCATGTTCTTTTATATTAATTGGAAAACTCTAACATAAATGTCTCCAAAATGACATTTTTTTGACAATTCTGAAAAAGAAGAGCCTAATAATTTAGGCTAATAATGATAGTTTGTGTGCTTACAGCAAAATGGTAGTAAGATATGTTATTTGATCACTAATAAAATATATATCTATGGATCCATCAGCTGCATAACTTTTAAAAGTAAGAAGAAATTGTCAAATAAATCAGCAACATTTTACAGAGAATTTCATTCAAGTTGTAAAATTGTTTCTTTTTTAAAATTAAAATGACTAGAAAAAGACTTGTAAAAACACTTGTCTCTACAGCAGTTAGCAGTGCAAAGTTTCTGCTGATGTGTGTTGGATCAACACTTTGTTCTGACAAAGTGAAAGAAAAAACCCTGAAAAGAAGTGATACACAAACTGGTGATTTCAATCCCTTAAATCCTACAACAAATAAACACCATTTAGCAGCATAAAGCATCACCAGATCTGCTGGATGAAACATGACACCATCAGACGTCTGAGATGTGTCACTGCACTTTCTCTAGATTTATCAGAGCATTTCTTCATCTTAACCATGATCTTCACTTTAAATTGAATTAGAACAACTCAATTAAAAGTCCAACCATGAACAGTGAAATACAGATTCCCGTTATCTGTCCTTACATGGCAGGAAGTATCTTTATGGCCATTATTATGTTGGAACTTCAACTGACCCCGTTTAGAATATGAGAGGCATGATAATAACTTGAAAGCCACTGACACCATTAACTCATTGGGGAAACATGAACTGAAGTAATGAGAGAAGTAGGTTAGATTCATTCTCTTCACTGTCTTGTAAAGATGTATGCTAAACTATAAAATCTAATGAGGACGCCTTGTTCTGTTGCAGCTCCATGTTGTTCCACTGAAAAAACTTAATCCTTCAGAGACATGTAAATAATACATGTTAAAGCATTGGAAGCTGCTTTGTGCTTCTTCTGGATAAAGTTGTTGTTTCCAGGTTGTCATGAGAACATGAAGTCAAAAATGAACTTAATAAAAGCCATTCGGTGCAGCAGCTGGTAACTTGGACACCATCTTGGGAGCAAACAACTGCAGCTGTGAAGATGAGCTGCATGGTATTAGAAAAAAGAATGTGATGACCATATCAGCTGCAATAATATTTTTTTCACGCCTCTTTTTTTTATTACATCATCATGATCCTCAAATCAGTCTCCATGTTCTCTAGCATCTCGTCCAGCATCAGTTACAATGACGTGGAATTCAACATTCCTTTTCTTTGATTTACAAAAATATGAATGAATAAAAATGATTTCAGTAAAGCTGCCAGTAAAAGATGCTGGAGTACAAACTGAGACAAGAATAAAAGATGCAGAGAACATGCTCCTCTTTAACTTATGGAGATGTTTAATCAGTCTCCTGACACTAATCTACATTATATCAACTAACTATCTGTTGTCCAATTTGAGCATAGTTTTAAAAGTTTATATTGTGTATAATAAAAAGAATTCAACGTGTCTTACTGATGTCTGTAGTGGAATGATGGTAAAATCTGAAGGAGAGATGCAGCTAGCTGGATCTCTCCCTCTCTCTGGATCTCTCACTCTGACTCGGGTTGCAGAGTTTTTAACAGTGTCTCATTTACTTTTCATTCGCCTGATTTGAATAAGGGAATTCAACTAACGTCAGCACATTTGTTTTTGTGCAGGTGTACCTTTTAAACCCTATAGACAACCTAAGAGGCTACATCAACAACCGTCCACCGCTGGTCATTTTTATGATCAGCGTCAGTGCAGTGGCCATTGCCTTCCTGACCGTCGGTTATTTCTTTAAAATTAAGGAAATCAAGTCTCCAGAGTTGACAGAGGTAAGTCAAACCCTCACAGTTCACCTCTGGCACATGCAAAATGTCAAGACTTTCCCTGCTTTTACCCAAAAATGTGAAATGTTTCTCAGTTATGTGTGCAAGACTTAATGTAGTTTGTCTTAGTAAAGTGATGCAGCAGTTCAGGAACTTTGCTTTTACTTGTAGAAACCAAAATGTTCCACCAAATGTTCTAATGTACATTTACAAATAGAAGAAGTGTAGAGAACAGAAAGGTAAGATGAGTGTGGTGTGTTGCATGCGTAGATGTTTTTGCATGTGAAACAAAGCAGAGCACTAATGCAAATGAAAAACACTTGACACTGTGTATGTGAATGTGAACATCCTGTTGGTACAAACAAGGTTAGCAGGTTAATATTGTTCAGTGTTTGGCGTTGAGTTTCAAACCACTTGCTGTTTGCCAGGACTGGAACACCTTCTTGTTACGCTACAATGAGTTGGACTTCTGTGTGTCTGAGAACGAGACGATAAAGCACGGCCTGAACGAGTCGACCACTCCAGAGAGCACGGTGGTGACCAGCGGTCAGGCTCGTTCCAGCACACAGCCTCCCCTCCTGCTAGAGGACTCTGGTCCCATTAACATCTCAGTGTTCATTACCCTCACGTTGGACCCTCAGCGCCCGTTCGGAGGGTACTCTCGCAATATCACACACCTGTATGCCACAGTGCTGGGGCAGCAGGTCGGCCTATCAGGTAGGCTCTTTTTTTGTTTCATAGTCTGTAAAAATAACGAGTTAAATATGAGATCGGGTTATTTGTGTGTTTAAACAACCTGGGGAGGTTAAAAGTCTGTAATAATGGAGGCCATATGAATGTCATTCATTCCATCTGACCCAGGCAGCATGACATCCTAAAGGGTTTAACTTTACATGTTTGTTTACAAAGACATGGTGAGCTAACAGTGCAGCATTGTGCAACATAAACCTGTTCCAGATCAGTTCCATCCCTTTCAAACACAAAGTGAACAGTTATGTTTTCACTCCCATGTTAAATGTAAATGTTTGTATCAGATCAACTTATGTTCATTAATTCAGGAATAGTTGTTTCACTTCACAGTATTCGAGACATCTGTGCGTGAAGTCGGTTGACATCAGTTTTTTTCCGCTTGGCAACATGATTCATTTGCTGAGTGCATCTTATTTTTAGTATAAACAAACCAAAAAACAAACATTCCTTTATTGTGGTGCTTTTTTGACTTTTACTTTACAGTTTTTTCGAGTTTTATATTTTGTGAATAAAGTTAAACCTCGCTTTAAAATACAAACTCTCTGAAGTCAATGAGCAAATAAAATACAGAGGTTTGCAAATATTCTGTCCCTCTGCAAATAATCCTCTATCAACAGAACAAACCTGGAACTGACGGAAATGGTTTTACTGGAAAAGGTCAGACTAAACTGTCAGTGGAACATTTCATATCAAGTTCAAACATAAATGAAACATTATAGAAGAAATACGTGTTGTAGAGGAACCTCTTTTGAGCAGGTGAGTAAAAACAAACTAAATGAGAAGGGGTGTGTTTTCCGGGAGAATCAAGCTGATGATAAAACAGAAGTCAGTTAACTGAATTGTGCTGTTTTGACACAGTGCAGTTCTTCTGGTCACACAGCAAAAGATGGTTCGCTGTGAGCTTAAATACCATCAAAACTGGTCAAACCTTTCCACTTTAAAACACACTGATCAGCAGCTGACTAAGGAACAGTTAGATGGTGTTTATCACATACAGTTTGTATCAGAAGCGCTCCGATTCCTGCAATCGATCATTGTGAGTGAAAAGCAAAGTTCAAGAGTCTCAATGTCTTAATCCATGAAAACAAAGATTACATTCGTTTGAACTGTAAATAACCACTAATGTAGTGTTACATCATTAAAGATGCATCTTTGTCTCATCTGATGCAATATTCTGCTGAAATGATCTTGTGTTTGCTTTTCATAGCAGTGTTAGTCTGTAAGATGTTTCTTCCCACAGTTGAAACATTTCTTTGTTCTGGATCAGTTTGACAGCTTATTATTCACCAGGCTGCAGAAATCAGCATATCAGAAACTTACTAATACATATAAACTGAGTTGAAACTCCTTTTTGATAGAATATATCTGCTGCACACTGCTTTCTGGATACTGTATATTACAGTTTATTTATATATATTTTAGAAGTACTTGATGCCTTTTTTGTCAGCTGATTAATTAAACAAACTGTGAAAAGGAAAAGCAGAATGGGAGGGGATATAAATCCTTTGCATTATGCAACAAGAAAGATTTGATACATTGGAATTATTCTTGGTTTGTAACTGAATCTTGTTTTCATCCCCCTCTAAATATCCAGTTCAATCCCCAGGAATAAGCAGGTGTCCACACGATAAGCTTCTTATGTCCTTTCTGTTTGATAAGTATCAAATCAGTCCTCACAGTCTGTCAGTTATTATCAGGAAGTTGCTATTCTGCACATGCAAAGTGATTTTTTTCTCTTTATCTTATTGTAAACACTGTTTCTGATTGATATGATTTTATAGATTGTTACATCTGAATTAAGAAGCACCAGCCTTAAAGTGACTCTGTGTTAGCTTGAATCCGGTGAATGTTGTTGTCATCCTTGTAAGCTGTGTGTTTTTCCATGTAGGCCGAGAAGCCCATGAAGAAATAAACATCACGTTCACTCTGCCCGTGTCCTGGAACTCAGACGACTGTGTTCTGCACGGCCACTGTGAGCAGGTGGTGTTCAGCACATGCATGACCATCACAGCAGCCAGCAATATCTTCCCAGTCACAGTGTGAGTTGGCCCACTTCCATGAGTCAGTCCTGATAATGTGTCGGCTTCTAGAGTATGAGTCTACATTCTGTTAGAACTTTGTCCCTTTTAACCAAAGCAAAACTAATTCTCAGCAGTGTTTGTTATTATTAATATTATTTTTTTGGGATATTTGATGTATGTAAATGGTATGTGACATTTTAAATGAATAACATGCTGTTATTCAGACCTGATGTTAGTTTTTTCTATTTACTACATAATTAAATCTGATCGTAAGTAACATTTTAGGTGTTTTCATGATGGTACCTGTTCAGAGTAATGTTTGGGTTTTCTGTAGTTACTGTCAGTACTATTATGGTCTGATTTTTAAAAGAGGTGAGTTTTCTATATTTTGTTTTGTATGTTTTTCTCCTCTGGTCGCACTTTCCCAGTAACACCTTTAAGGAATATTTTGAACTCTGTATTACATTCCAAAAAGGGACCAACAGGTAGCAGATCTAATTGTACTGATCCTTTAGCTGGAAGGGGATTTACAAGTATGTCATACGGTAGCCATGTTAGGTTTAAATAGTGATTGACACTTTGGGATTTTTGCACGAGTTAGTTTCAGAAGTGATATTGCATCAGGTAGTGTTCTGTAAATCTGTAGGAACCGCATCAGTCTGTCAGTAACGTGGGGGATCCAACATGTTTAACTGCATCTGTGTTATGTAAGAGGTGAATTATATATTAATGGTAGTTTATTATTGTTTGAATTCCACCTTTTCACATGCACATTGACGAGGAACGTCTCTCTAATCTTTCATTTGTAACCCTCTAGTTTCCGACAGGTGAGAAAACATGAACTATTAGAACAATCTAAAACATCTATTTGGTTTTTTGCTTTTTAGGTTAGATCTCATCGCTTTTATAGTTTTTGGATAAATTAGTTACAGAGAACATCATTTACCAGATTGTTTGGGTTTATATTTCAGGCAGCCGCCACACTGCGTGCCAGAGACGTACACCAACGCCACGTCTTGGTATAAGTTGTTCACGACGGTCCGAGACTCGGATACCAAGTACAGTCAGGACTACAACCCCTTCTGGTGTTACAAAGGAGCAATTGGAAAGGTGTACCACGCGCTCAACCCGAAGCTCACCGTCATTGTTCCAGACGTGAGTCACAACCGGTTTATTTTCCTTCTGACGGTGAATAACTGAGTCAGATTTATCTGATTCTGAGTGATCATCAGGAAGTTCTGCTGCTGCAGCAAGAAAAACTGATACAGATCAAAACAAATCATATCGTTAAATCTGACTCTGCTGTTCTGCAGAGCTAAAGCCCCCTAATGCACTTCTAATAGAATAAATAAAAACTATAAATACACACTACTTCCTCTCTAAAAACATCAATGTACAGCTTCTATAAATTCCAGGTTCCCATCAGATAGCAGGTTTATTAAATGTTTCAAATCAACATTTATTTTCTGAAAAATGTTCTTCCTTCTTATTGTCTGTGTTTCTTAAAGTAACTATTGAAATCAAGTTTCTGGTTTTAGTCAGGTGCCAGGTGAGTGTGCGTGTTTGTGTTTGAACAGTAAAAATAAAACTTGATTCAGGTGATGTTGAACTCAGTCGTATTAAACTTGTTTCTTTTCAGGATGACCGTTCCCTCATCAACCTTCACCTGATGCACACTAGCTACTTCCTGTTTGTCATGGTCATCACTATGTTCTGCTATGCAGTCATAAAGGGGCGGCCTGGCAAGGTGCGACAGACAAACCCCGACTTTTGTCCTGAGAAGGTACAACAGACACCAGCAGTGCTTTTTGACATGAGCAGGTAGTTTCAGCCAAACATCGGTTGACCTCTGATTGGTCTAAGACACAATCTGATTACTCTCCTCTCTTCTTCTGATTGTCCAACACGCTTCACACTTTCATCTGAAAATCTTTCCTGACATATTCAAAAAAATTAAAAAACAACAATATTAGAAAACCTTTTGACATTTCTCTCTTTTTTTTCCCAACATGTCTGTTTGTTTTCATCCTGATGTTTGTTGTTGGGACCAATTTAAAATCTGCAGTTGATTTAATTTGAGAAATTATGGACTCTAAATGTTCATTTCCCAGATAAGTTTTATTTGAAAAGTGAAAAAAATCAAAAAATATTTGTCTGTATTAAGTTTCTGTTTCTTCTCCAGAGTCATGGTTCCTTTTTACTGAATAATTTACCTTTGCTTTCCATTTGATTGACACGTTTACACAAATGTCTCACTTTGGCTCTTTTTAGTATCAAGACTAAAATCAAACTGTATTTCTTGCCCTGCAGGTGGCGCTGTCAGAGGGTTAAAGACATCAGAGAGTTCTGCAAGAGGTTACCCATAACATGGACTCAAAGAAACAGAGGAAATAAAAATCCACATCCCAGTTGCCTAGTGAACCCTGGAAATACAATAAGGGACACAAAAGTTCTGTGAATGCATTACTCTCGCAATGTTGGGTTTCTCCAACCAAAGATTTACAAGTGCCTGTATCTGTGGTGTAAATATGTGTTGGAACTCTGATTTTCCATGTAAGATCCATTTCCTGTTATTATTTTCCTGTCCGTTGCCTGAGCCCCCACGTGCCACGTCTGAACAACCCCATGAAGGTCGTCTCCTAAAAACCCACACAGATTCCCAGAAGTCACTGTTACTGATCAGGCTTAGTTTGAACTGTTCTGGAGTCTCAAAGGGGTAAAATGGTAAAACATGAAAGGTCAAACGAAACAAAAACACGTAGAAGCAGTTTAGGATGTTTGAATCACTTTTTGGATGGAATTATCTGTTGTAGCTTGAAGAGGGAGGAGAATGAAGTCACTTCCTGCTCGGTGATAAAAGCAGAGGAATGTATTAAAGTTCATTAAGCATTAGTGGATAAGAAACGTCAGCACCTCCCTTTGTATTGTCATCCTGCAGTTTCCCTCAGTACAGCTTTCCTTTGCCTCATGGATGGTCTCAGCATCCCTCTAGTTCTAACCCATCTTGTCTCAGTTGAACCGGGATGAACCAGAACAACTCTATCAGCTAGCTTAATTACAGGGGAGATCATTGTCTGGCTTACCTGCCTCCACAGCTAAACTTTTCTTTTTGTTCTCCACTTTTATGAGCCTGTTGTTTAAAAGGAAACTTGTTTTGTCTTTTTTTTATATACATATAATGTAAAAAAGCTTCAGTGTGTAGCATGTAGTGACACCTGGTGGCAAAAATAAGGAATCTCAACCAAGGAAGACTTTAAAAATACATTTCTTGATCCAAGAAGATAAAAACACAGTGATTCTTTATTTTATATTATTCATAATGAATCACAACGTGACTTCAAATTTAAATCTTTATCTCTGCCAAGTGAAATGTTACACACTGGAACTTTACTGCAGCTGTCAACGTGTCATCATCGAGTGAGTTAAGCTTTCGGTTGCACATGTTCATGTGTTTGCATAATTAACGCACCTTCAGATTTCTTGCACATTTTACTTAAATTTTTTTTTGTCCAAGATCACATATAAAAACTGTCTGAGATTTAATAAACTAGTTGTTATTAATGTAAAAATGAATATAAATATATACCAACCAGTGCTGTTAAATGATTAATTTGCGCCTTCTGACCGCAGAAGAATCAGCTGGTAGTCGTATATTCTATTGAACATAATGAACATATTTGCTTGACAACACGTATCACGTGCTGTTGAGCGTTTAATGGCGACTGCTTCACTGCACTAATACGTATCTGTAACTGAACACCGATTTGTTAAAGGAAATGCATAACCTCACTGTGTGAATGAGAGTAGCTTAAAACAAGGTGGCTGTTGACTGCCTGTCTGAAATCATCTCATACCACTGGTTTCTTCTCCAGTTTGGTTATTTTCATGAATCTTTTATTTTGAAGGAAATAAATCTGTATTTTGACAGAAGCAGAGAATTAAACAGCTGTACATCTGCTTCAGTGTTATATAGGATCTTCTTTCTTCCCCATTAACGGACACTGATAACTTTGACTTAGTTCCATATTTAATGTACCTGTTGAATGTACTTTTTTATATCAGCATAATCTAAAACTAAGATGCAAGAATTCCAAGTGATTTGAAACAATAATTCTTTTTTTTTTCTCCTTTGTCAGTTTGAAAGACTTTACTTGAATTGTGTTTTTGTTCGAGTGGTTTTCATGTTAGATTGATCTTTTTGTGCTAAAAGTCGGATCTCTTGTATCAGATCTTCATTTATTGGGTTTGTGTGTAAGTTCATGAATGAGTGAAAGCAGTTTTGAATTATATATGTTTTGTTTTCTTTTTCCTGAATGACGCTAGTACACAAGTCTTCCTAATTCTGATGCGCATCACATCCGAGTCGAGATCTGTTAGTTTGACTTTTACTCACTTTATTTGCGTTGAAGCCTGGCAGCTGTTTTTTGGTCTGGACAGATTTTTGAGTGATGGGTGGAATGCGAGTGGGGGGGTCTTTGTGAATTAGGAATCTTTGAAAATGTGATTGTAGCATGTCATGTTGTTGCCAAACAATCATAGTAATCATCTTTAGTCTGCATATATCTGGTTCTTCTCCATCTTTTGTGTGATTTTCTGTTTTCATCTTTTTATAAAATTGCCTCTGATTAACTGCAAATTGCCTTAACATTGTCTGGTTTTAATTGCTTTTACGTCATATATAGTAAAACGCACTGGCATAACAGTAAAATATATCAAGATGAGTTTCATCTTATCTGTGATTTACAGAAAGCCTCACGTCTCTAGTTGTACATTTAGAAGAATGAAGTTTTAGTCAGCAGCTGTTTGGAGTTGTAGTATCAGATTACAATGCTGCCATTACACAGAATTATCCTTCCTGTCATGTTAGCAGCGCTTACACGCAAGTATTAAGCCAACTGTGTGCCTTCTGCACTGTCGAGCTGCATCCTCCTCCCTGTACATACAGTAGATAGGTTTTATTGTGGCTAAGGCTTCATTCAGACCCTTTTCTCTTCAGTGGAACTGCTGTAAATTCAAATTTCAATAAATTGTCTCAAAAGTTCAACAATGTTTTTTTTTTTTTTTTACTGTTCTTTTTTAGTATCCCACATATCTCAGGTTCTGTAGAGAGCAGAAACTGATATATATATATGTGTATATAGACATGCATACATACATATCCAGGCATGAGAGAGATTAGACGAGTAGAAAAAAAGTTGTTTTTTAGCTTACAAATTGTTTAAAGAAAAAAAGTGTTAATTTACTGATCCAGCATTTATCATAAATCTCAGTTGTTTCAGTGAAAATGTTAAAAAATAAGTCACAAATGAACAAAATCCTTTCAGATTTTCTCAGACGTTAACGGGTGTTCTTCACTCCTGTTTCCCGAAGAGAGGAAAACTGTATTTTTAATTAACCCTAAAATGTATAATATGGATGCAGTTGTTAAATAAAGATGAGAGATTGGGATTACAGACAAATCTCTCACTGCCAAATTTCAGTCCACATGAAATGAAACATTCTAACTGATTAACTGATGAAGTTGTTTGATGTGTCTCCTGTCAGCTAACAGATGTTAGCGTGCCTAAACCGTGTTTTCCTTCCAGAACATTTCTGAACTCACTTTAGCAAACTGTTTTTGGAAGAAGTTAATTGTCATTTAACATATTTTCACTTAAAACACCTGCTTGACTAATAATGATGACATCACAAAAACCACATTCACAATACTTTGAACAGAAAAATATTTAAAACTCAATTATTTCCCTTCAAAAACTCATTCAGTACACAGCTTCTTAAAATGGACCATAACAACTCAGTCTTTTATTACCTGCATCACCCACAGCTGTCAATCAAGCTGTCTGGTGACCCTTCATCAGGTGTTGGGGCAGATGTCTGGACGCTGGAGCAAACAGACCACATGTTGCCCCACATCAGGGGTGGTGACGGTGTGATGGGTGATGTAACAGTCTGTAGTGCAAAAAAATGTAACAAAATCTACTATTTAACTTCAGTTGTAGAGTAAATCTGCTGAAAGGTACTAAGATCCAACATAGTGTCTGCTTAAACTGTCAGGACAAGACAGGTTACAAAATAAAAGCCCCAGGAAAAAGTATCTCGATGTTACCTTCTGGTAAAATTCTGACTAGATAAATAACATGTTTTGAGACAATGCACATTCCTGTTTTTAACACCAGGTGGCAGTGTTAGTCAAAACATGCTGTTACTGTAATGTTGGATTTTCTCAATCAAAAATACTATGAAGAAAAAACATTAGAAAGAAACTATTGATATTGTGGTTTTTTTAAAATTTATTGTGGTAAAAACTAATTGTTTTTGTTTTGTTTTTGAGCACACACTGTTTACAGCACAGCACTTTGTTTTTTTAAAACCTACAAATTATTTACTTTTGAGACTCTAAAAAATCTTATGTGGCGCTTTTTATAAATTCAGTTTCTAAATTCTGTCCAAAAGCTGAAAGAAGAGAAATTCCATATACGCTGAAAGTTGAAGATTTTCAGCTTCCGAGCATCTTGGCAGAACCAAACCACAGAGTTAAAACCTAGAACAAAGTAAAAGGTTTGTCTAAACCTCATTGTTTTCTTTGAACATGAAAAGCAGACAAAATTAAGGACTGAATTTAATGCTGCCACTGTGGACCATTTAGAACAAGAATATTTGAAAAGGTCACCCCCACACAATGAATCCCTCATTTCCAGCGAGTCTCTGGGCGACTGGAGTGGCACAGCCTCCTTGGAGCGCTTGTTAAGAGTCCATTAATCACATTTCCCCAAACATAACACGCTGTTTGGCAGAGACTGTTTCCCTGAGGTTGTTGGCATCCTTGCCATCAAATCCAGCAGCATAAATAAAGATTGTTTTAGTACTTGGTTGTATTCAAAGCTCTCCGTTAGCATCCAGTTGATAGAAGCTACACAGAGTGAAGTGAGCTGGTGCTTCTGAGATGGATAACGAAATCTCCATTGCTATGAAGAAGCTGCTTGACTTGTCGACTCCGCCATTTTCCAAAGTACCAGCCTTGGGCTATTTACCTGGCAACCCACAACAGTACTCGCTATTGGCTGGAAGATGTAAACACAATGCCAACGTTATGCCCGTAAATATAATGTGTAAAGGAAATACTGTACTTTCATTCCTCTAAACACCCCGTAGAGGGATTTTTAAAAATATAAAGTTTTATGAAATTGTTCCATATTCAACCTTTAACCTTTTGGCAGGCGGCGTAGTCTAGCAGAAGGGACAGCGCCTTTCATTCGAAGGACCGCAAGCTACGTCGAAGTATCCTTGGGCAGGATACTGATCCATCAAGATGGCGGCCCTCTGCTCCTCACCTCACGGTGAGGATGGGTAAAACTCGTGCCTGAAAGTGTTCCATTTCACAACTACAGTTTAACACATCAGCTGAAAGTTGGATTCAGATTGAAACACATTTTTACTCTCAGCTGATCTCGTGGGCTTTAGTTTAATAAATAATTTGTATGAGTAAACCGCTGCACCACCGTGCAGCTCTGTGCAAGGTGCATCCCAGCTTAGTGCCAGAAAATCTAAAATATAATCTAGATTCTTTTAGTCAAATTTATTTTCAAATTTCTGAAAATGAGTGTAGCTAACCAGCCAAATGTTCGACAATAAGAAATTCCAACATGTTCATGTCACTAAAACCAGCTGTAATCTGATCAAACTGTCTTTTCAGTTTAATGCTTTTTGCTCTTTTATTCCCTAAAAAGGTTTTTATTTTGTTACACAACCAGCAGCCTGACCTCCGTCTGGTATTTCTGTCATTTTGTTGAGCCAAAGTGGAATTTTCCCCATTTGGTAATTTCCTGTTTTACCAGTATCACTGCTCACACTTAAACTGAAGCATATTACTGTGTAATTCTGGACTCCCACTCGAATCATCTTTTATTTTGGCTGCAGGTGTTTTGTGCTTTTTGTTTGTGGTTTAATTCAGTTGAGACACACACCCACACACAAAAACACACAATCATTTTCAGCTACATGGAGAAAACATTTTATTTTTCTGACTGAGACAGAATATATATATAAGGCCTATGATTTGATGGATACTGATATCAGCAACTCTCGCATTTCATAGCAAATAACCAATTTTTGAAAATGATGACTGATCATAGCTGAAAGTGAATGAAATGAACGGACGAGCAAAATGAACCTCTTTTTTGTTGTTTTTATCATCAGCATCTTCTCTCTTATACGTAAATGTGCATATTGATTTTTTTTCCAATAAAAGTGTAAAAATGTTCAAATGATGCGATATGATGTCATCAGCGCCCAGAAAGAAACTGCTGGTGCATCAAGAAAACAATGTCGCTAAGCTGGTTGCCATTCCAGCAACATAAACTATAAAATAGAGGCTAAATAAAGTTTTTTGGATTGAGTATCTGTGTTCAAGTTTTTAGGTTTATAATAATGTTTCTGATTCCCAAATATATTAAAGGTTCTATATCATGCAAAATCACCTTTTGGAGCTTTTAACCATGTTGTGGTGCTATTTCCTTATTAAAACACCCAGAGTGGTTTTTGGATTAATTCACGCATTTCTCCAAATATTTGTGCTGCAAGATGAATTCTTGCGAGATTTTGAGTTTTCCAAACCCACAAAAATCCATCATGAACCGCTCCAACTAAACAGTCTGACTCAAATCCACTGGTGTTTCGAACCAATCATGTGTTAGCTTTGTGCTTTGGGGCGGGTGTTCAGGTATGATTGACAGCAAGTGCTCAGTCAGGCTAAGAAAAACAAACATGGCTGCGCGGGTGGATGTACACAGAAAAGCAGATATTGAATCTGTTTTAGGACTAGAGACAATTTCTTGGTTGAAAAATGAGTAAAGGTAAGAACTTTGTGCATTTCTTGATGGTAACGATGTCTGTGTTTTACTCCTGACTGAATCAATCAGCTTAAAATATTATACCTGATGTCCTTCCCTTTTATGGACACTTTCAAACGAAGCAGTTCCAAATCATTGTGTGTAGACTAGACACGGGGTTACACCACAGTAATCCTCCTGAATCCTGACCAGCTGCTCCACTCTCTCCTGGAAACCGACTGACTGTAACATAGTGATGTAACAATGTTACACCAGGACCTGCCCGGCGTGTCCGTGCTGCCCCTGCAGATTAAACACACACACCCTGAGTTACAAGAGTCTGACGCAAGAAGCACCACCATTTGTAGTATTTTACTTTCTAAAAATGTCTCAGTGAAAATGTGCATTTGGCTGTGAGAATTTATTCACCATTTTATTCAGGCAGCTCGAGGGGCAGCACTCATGAGGAGGGGGCCTGGAGGAGAGATGGGATTTGGTGCAAACCAAGTGTTTTACTTCCTGTTTGGAGAATAACCTTAAGACTATAGGTTATATTTAAGGACAAATTAAGAATATATAACACCAACGGTAAGATTTTATCATATATGTCCATCCCAAATGTTGAAAGCTGTAAAATATCAGGATAAAGAACCTTTAATATCCCTGAAGGAGTCATCAGTAAAACAAAACAGTTTTTCTTTTGACAAAAACAACCTGCAAAATATCTTGTTTAATTATTCGGTTACAACATTTGTGCTGTTTTTGTACTGTTAAGGAAAAATAAATTAAAGTTTAAAAGAGAAATAGTTTCCTAAGCAGACTTATGTAAGTCTTTAGGTTTAGAAGGGATTTTTTAAATTTGTCAAAAATGGTCTTCAGAACTTGTATTAGTGTTAAGAAGGGAGCAGCATTAATGTTTGTTTCTGACAGCTGACACAAGATGGAGCTGCTTCATCTGTTCTCTGCAGACATGTTGGATGTGTTTGTGAATGGGTTGAAGAGGAGCTTAGCGTTCCTACTAAATCTGCTGGGAGGGATTCTCCTCCTGAGTTCCTGTTATGTAAGAAGAATTATATGACAGCACCAAACACTTGTTGGTATTTTTAGAAGAAAGTCTTTTTTTTATATATATATCTATATATCGCAAGTTTTTTGCATCTAGAATCAAAAGTAAGTAACTTAATTACATCAAAATCTTGTAAATTGATTTATTTGCTGCACTTTGTGCAGGTTTTGGTTGATGTTCAGAGAGAAGACGGTGTAATATTACAACTTCCTGTACGAGCAGCTCCAGCATCTCAGACGAGGCTCTGAAATGTGGAAACACACGCACGAACCCAGATGTGAAGACTTCACTGCAACATACACATTTGGAGCAGATGGCAAGTAATTAGTAAATGTGTGATAACATCAGGGTGCATAATTGGTGCAGCGGTTAGAGGAAACGAGTCTGTTCACGGGAGAGAATACTTGAATGAAAAGCTGAACAGATATTTGTGTATTTATCAGTGATCCAGGAGAGTGGACATGTTTTACATTAGGGTGTGATGACAAAGAAGAGCGAGCAGGAGGAAACAGACTGAGGGCCACAGCAGATTTTTTTGGGGGGGTTGAACTTGTCTTGTTTGTTATAGTACAGTTAAGAGCCCCCCAAATGAATGCACATGAAAATGTTGAATCACATATAAAAAAACTGAAGATTATTTACTAATTTAATTTCTAGTAGAAGTGAATTTTTATTTGCCATACAACATCCTTAAAATGATTCACAAATCCAGAATTCATGGTTTGTTTCCAGGTTATGATATTGGGAGAGGAACATGCAGAAACGATACACACATTCCAACATGCACGAGTCGGGTATAGCTTTGGATCTGACTGGACAGATGGATGGGGTTAATATCATCATTAAGCACCTCGGCTGACTGTTCCTGTTTACTGCTTGGTTGCTAGGCAGTGACATCATCTGATCCCTCCCTCTTTCCTCTCTAATCCCTTCCCTCTGCCTCACACACATGCTCAACAGTCTCTCTCGGCTCTGTCTCTCTCAGTTAGACGGCGCAGACGTGGGCAGAGTGTGGGGGTATAGGAAGAGCAGAGAGCAGGAGGGTGGGTTGTAGTGTGTGTGAGGCTGGCAGACAGCATGGTCTGGGTCTGAGGACAGCTCTGGGGGACGAAGCAGCAGCATCAGAAACTCCATGTAGACCTGTGTGGTAATATCCAAACATCACCTGGACCTGTCCTCCTGACAGCAACCTTCTTCAGAGAAGCAACAGGAGGAGAGAAAACTCTGGGTGGGTTTGTTTCAAATCCTTATTTTTCCTTGAAGTTTTTTTTTTTTTTTCTTGTTTTGGTTTTGGGAGTAGGCTCCGGGCTGGACCGCATGCATGACACAACGCAAAGGCGAGAAACCCACCATCAGCATCCAGGAGCACATGGCCATTGACGTGTGCCCTGGCCCCATCCAGCCCATCAAACAGATCTCTGACTACTTCCCCCGTTATCCGAGGGGCCTCCCCCCTGCTGTGCCCCAGCAAGCGGGCCACATCGGGCCCCTGCGCTCTGCCCTCTCCACCTCCTCGGCCGCTGCCTCTGTGACCGCCGCTGCTGCAAGTGACCGATCCAATGAGGACAACCCTGACCGGGCGTGTGCCGGAGCCTCTGCCTCCTCACAGGCCGTCAAGAAGGATGAGGAACCTGATGTGGAGGGCTACGACTCAGATGACTCCAGTGAGTGATGAATTCTATCTGTCACTGTTTTCCAACATGTCTACATGCATGTCTGTCCTTCTCAGTTGTCTCTTTTCTGTGTCTACACCCTCCCCCCCCCCCAGTTGCCAAGCATCCTTTCTGTCTTGTGGCTCTTTCTGTCACCTTTCCTTCCTCTCTCCAACAATCCCTTTTTATCTCCAGTTGTCTGATTCGTATACATGCATGTTGTGTGTCTGTGCTCCAGCTAACTCTCAATCGACTGGCAGCCAACTGTTGCTGCTGCAAGGAATACAGCCCCCCCTCCCCACCTCCCCTCCTCCTCCTGCTGCTGCTGCTGCTGCTCAGCTCTGCTTCAGCTGAAAGAATGATGCGTGTGATTTTATTGGAACAAAGCATTGCATGAGACTGTCTGAGTTGTATGAGTACGTTTTTTAAATCCCGCGTGTCTACACGGTGCTCAATCTATGCTGTCAAACAATCTCACCAAGCTGAATGATTCATGGCTTCTTGGTGAAGCCTCAAATTAATCGCAGTTTTGCGCTTAGCAGAGTGTGTCTGTAAGCGCCTCCATGGACTAAGAAAAGCAGCTGGGTGATGATACTGCGTGAGTTTCCAAACCTTAAAGATGTGACGTCTGTGGTCATGTATGTATCAGATAACGAAGGCTTGTTTTACAAAAGCTCTTGCTCATTTATTCCTTCAGTGTGCCAGGATGGAGTGACCAGATAATTATAGACGTCAATAACAAACAGCTCAGACATTCAACATCAGAGATGGAATTTCTTTTCACTTGACAAAATGATAAAACGACATTCGGAACCAGTTGTTGCCTCAGACTGAGTGGTTTTATTTCTAAACCTCAATATTCGACTAATAAAATTGGGAACGTGTTTGTGTTTCAGCAGCTGGTGATGCTGGATTTATGTTGAAAAGCACGAAGCTGACTGCAACAGTTTTTACTGAAGGTTTGTCACAGGTGTCCTTTACACAAGAGGCTTGTGACTGCAGGTTAATGTGTGCCAGTGTTGTGGCTTCTGCAGGAGTTTATCCATCCAGAGTGGCGTGCTGCAGGGGGTCTTAGGCCAGCTCTAATCCAGAGCTGGACAGGAGGGTTGGAGGGCAGGAGGTGGGGGGAGCATAGAACGCTGGACTAAACTGGCAGATGTTGCTCTATGACCTCTGTCAGGCAACTAGGATTTGACTCAGTGAGGGAAAACAGGTTATTTTAATCTCCTCTATGAATGCTGGGATGAATTTTTATATAGAGACTACGAGGGTGTTTGTGTTAATCATTTTTTTTTTACTTTTAACACATTTTATTTTGGATACAACTTGACGAGCAGGAGATGTAAAATCTTTCATCGTAGACTGATGCAGCTGTTGTTTTTCGAAGCAACACGTTTCAGGCAATTATCAGATCAGAGTTCAATAATAAAATCCACATTATAGTTTTAAATTCACGTTAATAAAAATTCCTCTGTCAAAAATAATTCAACTAAAATACATCATGATTTGCCTTAAAAGATGGAAAATGTCTCCGTTTTTCTGAAAAAGGCTTGTGAAGTTGGGTTAGAAAAGCTCAGTCCATTTAACACTGAATGCTGTTACAAGAGGAGGCTTCGACACAACGTTCTCTGACTGGCTGAAGTAAAGAGGTGCTTTTAATAGCAGCTGAAAACATCTTTTAAAAATGGAGTTCTGATGGCCGTCAGTCATGTAGATGCTAAAAAGAATATTCAATATTCAGCATTAGTTTAGTCTAAATAAAATATACAGTAGGAACAGAAATACAAAATTTGAGAGAAACAAACTTTAACCTACTTCTACATTTTGTCATTTGGCTCATTATTAAACTATTGTAAGAATTTATTTGCTATTTAACTCACAGTTATTGTTTTATTTTAAGGAACAAATGTCCCCGAATGAATTTGTCATTTGAAACAAAAAAATAATTGATCGAATAAATGAATAAATCCATTTGTTCTCAATAAAACACTTAATATTTCTGTTGATTAAAGTGTCCATTTTCAAATGATTCTTCAAACACTTTTTGTAACTATATTAATAACATATTAATTGTCTAAAGAATTTATCCTGATTAAATCTGGTATTAACGCGGTCTGTAATCGTTTATCTTCTGATAGGTTCTGATCAGTTTGAGATGTTTTACATGCAGTTTTCTACTTCCTGTTACTGATCCTACGTGACGAGGTCTAATTTATATGACTCAGAGTTAAGCCCAAATCAATCTTGCAGCTGGTTTATGCAAACATCAGACCTCGGTTCTTCTCCATCCTCTTGCTAATAAGACTATTAGACAGAAACATCTGCCAGAGCATCGTCTTAATGATTCTGCAATCACCTGAAGAGTCATCAGTGTGGTAGGATAATTACAGTGTCAGCTCCGCTTCCCAAAAGTCTTAAACAGGAAACTGGGATACAAAAAAATTTAAATAACAAACGAAGAATCACACCTTTGATTGTCAACAGCATGAGTTACCATCCAAATACAGGAAGGCCTTAAAATATGACGTATATGTAAAGAATTGAATAACAAGTGATTGGCTGGGTCTGATGCAACGTCCTGTATAATCCCAGGCTGCTGCTGCTAATGCTGCCATGGGAGCTGAGAGCTGAAGGAGACGCATAAGCTGTATGAACATAATCCCACTGCAGCAACACACCAGAACATCTTCACAGACCCCGTTAAAAGACCTTCATTATAAGAGAAAACATGGATTAAAAGCTCACATGTGGTTTCTGATTCAAACTGCGTGCGCCGTTCTTTACCTGGTGACATGACCTCACATTGAAACTCAGTCTCGTGAAATCACCTGCAATATTCTGCATGTGAAGTCAGAATGAAATGGTGACGTGTCTTCACCGCACAATGTCATTTTCATCCATGTTATAAACACATCTGGAACCAAATGTTCGGGTTAGAAAAGGGTCACCCCAGGTCTCATTGTTGTAAAACGCTTTTATAAATAAAATTTGATTGATTGATTCTCAATCGTTTTGTATAGTAAAATTAAGTGGAGAAATTTGTTTAATACTAAGTACTTTGGAAATATTTTTGTAAATAAATTTTGTAACAAAAATAACAATAAAGAAAAGAAAGAAAAAAAGTGGAAACAACTGTAATTTTGTTTTCAGATTAAAATGACAAAGAAGCTGTAAAAGGCAGCAAACATCTCTGATTGACATTGTGCTTCGCTGTTCAGAGATTTTCCCTTTAAAGCACCATAATTTGCTAAATTGGAAACCGGAACGACAGCTAAAATCAACTAAAAAAAAAAGAACATTTGCTTGTTTCTCCGACAGAAATGTGTCTTTTTTTCAACAGCGGCATTGAAAATAAATGATTTTAATTTGAAGCACTTTCACTTATCAGTTTAGTCTGTGTGTTTTCCCAACTTGCAGAGTTTGTTACTTCTTATCACTCTCGCTGCGAGGCTGATCAAATCATTCTTGGACTCCTACATATGAATCACACAGTGAGGTAAAGTAATTTCTACCTCCTGGCAGTGAAGCAAGCACCGCTGTGGTGAAAATGAAAACGCTGTTTCTGTTTGAATTTGTTAGTCTATCAACAACTTCGGAGATGGAGCTTTCAATCTGTTGCTGCACAAAATGCAAAACAAATGGATGTTTGTGTTCCTGTTATTTTAAAGAGGCAGTAATGTCCCAAATTGGCTGGTCGCAGCCCTGTGGGATATGATCCAGTACCTGCATGCTTCCCTGGGGGGGTGGGTGTGGGAGGGTGGGTGGTGCAGAAAGCAGCCTTATCTCCTATGAACCAAATCACACGGGGACATCTCAATCCTGGCTCAGAACCTGCTGGCTAATAACAGCAACGTTTTCTAATTTATTGTGACTCAATCTTGATTTTAATTGAAATGGAAAAGTGCATCGCCCACCAAGTGTCCCAGCACCCCCCCACACCCAAAGGGGGGTAATCAAAAACCGTTTGGACATCACATTAATTAATGAAGGTTTGTAGAGCTTGTTGAGGGCCACATGCCTGCCAGGGCCTGAAGAAATGGCTGCTGAGACCAACATGACTGAGCTGACTCTGTTTTAAGAGATAAGCTTCAGAGGAACGACTGGACCTGCGTCTCCGTACACGAGCTGAGCAACATGTTTGTTTTTAGTTGTCAGCAGAGGGAAAACAAAGAAAAGTGATAAAACAAGAACTACAAGAAATAAAACCCTTTTAATTTATTTGGAAACGTGACAAAATCCCTTCATTAAAAGTGGATAATCATATTCATAAAGAAAGTTTCTTCAGATCTTTCTGGAACAAGTTGCCAATTAAAAACAATCCACACATGCACAAGTGTAAACTCCACGCAGAGATGAGATCTGAACCTGAAACCTTTTTGCTTACAAGCCAACAGTGCCACCAACTGAGCGTCCACACACATGGTTTTCACATCTGTAATGCAAATCATTCCTTCATAAATACCAGGAAAACATGTGCACGTGTCTTTATGCATCAACATTTTCCATCTTGCTCCGGGTCTTTAAAATTAACAGCGTAAGGAAAGAAGTATATAAACATATACGTTTTATAAATGTAACTTAGGCATGAAGTGTCCATCGCAACAAAGGTGGCACGTGTGCATGTTTGAGAGCTGATGCTTGTGAACGTATCATGAAAACAGAGGGGCGGGACTTAAAGGTGACAAAAAACTCCAGATTGCAGCGACTAAAGCATTTTTACTGAAGAGCTGTTCTCCAGAGATTTGAGTTGTTTTTTTTTTCTGATAGTTGTTTTACTGAAAATATGACTGATGATATATTTGCAATATATTTCTTAATGATCGCAACTCACTTAAAGATCCTGTATCCTGCTATTTTACAGCTTTCAACATCTGTGATAGACACATATGATAAAATGTTACAGTTAGTGTTATATAGTCTTTATTTGTCCTGAAATATAACTTATATTCTAGAGTTATTCTCAGACCAGGAAGTAAAACACTCAATTTACCTCAAATCCTATCTCTCCTCCAGGCCCCCCCTCATGAGTGCTGTCCCTCGAACTGCCTGAATAAAATGGTGAATAAATTCCTGTAACTCTCGCAGCCAAATGCACATTTTCACTGAGACATTTTTAGAAATTAAAATACTACAAACGGTGGTGTTTAATGTCTTGCTTCAGACTCTGGCAGCTCAGGGTGTGTGTGTTTAATCTGCAGGTCCTGGTGTAACATTGTTACATCACAATGTTACAGTCAGGTGGTTTTCCAGGAGAGAGTGGAGCAGCTGCTCAGAGTGCAGGATTCAGGAGGATTACTGAGAAATATGTGTATTAAACCAAAAACCAGTCTGGAGGGTTTAATAAGGAAATAAGATCACAACATGAAAAAGTAGATTTTGCATGATACAGGACACTTACATCGGTTTGCAGTCAGAAACTACACTGTGACAAAACATTTACATTCCTTTCATTTTCAAAAAGCTGGAATATGATGTTACTTGTATTTTACATGTGACTTAATGCTCCAATGCTTTTTTTTTTCTTTAGTTTGAAGGTATTACGTGATTTTACTCTTTCAATGTTCAGCATTACTCTGGAGTTCTGCCATGTTCTGGCTTCTCCTTAATTAAAATAAAATTTGATCTGATTCTAAAACAAACTGCTGGAAACTAAAGTCATTTTCTTATAAGTCTGGAAGCTTCTGAGTGGCCCAGCGAGAGCACTTTGCTCCAAAACTGTGATGATCTAAGGAAAAAAAAACATCTGCACAGTAGAAAGATGTACGGGAGGAATAATCTATTAATTCCCAATGCCCTGTCCTCATTTAGATTTAGAAAATTGGTATTACTCATGTTTTTTATAGTTATAAGTGCAAAATTTGTAGCAATAAACTAGATATTAGGTTTGAAAAACCTTTTAGGATTCTGCAGAATGCAGCAGGATAACAATGCCGTTAGAATCAGGAAACAAATCTCTAAAGTAGCTGCTACTTAAAAAACCCTTTGACCATGATGTTTAAATGTTTTTGGTCCGACTGAGGGGGATAATCTCTCAACAGTTTATTTTTTATTCCTTTAAGAATAAAAGAAAGAAAAAGGATGAAGCAGCCATCTGTTGCCTCTTCCAGACCAGATCCAGTTCCAGACCTTTATAAAACAGCAGGCTGCATCCATCCACTTGGAGCTTCATAACGCTCAGTTCAATGTAAAGAGTGATTTCAGCACTGTTACGGCCAGCACAGTAGAAACCTATTAGGAGTCTAACTGCAAGCTGTCACACAGTAGTAATGACTCCCTGCAGTGTCCTGTGTTTTGTTTTCTTCTGAATATAACCCAACATTTAGAACTCCAGCCAGATTTCAGCCACATTATGGATTATTATCATGTCGCCTCTTGACAAAAACAGTGTTTTAAGTTGGCAGCAGCTCTGCTTCATCAGATACAAACTGTCTCTGCCCCCCTTTCATCCCACTAAGCACATTATGTAATGATAATGCCAGCTATTATACAGCTCCATTTGATGTCTGGGGCTGTCATCAGTGGAGAGAAATGTTGTTTGGCTTTAGATTGTCATACTTTGCTGGTGCACAAAGACTTAATGTTTTAAAAGGTTCCACTTTTTAAAAAAAAATCCACCCGTTTTTGGTTTTTTTTTGTGTAAGGGAGTGAATCCCGAAGGAGTACTCCATCCGCCTTAGTGAGCTGGAAAAAGAGTTGGTGCATTCGCCGAAATTAAATCTCAACATCTGATCACTTCACTGCCCACGTAAAGTGATGAATCAAAACTTTACTAATGTAACCACAACTGCTTTGAGTGGGCACTCCATCCACTGAGAGCTCAGCACACCAATTTTTTACATTTTTGCTTTTCGTCTCTTTAGTATCCGTTGGCCTGAAGCATGAGTGTGTCATGTACAGTTTAATGAGGTACATTAGGGATATCTAAGCAGGCAAGTTCAAAGCTTTCCTGTTTTTTTTACTTCCGAGTGCCAGATGCAATTAAGAGGAGAGTTGTACATTTCATGATCATGTGTAGTTGCTGTAAAAGGCTTTCACAGGAGAAATAAGTAACTTGGGGCCAGATTTACTAAGTTGGACTAAATTAATGAGGCTGCAATCCACCAGTTGCATCTGCCAACCTTGTATTGGCATGTAAACACAAATAAACCCAAGTCATTTTCATTTGAACCCCTCCAGTCCACAGCAGCACAACCAGGAGGGATGTTGTACTGTTAAAGAGGCCATTTCATACAAATTTCAGGACTTTGTGGTTATTAAGTATTAACCAGTAATATGAAACATTTTATATTTATATCTAAAAAAACGTCAGAAAACACTGAGTAACAGACCTTTCAATCTGTCTGTCTCTTAAAATTTGGGTGGTTCCGGCTCCTTCGGCAGCAGCTCGTTCATATTCATTATTTGAATTTGCTGGACTCTGATTGGTTAACAAACTAGCCTATGAGAGCAAGGTATACTGTCTCCTGCCCTGCTGCGCATGGCAACAGCAGACGTTGTGTCTTCCTGTTTACTACATCTTATGCTAACAGCTTTTAGCCAGCAGCATGCTAGGTGTGGTTTCAACTGCAGGAGCTGATGAATACTAATGAACAAAGGAGTTGTGATGAAACAGATACAGGCCGTTCGAACTCTGGAGAACTCGGGTTTTATCACCACCTGCGTAGTTTGAGAGATTAAAACTGAAAGAGAAGTTGTTGACCTGTTTTCACCCACTATGAAGGTAAGAACACCTGTGGAGCTAAAATATTCAACAGAAACCTCAGAAAAACTGTTTTTAATGGAAGGGCCTCTTTAACACAGAAGGAACTTATTTCTTTTCACCAGAGGGATGATTATGATTCTTATTAAAATGTTGAAAACCTTTGAGCTGCAGTGGTAAACTCTGATCAGATCATCATTTAGTGCAGCTTGAACATCATTTATTTGTTGGCATCATTTTCTTACTGATTGTAATTGACAGGAACAGGAAGTTCAGCAAGCAAA
This sequence comes from Pachypanchax playfairii, assembly GCA_006937955.1. Classification (NCBI taxonomy): domain Eukaryota; kingdom Metazoa; phylum Chordata; class Actinopteri; order Cyprinodontiformes; family Aplocheilidae; genus Pachypanchax; species Pachypanchax playfairii. Next base: position 1,980,830 of record SSNP01000036.1, read on the forward strand.
CCGAAGTCAGAGGTGTCATTAAATCTACATTCAGCTGATCCAAGCGACTGAAGTGAGTTACGTCTGACTGGAGTTAGCCTCATCTGGCAGATTTTAGAGCAGAGCCATTGTGTCTCTTCATCAAAAGGAATCAGCTGAGGTGATTTGGAGATCTGATTTGGATGCTTGTTGCATCCAGCTCCATGAAGGTTTAGGGTTAGAGTGCATCCTACAAAAAGGAGACCTGGGTTTGATCCAGAACTCGCTGGTGGGAGTGTATATCCTCTCTGGTCTGAAAACACCTCAGGATCCCTCTGGAGGAGGTAGATAGTGTCACTGGGAGAAGGGATATCTGGATTTTCCTCCTGGATCCGATGCTGTTCCACAACAACCTCAGATCAGGGGCAGAAACTGAATGGTTGGACACATTTAGCTATAAACTGTGTCTTGTTTTCCCTGATAATATATGTCGGACAGAACATGTTGCATTTCTGACTCAAAAACAGCTAAATTAAATAAAAGTATAAAAATAAATTGCATGTAAATAAATGTACATCAGTTTGTTGGTTTAAAGTACGTGACACTTTAATTTGTGACATCCCTTTTAATATACATAAATAAAACATTTTCTTTTCCATGAGTAAGTGCTAATTAACCCATCTGTATAAATAGCTTAAAATTAGTGACTGCTTCCCACTTTCTGTGTTCTTTTTGTGATAATTTCTGGTTATGTAACTTACCAAAGAACACTTTGTGAAGATGTGTTTTTCTCTCGAAAGTTAATTAGTAGCCGGATCCTAAGATGAGTTTACTTTCGTTCCAACCTTTGACTTCTGCAATATCAAAAGTTGTGTTCTTACGTCTGAGTCAACACATCTGGGTTTTATTAATACTTACTGTGACCTTGAATGAGCCAAAAACAGGCTGTTCAGTAGTCAGAGGTTTTTCTTTCTTTCTTCTAAAGACAGTTAAACAAACCCACTTGGCCAAACAGGCTTCTCCTTTGTCTCCTGACCAGGAAGTCACATCTTAGCATGTCAGAGTCACCCATGGGAGGAACAAGTCAGTAAAGCTGTGTTGCAGGTGGACCTCAGTGTTTGGCCCTAGAGAGGAGTGTCCCTCTGCGTGCTGAACTCACCTGGACTCATACAGGTGGATTTTCTTCAGTAAGTTTCTCTTTCTGATAAAGTGAATTTGGTTTCTTTTGTGGAAGGAGATGCTTGTCTTTCCAGATGATTTTCAGATGACTGAAGGTTTATTAAATCAGAACTAAATAACTTTTCTGCCGCCGTGTCTCAGACGGCTGTTGCTAGAACCGGTGTTCTGTAGAAATATTTTACCTGTTGAGATGTGCTACAGATTCCTTCTGCACACGTGCCGTTCTACAGTCTTGACTTCAATAAACAGATTTATTGTTTATTTTTGTTTCTATATTTTTCCATAAATACATTTTACCTATCAAATAAATTCTCCCAGGACAGAAACACTAAATATGATGTTATTTTTACTTTCTTTGCATTGTCAGCGTGACAGGCAAATGTTTGGACACACCCAGAGGAGAAGGACCCAACAATGGCTGATAAGGACCCAGAGGACTTTTATATAGAAAATATCAGGGAAGGATCATAAAAATATGTTCAAATAATTAACAGGACACACTCGCCATAAACAAGAATACTGTATAAACTTCTAATAACATCTTATTATGAAATAAGTTGTTAATTCGTACTATGGAGGCATTTTTCATCAGGGCAGCATAAATCACCAGAACACCACTTCCTGCTGCGACCTGAATTACTGAAGTTATTAAGTGTGATATAGGGGGACCAGAGACGTCCAGAGTGTCTAATATGAAGATGGACATGTTTTTTCGGTGAGTATCCACTTAGACAAGTTTCAAAACAGGAGCTTAGTTTTAAAGATTTTTTGTACTACTTTAAGGGTTATCTAATCTCTAATTCCATTATCCTGAAAAGTTCCAGAAAATTCTAGCAAAAGAGTCAGAAAAGAAAGTTAACAGCAACTAGAAAATGTGATGTGAAATTCAAGAGAGAGACAAACCTGATTCTGTGTTTCTGAGGGATTTTATGATAAATGTGATGATACTTACCATTCTCAACTCATAGCCTGATTTTCCAAATATTCCGTCCATCTGTCCATTTCCTGTGGACGATTGACAGGTCCATCTCCAGTCACTAAATGAGAGACACATTCCCAACATTACCTCTGGATAATGTTTCTTCTTACCATAACCATGATCGGATCTCTTTAGATTTACATTTTTGACCATATTTTTCAGCAATTTGACTTTATAGAAATCCTTTTCTGCACACTGACATTTTGGCCTGATAGTCTCAGAGAAGCATGGCAATAAAACGTGGAAAGTTAAATACGTACATTTCATGAAAAATCATGAGGTTATTTTCTTATCAGATGTGCAAATTTTGGCCTTACGGTGGCATTAGAGGAAGGACGGCGTGGGTCATCAGGACATTTACCCACAAAGCTTTTCTGGTTAGGATGTGCAGACAGCAGTGCATGACAACTTAAAATACAGTTAAAAGTCATGAAATCTTGATGAATTTTGAGAAAGAATTAAGACTGATAATGATCTCTGTTTAATGACAAAGCCAGTTTAAAGAGCCTCGGACAATTAGCACAGATCTTAATGTTAAACACTTCAATATTTAATCGTTGTGTCGAGCAGTAAGAGCACATTTAGCTTGCTGAGGCTCATCATTGAGAAAATGATGACTTGTCTGCTTGTGGAAATCTCATTAAGGAGCAGTTCTCTGTTTCACATCAGCTCATCTGCACCCAAACATGGGAAGGGAGGTGGAACCACAATGCATTAACTCAAGTTCTGTTTCGTAAAGCTTGAACCATTTAGACATTTCAAACAAACACGATGTCAAGTCTGAGCATTTTTCTATAAAATGTGCAAGAAGATGATCTCTGCAAACATTTATGTCATCGCTGCTTCCTGCTCACATGCAGGCTGCGACATCCCTCGAGAGAAAATTTCACATTGTGATGATGGTCAAAACTAAAACACATTTCTCTGTGCATTTGTAAAAACATAAATCCTGCAAAGTGCACATTTATTTTAAATATTCCACCATAAAACTCTTAGTTTCAGCTGTTCTGGAGGCTGATTTGTATTCACATGATTACTTGATCACATATTGAGCATGAATATGGATAGTGATTCATATTATCAGCTCCATACAACCATGTGATGTTTCCTTCAGTTCACAGGAACTTTGAAGCGTCTGCAGCAGTGTTGCCTCCTTTTATACTCTCTAAAATGTGACATGATAATCAATTATGATGCTGTGAACCTGTGCAGAGTTTTCTAGTCCATTATGAGGGACAGTTAGTCACAATATGCACCAGAAATGTCCTTCTGTCACTCAGTGTTTGATGTTCAGTTTTTGTTGGTAATAATATAAAAGTATTCAGGATTTCTACACTGTTATGCATGTACAGTATACATCTAAAAACTTTGCTGTGTTTAACCATGTTAACCCCTTTACAAGGTTCTCACTCTACATCTAAAAGCTCATATTAATTAAAGTAAAACTTTTCTTATGCATCATCAATGATAGAAAATCTAGAATGTTTTTTCAACTCAGGAAACGCAAATGAAATACCTGCCTTAAAATTCAAAGTAAAAAGTGTCCCAACATATGTAACGTATGTTATCTTGACCAACAATTCTTATTCTCACACTAGTGAGGGGGACTTGGATTTGATAACTAGTTTCACTCAGTTGTTTAAGTCTGCAAATGCATTTGATTTTAGATCAGAGTTTCACAGTTGAAAAATGACGTTACTATGGCAACTCGAAATGCCAAGTGTTGAAGATGGGGCACATCTGGTGACAGACCCAGTCATTGTGATGTATATCATGTGTAATAACTTGTTAGTTTATGCTGTGGGGCATTTCAGGTGTGGTTTGTTGGAGTGAGCTGCATCACCATGGTAACGTGACTCATAATACCAAACATTCCATGACTGAGCTGGAGGTATCCATCCATCCATCCATCCATCCATCCATCCATCCATCCATCCATCCATCCATCCATCCATCCATCGTCAGCTTTACAGTAAATCCACAGGTGGAAACAGACATTATTAAAGACATTTCTCATTTCATCTATTAAAAGTAAATATAATGAAGATTGAGTCATTTAACAGAATAATGCATCTTGCCACAGTAAAAGCATTAACACTTATCAGCTCAAAGACATGGTCAGCAAACAGGATCTTAATTCGATTAAAACGCTGCAGTGAAAATGAAAGAGAAATGGTCCATGACAAGACTCAGTCCTGCAGAGCTGATCTGTGAACTGCTGCACACAAAAGTTTGAACCTGATTAATGGATAATGATGTTTTTTATGAAGAGTTAAGTCTCGAAGTCATTCAAGCTGTTAGAAAAGCCAGACGAGGTGCAGCAAAGCGCTAATATGATTTCATATTTTTTTCCTCTCTAATGTGAGAGAAAAAGTGTCATCGTTTACAAATACCAGACGAAACTCTGGAGATGTTAATTAAACTCATTAACATCTGAAACCTTTCAACGTTCCAAACTTGTAAACAATTCATCAACATTTAAGAAAAACTACATCTCAAATTAATGTTCAAAGGTCAAAATATCCCAGTGAAACATCATTTTTCTAAACATTTTATTAAAATACACTATAACTGTAAACATATTTGTTCCTCTGCTCAAATTTTGGCATAAAGAAAATAACCTGTAGGTTTTTGCTCATTTCCACTTGATTAGTGTTTGTTCTCATCCCACCAGGTAGAAATCTGTGTGTTACTGAGGAGAGCAGAGGAACAAAAATCCCACACAGAGCTCCAAACAATTATTTGTAAGGTAGTTTTTTCTGAGAACTGATGCTGTGGTTTTTAAATGTTTGATCCCAGCAGGTTCCTGTCTTTCTGTGTGTGCTCTGACTCACAGTACAAGACTTTTAGTTTCTTGTTTGCTTGAGGTAAATATACAGCATACTCTCCAGGACACGCTGATTTGGAAGTATTTAAACATTTATTCATGTCTGATCATCAGAGTTTAAATAAATCTGTAGGCTTCAAAGAAGAGTTGATCTTTCTGTCTTAAATGACATAACTTTAAGGAAAAGAACACTTATTTCTCTCAGCATTTACTTTTTAATAACCTAATTTCCTGATAAATAAATTAAATAAGCAAAAGGGGAATGTGATCATCGTGAAGCAGAATAGAAAACTTATTTTTTAACATATTTTTCTCTTATGTAAACCTCATTATTCTGGGGAGCAGCATTAGAAAATTGTGTAATATGGCGTATGTTTTAAGTCAACATAAGCTGATGGATTATTTCTCTCTTTAAAGCTGCGCCATTAGTGAATGAAATCCACACAAAGTACCTATAAAAACAGCTTCATAAAGGACAAATGAATGTTACTGTCAGGCAACAGGATCAGTGTATTTTTTATTTAAAACAACAACCTTCACAGATAACCAAAAAAAACTTTGTTTTTTAAGAAAATATTCAGTTGTTTCAGACTATAAACAGAAAAAATGTTTGTGTAACTATAGAAACTTACTCTATAACTCCACTAAAGTTCATTTTAAAGAGACCCTTCCATTAAAAACTGTGTTTCTGAGGTTTCTGTTGAATATTTTAGCTCCACAGGTGTTCTTACCTTCATAGTGGGTGAAAACAGGTCAACAACTTCTCTTTCAGTTTTAATCTCTCAAACTATGCAGGTGGTGATAACACCCGAGTCCGAACGGCCTGTATCTGTTTCGTAACTCCTAAACCACGCCTAGCATGCTGCTGGCTAAAAGCTGTTAGCATAAGACGTAGCAAACAGGAAGACACGACGTCTGATGTTACCATGCACAGCGGGGCAGGAGACAGTATACCTTGCTCTCAAAGGCTAGTTTGTTAGCCAATCAGAGTCCAGCAAATTTGAATAATGAATATAAACGAGCTGCTAACGAAGCAGCCTGACGGAAGGAGCCGGAACCACCCGAATTTTAACGCAGACATATTGAAAGGTCTGTTAATCAGTGTTTCCTGACGTTTTGAGATATAAAATGTTTCATATTACTGGTTAGTACTTAAGAAATAACCACAAAGTCCTGAAATTTGTATGAAATGTCCTCTTTAAACACATAAAACATCATAAATTCCAGTAGTTTAACAGACGTGTTTACTGTCATTTCTATGCTTTAACACTCACATTTCCAACAGCCCTATTTTTATAAGATCTGAGTTTCATCTGATCCGACTGGCTCTAATGAGTCGGTATCACCTCTGTAAGCTGCCCCTTGATCCCTTTCTCTGTCCATTTACACCAAACAGCTTCCAGCTTAAAGGGGTCAGGAACCGAGGTTGTAGTCGAGTCTCTGCAGGCTTCCTCTTTTATTCATGTAAGGGCAGGAATGTTCTGCTTTACTGATGAAACAAGATGCTAAACATCACATTCAGAGTTTTAATGATGACCTCACAGTGAAGCACATCATCTGCTTCAACTGTGAAACCCGGAGGGATTTTTAAAAACATGTTTCTGTGGCTGTTTAGTGGAAAAACGACATGATTTGTCGATGCAACATGGTTCCTAACCTTTACGTGTTCTTTAGGGTTTCTTAGGAATTTTAGGACTGGATCAAAGATGTATAAGTCACAGAGGTGTACCAGACAAGCTATTCAAGGTCTGCCACCAAACAAGTCGCCCCTCTCTGGGAGCTTCAGCTACAAACAAAGTGAAAAGCTGAGTGAGGCCTCCTACAGGCTCCATGACATTTCTAATCAAAGTGAACTCTTTGGCAGCAGTTCATCAGGGTTTCTCTTGCTTTGATAAATGTTGTATTGATTTTTCAGGGGATTTTTGTTTTGCTTAGTGACTCCAACTCCTTGCTGAGATCGCTTGTTTATTTTTTTTTTTACTTTCCTGTAATTTCCTTTCACAAAGGCCACAATAATAAGACCTGCTTCCCAGTGTTGTTCAGAAACATGAAGCATTTAAAGTCATCCATTAAGTCCATTTGATAACAGAAAGATATTCTGTGCAGTAAAAATAACCTGGTTATATTTTTCAGCTTTTTAAATAACTGGCAGGATGGTGATGTAGCTGGAGGAGGCTGCATTTAACCGTTGTATCTATTTACTCAGCAAATACTTAAATATGATCAGTGTTTGTGTAGGTGGAAGTTGTTCTGACTCCAGTTTGTCTGAACTTCGTGTTTAGAAACTGTCATCTTGGAAGATCCTGGAATTTCCATTATAGATGGAATTTGTGTGAGTCAAAAGGCAGAATCATCATCTCTAACTGTGGTGAAGGATGAACCTGCACGATCATTTAAACCAAACATGTCGTCCAAAACAAATAACACTAGTTTGAATGTGCATCCAGCTGTGATCAGGGAGCTTCTACAAAATGCAAATAAACATCCAACAACTTCACTCCAACTGATCCTGGAGGCTTTGATAACAGCCTTGAGATGATGTATGAGAAAAAAACGGTTTATATTCAGTGGGAGAATTGGGAATCAGCTACAAATTAAATATTGAGCAATTGCAGAAATGCTGAAGGATTTGTCCAGATGTCACATCAAAATATAAAGTTCACTGTCACTTATCTGCTGTTTGTGTAAATTAAAACTTAATTCATCTTTAAAGAACAAAAATAAAGTAAATCCAGCATATTTCACAGCTCATCAAAGGGGTTGCATAACTTAGTGAAGGATTAGAATCAAAAAGAGATGTGCTGCCATCGTATTAATCTCTGTAATGTTCTAGCGTTTTACAGGGTTGGTTTAATATGCTCTTCATGTCATAATGGTTTTGTTCAGGAAAGCGATTGGAAGGGGGTTAGTATGAGCTTTGATCACGTGTTGAAGGTGTGGATACAGATGTGTTCAGCTGGTTAGCAACAATAAAAATAACATTTTAAAACTACACAGCTTGAAAATGAGATGAAAAATTCTAAACGGTTATTATTTACTTTGCCTTTTGAATTTTTGTCATTTTATTTATTTATATGCAAAAAAAATAAAAAAATATCCTATAATAAAAAATATCAACTTTTATATTCAACTAAATTGTGTTCTAATAGAAGGAATTCTATCAGCTTACTGTTTTGTTTAGTGACCAAGCAAACTAATATTAGTAATGCAAACTGGCAATGAAGCAAATTTTATAAATGAAACGTCAACTCTTTATGTCAATTTTACCTACAAAGTCTTTTAAAACAACAAGAGCTGCAACAAAATGCTGAACAGGCAAAATAATAGAAGGCAATGACAAAAAAAGAACATGACAAACTAATAAAGCCTTACAACACATGCTGTAATCTAACAAGTTTATCTTGAGTTGAATACGAGTTATAAATTGGTCATGAGGAGCTGCTTGAAATTCTAGATTTATTTATTTATTTATTTGTTGATGGCTAATCTATAGACTCAAAAAAAACTTTTACACTAATTCTGTAAAAATGTTGCTAACATCACCAAACAGGTGAGACCAGGGAGGGAATAGAGAACATCGACCGCTATCGCTGCAGTCTCTTCAATCAGGAACATGAAATGACTGAATGAACATACCGCCATCTGCAGCTGCCTTGTCTTGCTCGAATGCACTTCATGATGAAGCACAACCTCTAAATACTCTCACAGGGTTCATGTGTATGCTACTGTCTAATGAAAGCATTGTCTTGCAGCTACTCTTGCTGGTGTGCTTTTTTATTTATTTCTTATCAGTGACGGCTTTGTCTCACAGACAGTGTTTTCTCTCATTACCTGAGCACAGTTCATGGTTGATATCCTCAGGTGGCTGGATTAGGTATCAAGCAGAAACTACGCATTTTACAATCCATACCCAATTTGTTCTCTGCTTGGTCTCAATGAGATTTTTATATGTGTATGTGGCATTTTTCTTGTGTGTTTGATATTTCCCAGAGAGCAAAAGAGCATTGTGATACTGCGAGACGGGGTTGGGGGATGGAATAAACCGAGGATGTCGTGGCTACTTCCTTTCAGGCATAAAGCTGCACCGGGTTTCAAAACACAAGAAAAAAGGTTGGACCTTCTTCTGGAAATCTGACCACAGAGTTCAGATAATGACTTAAAGATCAAATGTAGCACTCTGAATTCTTGTTTATCATCAGAAAAACAGGATTTATCAAAAAACTGTAGATCCCAGAATAAACAATCATCTGTTGTTTGTAAAAATCCACCATCACTCTAATATTTATGGTTTCTCAATGCATATTTATATAGAACTGCACAACTTTATCAACACAGTCACAAATCCTGTTTTTAGCCTCTGCACATCTGGAGAAGACCCAGAGTTTAAGTGGGGATTAGATTTTAATGATCCTGTTGTTAATAGATCTGATCTGTTGCTGCTATATATTTGAGGATTATAACCTCTTTGTTGAAGCACTAATCTCCACTTATGTCCTTCTTAAACATAAAGATTTGAACATCCAGAAATGTGATTTTATGTTTGTGCACAATTCGGTTTTTAAATTCTTTGCCGATGTGCATTTTTTCTTTACGCAGTTTAAACATGACTGTTTTCTAGAGGTGAAAGATTTACTTTCTCAGTCTTATTGATAATTAATTTGGTCTGTGTACAATAAATATATACGTTGCATGTTTATTTTTATCAGTGAAAAAGACAAAAAAAATCCTGATTGTAATTTAAAATGGGATTAAAGCTCTGAAACTCTGCCCAGTCACCTGTGCTGTGCAATTTCACATTTGTTGATGTGAGGTACCTGAGCAGCCTGAGTACAGCCTGACAGACATTGTGTCACTATTCTTTCACTGCAGCGCCGAAACTAAAAACCCATCAAGGCAAACAAAAGAGTGAAAACAAAAATGGTCTGAGCTACTAGAAACTGCTGAAGCTTCATACTGGCATCAGTTCAACTTCAGTAAACATTTTGTTTTCACAGCATGAAGCTGTGAATTCTGTCTCTGAACTCTTATTCTGGAAAAGAAATTGGATTATTTTCATAACAAACATTGAAAATTTATTTAAGTGAGTCGAGACTCATTCTTCATTTTATATAGTTTTATAACATATTTAATCTGTGATGTCTATTCAGGTTTTTAACATCTTATTGGGGTTAAATCCAAATAAAAACCTTTTTAAAGGTAAAACTACATTAAGCCCTAAAAATATGTAAATTTAACATTTTTTCCAGCGAGGTCACTTTCAGACTGAAATCTCGTCTCTCAAGCTCATTCATTTGAACATTTTGCGACGTATAATTTCTTACCGCGCCAAAGAAAACGAAGCACACAAAGAAAAATAATCACAACTATTAAACACAAGAAAACTGTCCATCCAAATCCCAACGACAGAGGAAGAGCTAATCCAGTCAGATGTTCTAGACTCTCCAGGACAGAATAATCCCAATATAGTCTCAAATCAAACGTCATCAGATGAGAAGCAAAATGTCTTTAAAGATCTAAAGAAAGAAAAAGACATCAAGCTGCATTTGATCACATTTGAGTATTTGTGTGTCAGACTTTCCTGAATCAAATCACACGTGTTTGCAGCTTCATCAGACCTTCCAAGAAAAACTCTTTGCTGAAAACGGGTTCCCCTGACTGCTTTGGGAACCTGAGGAACTCGTGTACCAACAACCTCCATGTGCTTTCTTCCTCTTTTCACAAGCATTTGTTTTTTTAATTATAAGACAGATGCTTCGTTATACAACACAGCAGTCACTATAGCTGGTCAACAATATTCCTAAATCAAAGTTTTTTTGTAAAAAGCATATTTTACTCTGCATGCTGCGACTCTGAATGGGCTTGTTTATTCTTTGAACCATGTATGTGATTTTCAGCATTAGATCTCCATAGAGTTTGAAAGGAAAACAGTTACTGAGCACATTTTAAAACATTTTTGATAACTGCAGTTTTTTCCATTGAACAGAGTTTTTTGTTTTTTTTTTAAAGGTCATTCGGGTTTTTTACTTTAAAGGTGGTAAAGAGGATTTTGTAGAAAATTTAGATGTCAAATTTATTTTAAAATAACTTTATTAACTTGTAGTGGTCTTATACTTCTGGTTTCCAAAAGAAAAGATTATATTATTCATAAATCATAGACCTGGTGGGGCTTGAAAAAGAGAACTAGATTGTAAATCACACTTCTGTATGTACTACGTAGTTTGCTTAGGCCTCAGGGATGGTTAACACTTCACGCGGAAGCGCCGCGAAGCAGAACCAAGACCGCTTCCGTTCGGCACCAACACACATGAGACAATCCAGTCAAAAATAATAGCAATTCTTCAAAATAAAATACCGCAATTGACAAATGTGATCATAATTGTGTATCTAAACAGACTATAGAGATGAAAATAAACACAACACACACATACATACACAAACACACACACAGCGCAACGCAGTTTGTTGACTAGTTGAGGGGGGTCGGGGTTTTGGGTGTCTAAACGAAGGGGGAAAGAGTGAGAGAGAGTTGAAGACAAGATGAACGATGTCAAATTAAAAGCAGGAATAACTAAAACACTCTCTTCAATTATTTTTTGATGTTATTTACTTACTCATGGTGAAAAAATAGCTCTGAATGAACAGATAAGCAGAAACTCTTGCGGACCGGCGTGGAGAAAGACGTGTCTGACATGAACAGGGTAAAAGCTGAGCAGTGTGCAGCATCAGGCGTCACAGTGATCCACGCTGCTACTAGCATTTCAGCACTAGCAGCACTTGTACTGACAATAAACAGCCTTTTATCATTGATGACTCCAAGATGTTTGAAGAAACAAAGTTGTAGTAGTTCCACAAAAAACTCCAGCGATGTTGATAGTAAACAAACAAGGGGACTCCTACGCAAATTCACGATTCATGGAGGCGTTTCTTACATTGGGGGGTGTGGCTAAATTCATAAAATGACAAACAGCTGTTGAGCTTCTCATTCAGGGCAAAAATCCTCTTTACCACCTTTAACACAGATGTAGCTTTAGTTGTGGACAGTCAGTGCATCCTCAGTTATCTGTTACATGCTTCAGAGATTGTATCTTGTGTTGGATGGTGTGTGCGCAGAGCTTATTCAATAAGATGCAGCACTGACGACTCCATTTTCAATGTATAGACTGGTATCAGTAAGTCACGGCTTTCACAAACAAACAAGAAAAGAAACTAAAAGTAATTATTTTTTCACTCTTTGTGACTGTTTCTCATTTGCTATGTTGTTCACAGCTTAAGAAAACTTCTTGTTCGCAAATCTCCTTCTGATTTCTCTCTTTCTAGAAGATAAATTGTGTTAATAATTAGAATTGAAACGCTGAACATTCTAATGAGCCCCTGCATACATTGTCTTGCTTGTGCTCATTTTTCATGAGCCAAAGCACTTTTTACATCGAGCCCGAGGGGTCAGTTTCAATTAATCCCAGGGCTCATTGTAATTGGCTCCCAACGCCTGACTTTTAGAAAAGGAAAATCCATTATTTATTTGCTTTTCTTTCACATTGTCCACTTGCAGCTTTTCTTTCGCCTACTTCCTGCCAATAAAAAGCCTCCCATGGTTTCATTTATTACAAGTGAGGTGAAAAGCATTATTAATCATGAGTCATGTCCTCGTCCTTTCACCCCTTCTGCTGTCATGGTACGGCCTCCAGCCAATGAATGATGCCTCATGTTCATGTTCAACTTTTTATTTTCTTTCCAAATGTAATAGTGTTATTCAAACAAATAAAGCCCTTGCTTGTTGTTTAGAACTATGTATGTATTAAATAACTAATTTATTTGTAGTTTGTTGAGTTATTTAGGCAGGTTTTGGTCTTTAAGAGACAGATGAAATACATTTTTATTTAAGTATTTATTTTTTGTGATGGGTTATGCCAAGCAGTGAGAAGTAATCAGTATCTTCGCTGCAGTCAGCAAAAACAGTTTAAATTACACTTGATACCACGAAAATCTTTGACTGCTCATCAACCGAACTCACCGGGAGTTGTTCCATTAACAGCTTTCCTACAGTATAATCTGGTTCATTATCTCCATGAAATAAATACACAGTACGTTTACATGCACATCTAAACCAAGCTTTTGGAAGAAATTGAACTAATGGATTAATCCCCTGTTGAGAGTTCGGTCCGAGTCACTCCGAGAAGCGAATTATTGGAAAAAGTGCACTCACCACTGCTCCAGTAGGTGGCGATATGAGACCCTTTGTGTGGTATTACTTTCGGTTCGCGCCCCACAAAGTACCACCAAGGGGGGCAAACGGAGTAAAAAAAGGACGACAAGAAACTGCAGCATGGGACATTTGTTACAAATTGTACTGTTTGATGCTATTACATGTCAGATGCACGCAAAGTCTTGTGGCATTTATATTATCATTATTGATTACAGCTTCCATGTTGCATCATTTCATGAAGGGGCGGAGCTTAGCTTCAGATAGCACAGCTTCTCAAAATGGGCGTTTACATTCAGAGAAATTCGGATTTACAATAGAATTATCTGGGTAGCTTAGACGGACTTTCCAAAGTCAAGCTAAGGTGCATACATGCATTTTAAAATTCCCATTTCATACTAACATTTTCTTTGATTTGATATCAGTAACTTTGACTGTAGCTAGTTGTTTGGGATTAGACAGGAACAGGAAGTTATGGTAGATCCACAGCAGGATAAATTTTAGCTGTTTTAGCGAGGTCAGTTAGCATACCAACTTCACTGTTCAAATGAATTATAAAACGGCAATAGCATCAAAAACTGTTTCATTTAAAAATAAAAAGGGGTCAAAATAAACCGTTTTAGTTTTTTAGATGTTTATTTAATTAGTTTCTGCTCTGATTTGTTGTTAGCTTGAATTTCTACCTGATTCTCCAAACTGATACGACTTGGTCTACTACAGAAAACAGGCTCAATGATCATAAATACTCCACAAAAACAACTAATTGGAAGGTTAATTGAAGTTTGACTTATTGGTGAAGGGCTTTTCATTCATTCAGCTCACTTTAACACTGAGGAGCAGCAGACTATGAACTTGATGAAGCCTAGGTTTGATCCCAACGTGTTGATCCAACAGTTTCCTCTTTTCCAACAGAAATCAAAAGCAATTTAAATATTACACACTTTTTCCTTTTTTTATAAAAAGAGCCTTAATGCAGTTGAAGGAGTGAATGTACCTGAAGCGTCCAAACCGCACATGAGCGATTAACACCAGAACCCAAAAGTGATTCCAGCCTCTTGTCTGAATTCATTGTAAGTTCTTTTAAACACCTCTAGATTAACAAACACACACTTGCATAATAAACCTAAGAGGGAGCCATTATATTGTTCCTATTAACAGTAACACACGTGAAGAAGAAAATAGATTGCAGTGGGTGTATCTCTGGTGGAAATCTGGTTTAGCTCTGTTGAAGCACTCAGCAGGCATTTTCCTGCTGGCTTGTACAACACACTATCTGAGTACACACTCCTGCTGGCTAACATAATGTAATCCGTCTGTCTCCTCCTCTATACACACTCAAAACTCACTAATCCCTTCTCCCCTTCAATTTAATCAGAAAACATTAAATCAACAAGCTTTATATGGCGTTATTTATTTTTGAATCATCGCATATCCTGAACACTCCGAACGCAACATAAACACACCATCTTCTTCCTCCTGAAGCCCATAGTTCAGAAATACTGAATAGTTATCATTAAATTGAAGTCCAGTGGTTGTTATGGTAACAGGCTTACAAGGTGTTTAAAATAAATTTTGTTCTTAGTCATCTTCTTTGGTGCCAAATGAGGATTTCTAAAATCTCTGATCTACAGATGTTGAAGTACAAAGCTGATAGAATTTATCGACTGATTGTCAGTAAGCAGGTAACAAGTCAGACGCTTATCTGGACACGTGCTTTTTGTACCGACTCTTGACGAGAAGGCAGAATTCCCTCCAAAGCTGTCGACAGTGACCGCTCTTCTTTCCATCAGCTGTGTGCGTCATTCATCTCTCTCGTGGCTCTATGTGTGACTGAAGAAGCTCTGCCTCACTTAAAACAAATGAAAATGAATTTAGATTTATAATGAGTTAGTTTCAATAGAGATTTACAGTTGGTACTTTAATGGCTTGGACTAAATCTTATTTGTTTTTCACTGTAATTGTGACTTTGTACAGTTATGGTATGTGTATCTGATAATACAGAGTTCATAAAGCATTAAATAGAACAGAACAGTGTTCTTTCAGTAAAAAATACACTAATGTTTTCTAATAACTACAGCTGCAACAAACAATTATTTGGATTATTGATGAATCAGATGGGGTCGTGACATGATTAATCGGATTTGAGGGTAACATTTTTAAAAGTGCTACAGAAATATTTTCTCTCTCCTTCCTTCACTTTATTTAACAACGGAACATTATTAGAAAACAGTTTAATAGCATGTAAAACAGCATGCTGCCTCCTATATATGCCGAGGTTTAATGTCACGGTTTGGTTCATTTTTGGTACAGTAAAATAAAAAAAAAAAAAAGAATTGACAAAAACATTTTCTCAGAAAAGAAAAATGTAAAAAACAAACTAAGATTTTCCTTTAGGAAATTATTTTCATAACTTGTTAAACATAAAAAAAACGTCATTCTGTGCAGTTTCAGGGATCCTGAGATCATCATCAGTCAGAGTTTCTCCTCTGATTAACGGCGTTCACGGTTTCCTTTAAGAGAGTGCGGCTGGAGCAGAAACGGCTCTGGAGTTATTGATGTAACACCGGGACAGTGGCGTCGTCTGTGTTATCCATAGACTGTAAATATTAGTCTTATCTTAATTTTTCCCCATTTTCATACTTCATCAGGAAGCCGTGTTCCCAAACAGGAGACTTTTACTGGCAATTTATATGAAGACTCTCACCTGGAAAAATGGTCTTAAACAGGGATGCACCAATATTGATACCATTCTAATGTACTTGTATCGGTTAGTTAACCAATACCATGAACTGATTCTTAAAACGTGGAAACTCTGCAATAAATTCACAGAAAATTTTTATATTTCTATTGAAATTTTAGTTTTATGGTCATTTTAAATTTTTTTAAATCAAGTTCACCAACATTTGTTGTAACAAGCGTGTGAGGTAGAAGTATCAGCATTGGTACCTGGTATCGGCAAGTTCTCAGATCCAAGTATCGATATCATATCGGTTTGAAAAAAGGCATTTGGGCTTCCTGTGGTTGGAGCAACTATTCCATTCTATCGTTTTTACAGATACAGTTCATCTCATCCTGTTTTGAGTCGAAATTTGGCCCAGTACTGTTATGCAGAAAAACAAAGCAGATGGGTCTTTGGATGTTTACATTGATCTAAATATCTCACGTTTTAAAACATTCAGTTCTTCCGTGTGAAGCCACAATCTGCAGCCAGTTTTCAGTCCTTTGCTATGAAATCAAATCAAACAGCTGCTTTTATTGAACCTCTTCTTCCCTCATGATTTCAGCGTAAGGAGTAGATTAAATCATAGTTGATAGCTACTGAGGCAGTGGTCATGAGCATCATCACACAGCATCTGCACTGGGAATAGCAGCGATCTATCTCTGACCATGCAATCTGGGCACATGGACCACATTTCAGATTGCATCAGCACCGATTTAGTGAGCTCCAATCAACTAATCAACTACTGTGAAAACAGAGGGTCATGTCCAATCAAATGCTGAAAGAGAAGAGCACTTTCATGCTTTAATTTCTCCTGGCTGTCACACTACAGCGTGGCTTCTTTACTCAAAAGATGAGAAACGACTGCTTTTCTTTTTATAAAAGTGGCCTTGAGGCAAAAACACAGCCTACAGTTTTATGATCTGTGCTGTGAGAAATGTTTTGAAGAGGTTGGAGAGAGAAAAAAAAAAAACATTGAAGATGTTTAGCCTTGCTATTCACTGGATTCATTTCATTGTTCAGTCAGAAGTCACTGACGCAGATGATGTTCCTGGTTCAGGCTGTGTGTGAAAGATAAAAGAAACCTTTTATTCTCTGTATTAAGATCCTTTAGTAAACCTCAGGAACATTTCCTTATTCAACACAGATGAAACTATCAGTACGCTGGTGGAGGATAATCATGTGTTTGCTTTATGTTTCTGTCAGTTCTTCTTTCAAAGTGGTTTTAATTGAAAGAAATACTTTTTTCTTTTTAATATTATCAGTAAAGTCATGACTGGTTATCCTTGAGACATTCACTTCTGAGCTGAAAGTGCGTCATTTCATTTCGTTTGCTTCAGAGTTCCCAGTGTACCAGCTTTTCTAAAGATTTGTCCAATTATCTGAGGTTGGAGTTGGAGGCAAAGGCCAATCAAATAATCACTTTGAAGGACACTTATTCACTTTAATTCAGCTTGAGGATCACACCTGGGGGCTGTTACCTTTTTCTACAGAGTCTGTCTAAAGGGTCAGTTTCACATTTAGCATCAGCAGCCTTGAGACAGTCATTCAGTTGGATGGGTTCTTTTCAAAGCTTTATGTGATGATGAAGGGGTGTGGCTGGTCTGTCTGTCTGGTTGTGGTGTTCTGAAAAATCCTTTTTCTTATAAAAATGTTTTATTTTGAAAATATCTTTTTATCACTTTCAGCTGCTTACATGCAGAGTTTCCTCTCCTAACTTAAAAACTTAAATCTAATATAAAAATATGCTTAGAGCACCTTGTTTTATGCTTTTTTTGGAAACCATAGCCATGTATAAACTCAGTGTTTCTAAGTAAATGGCCCTGAACAATTGTGTGCATCATTAACCACTAGAGTTCACATGCGTAAGGGCTGCTATTGATTGAGTCATGGCCTTTTGTCACATGACAGCACTTCCTTTTAATAGTTGGATGGTGGATAGATACAGAATAAAGCTGTAAAACTCTTTATTAAAATGGTTTTAAAGTGGATGCTAACGTCAGAAACTGTTGCTGTATGACAAGGTCACAATGACACTTTTTGCTGAGGTACATTGGCACTAAACCTCTCTTTGGTGTCCAGATGTATTAGATGGCAACCTTTTATTTTGGTGACTGTTGCACTCAATCCACTGTCTGATATTAAAGCTGATTGTAAAAGCCAAGTGCAGCAGATTTTACTGTACTGTGTTCACTTCCACAGCGTGCTGCACACTGTTGCTTTGTGCTTCAGACATCCACCAGCATTTCAATAGCAATACACTCCCCTGCAGAGAGATATGAGCTGCATATTTGTCTTCATGTCTCTGTATGTTTGGGCTCCTTTTGATTAGCTTGTTTGTTGCAGGTTTGGCATTTAATGGCTGTTTTCCAAAATGAAAACACAACCGAGCCAATCAGGGCTTTGCAGTCAGGCAGCGCTGATACCGACCTGTCTGCTCCGCTGCCTAAAAAAATATCAAAAGACAATTTCCCACAGAAGTGGTGACGAGCATGGGAATGATAATCACAACTGTACAAACACTGATAAGAAGCAAGTGATCAAAATGTAACAAAACAGTCACGCAGCCTCGTTGTCAAGCAACCTGTGGAGGTAAATTGCTGCTGCCGGTTTCTGCTTTTAAAGCAGTGACACAGGTAACATGAACACAGTGTCAGACGAGCTTTTTCACATCCTGTTGACTCGACTCAGAGGATTTTAAATGATAAATATGATTTTGTCTAAATGTTGAAGTTACCTGAGTTTAACATCTGAAAAGTTTATTGTCCTTTTCTTTTTAGCACATTTATACATTTTATCTTTACATACCTCAGAAACTCAATATAAGAAATATGAAGTATCTTTAACAATATACAGTTGCTTCCTGCATCTAAGGCTTCTTCTTGTGGAACAATATTTACAGTCTATAGGTATTTTCATATATTAAAGAAAGGATTGCATAAGAACAACTGGGAAAGGTCTGGCTTTATTCAAAGTTTCCAGCATCTCATTTTTATTATTACTAATGGTATATCCTATAAAATCCATACTGACGCTTTGATTTTCTCATGTGCATTACTGTTCAGAACTAGTATATTCCAATAAATTTACAGGTGCTCTTAAAAACTGCATACAGACAAGCCTAAATGTACTCCTAAAGCTGACTGATAGTGATTCAGCTAAATACCTGCAAATCTTTGACACGTGACGTATAAGCAAAATATCTGAAAAAAGGTATTTTTTTGTGTATTTTACTCAACGATTTTTAAATTAACTATACACATAAAGTGGGGAACTTTTGTTTGATCATTTCTGTGTTGGAATGATGCTTCACCCACTTTACCCACCTCACCTGTGTGCTGGTGGTCAGAGGACCCGGTGCCAGGACAGCATGATTTTCACCACCAAATGGGTGAGTGACAAATTGTGATGTGAAGCGCTTTGTTTCATCTGACTTAAGAATTCGCTATACAAGTACACACCATTTACCATTTCTTGTTTATTTACCCTTTTCAGTCTGCACCACACTGAACATAGACCAGATAAAGCAAAAAACAGAACTTTCTAAAGAGAGAAGATGTTAGATCACCATGCTAAAGGTAAAGACTAATAAACCATCTCCAAGCAGCTTCATGCTCCTGTAACCAAAGCTAAAAAGTATAAATATCATGGGATTGTAGCCTCCCAGGATTTGGACACAAACGAAAATACAACCCCAGATTGATCTGACTGATAAACTGAAAAGAGAAACCACTTAAAAGTCCAAGTACGTCACTTTCTGATCACACCAACAGCTGCATGTTGAACCATGACAGAAAAACACTAAAAACCTGACAGGAATTCATCATGTTTGTTGATTATGAAAGGATACCTGCAAATGTGGATGTGTTTGTATTAGGTGTGTGTGGTTTCTGGGTTTAACAACTCTGCCCAAATAAAAATATTCAAATGTAACAGAATCAACAATAAAAGATGCATATTAAAGCTATTATTGCAATGTATTCAGTCTTTATAGCTGATTATCACAGAGGCACTGTGGGAAAACACACACCCACACAATCAAAACCTTTAATCTGGCTTTGATTATTTTCAGAGTTATAATAAAAAAACAGATTCATTCTACAATAAGAGTCTGAGGTCATGGTTCTCCCTTCATGATGGAGGTGAGTCTTCGCTTGTTGATGAGTGATGCAGAATGGAGATGGAGATGGACTGATGGATTGGGGCTTCGTCCTAAATGATGAAGGAGCTGAACTGAAGGGTAAAGCTCTCCATTTACTGGTCTGTCTATATTCTGACCCTCCCCTGGTCACGAGATCTGGATCCTAACCGTTAGAATGAGATCCCAGGTACAAGCAGCTGAAATGAGCTCAGTCTTAGAGATAAGGTGAGGAGCTCCAACATCTCCTCCTCATTGAAATGAGTCAGCTGAGGTGATTCAGGTATATGTATGTATGCACTGTATGTACTGTATGTATGTACTGTATGTATGTATGTATGTATGTGGCTTCCAGTTGCAGCACGCATCAAATACAAAGCTCTGCTTCTGGCTTACCAGACTCTAACACACACAGCTCCTACTTACCTTCACTCCTTCATCCAAACCTACATTCCCACGCGTCAGCTACGCTCAGCCGCTGAAAGACGCCTAGCGCTTCCACCACAACGTGGCATGAGATCATGTTCCAAACTCTTCTCCTCTGTTGTCCCCCGATGGTGGAATGACCTACCAAACTCGGTCCGATCCTCAGAGTCTGCAGCTACTTTTAAGAGCAGACTTAAGACTCACCTCTTTAAAGAACACTTTCAGTCTTAATGTAGGAGTGATTTATGATTTATGATATCGATTTGAGAATTTATCTCTCACAAAAAAAAANAAAGATGTATCAGCGTCGGAATTAAACTGGACTCCAAACAGTCCGCCTCCTTATATTTTTTTCCTTCTCTTTGAATTCTTGCTTGTATGTTCTCTCAATGTAAGTCGCTTTGGATAAAAGCGTCTGCTAAATGACAGTAGTAGTAGTAGTAGTAGTAGTAGTGTATGTATGTATGTATGTATGTATGTATGTATGTATGTATGTATGTATGTATGTATGTATGTATGTATGTATGTATGTATGGATGGATGGATGGATGGATGGATGGATGGATGGATGGATGGATGGATGGATGGATGGATGGATTTCTCCAAGCTAGTGTGTGTTCTCAGACCCATTTTTATCTCTTGTTGCTTTTGTATAACAAACATGAAAATGTTTAACGTTTAAAAACATGCTAAAATATGTAAAACTGTGTGGACAGGAAACACTAACCAAAACTTAAGACATCATCAGAAAAAAGAAAATACTGATTAAAACACTGAAAGTCTATAAAGATATAAAAATGATCCAGGTTAGTTCACGCTGTGTGCTCGAACAGAGATGTTAAAAATGGAGTATTTTACATTTTTTGCAGTATTTTACAGTCAAAATACTGCAAAGAAATTGCTGTTCTTGTATAGCGCATTTCTTCAGTCAGACCCAAAGTGCTTCACATGTTTGTTATTTACACACATTTGGTGGTGATAAACTACATGTAGCCACAGCTGGGACACACTGACAGAGGTGAGGCTGCCAGGCGCCGCCGGACCCTCTGACCACCAATAAACAGGGTCAAACCAGTGACCCTCTAACCTGCTCATTCTACTTGAGCTGCTGCCACCACAAATAATAAACACCAGCAAAGCTTTTAACTGCAATGTCTCAAAACTTCATTCTAATAAGGGTTAAAAGCTCATTCAGCTGATCACTCAATACGTACAATTGTACCATTGGCATTGTGTTTTAACCAATTTTGATTTAATGTTTGGTTTATAGTATAGCCATTTAATTTGTGATAAACAGTTCATACTTTTGTAAAAAAAAAAAAAAAAAAAAAATTACAAGCAATGGGATTTCCAGGATCATTATATTTTAGAAGTGCTTTATTATCACGCTATAATTTGCATAATGAATAAAACTATTT
Organism: Pachypanchax playfairii; assembly: GCA_006937955.1. Classification (NCBI taxonomy): domain Eukaryota; kingdom Metazoa; phylum Chordata; class Actinopteri; order Cyprinodontiformes; family Aplocheilidae; genus Pachypanchax; species Pachypanchax playfairii. The sequence continues at coordinate 2,002,674 of SSNP01000036.1, forward strand.
ATTGATTTAATTTAGTTTTAAGATTAAAGCAAATAACTGGCTGGTATAAATAATTTTTTATAAACTCTAGAATCCTAAAATCTGTTTAGTTAATTTGACAAGAAATGTATACAGTGATATATATTCCTGCAACAAAAAAAAATAAAAATTAGCCACCAATCAGCTGACAGTCACGATGGAGCTACTTTTAATTTTAATGATCATAATGAAGCTAATATGTTATAATATTGTCATTATCAACCAAATAAATGTAAATGATGTCACAGACACAGTGCTGTTTGACAGTTGCAGCATATTTTTGTTGTTTTCTCAGAAAAAAACGGCCGTAATTTATAAATAGAAAAAAAAAAAAAATCAACATTTGTTTTTACCGATAGATGTTTTGGTATTCAACTCAGATACGAGAACAAGATCACTGAAGTCATGTCTAACAGCAGGTGATCGATCTAAAGGTAATTTTTTTTCAGGAGAATCCA